>JAWZSU010000039.1:102500-565000 GCA_038380795.1 Pyrocephalus nanus
GGGCCGGCCGAGAGAGCACGTCTACCCCAAGAGCACGTCTACGCCAGCGGCCAAGTCCCGCCGGAGCCGGGTAGACCTGCTCGCCCGTTGCCGGGAGGCCGCGAGGACGTCAGGCCGCCGTCCCCGGCCGTGGCGGCCAGAGGGGCCGGGCTCGGAAGTGGGTAGACCTGGTCGCGCAGAGGAGCCGGCTCCACCTGGGCGCCCGCCCTCTGCCGGGAGGCCGCGGGGCCGTCATCCCCGGCCGCGACCGGGCTCGGAAGCGGGTAGACCTGGTCGCGCAGAGGAGCCGGCTCCAGCTGGGCGCCCGCCCTCTGCCGGGAGGCCGCGGGGCCGTCATCCCCGGTCGCGACCGGGCTCGGAAGCGGGTAGACCTGGTCGCGCAGAGGAGCCGGCTCCTGCTGGGCGCCCGCCCTCTGCCGGGAGGCCGCGGGGCCGTCATCCCCGGTCGCGACCGGGCTCGGAAGCGGGTAGACCTGGTCGCGCAGAGGAGGCGACTACACGCGACACCCTAGTCTGCCGGCTAAATTGGGACAGCAGGTCTACCCACCTAACAGGAACAACAGGTCTACCCACAAAACCTGGGCACCAGGTCTACCCCTCGGAAACCGAGACCAGGTCTACCCGTTAGCCTTTGGCACCAGGTCTACCCCTAAAACAAGGACACCAGGTCTACCCGCTGGAACGAGAGACCAGGTCTACCCACACGGCGCGGACACCAGGTCTACCCCTCGGAAACCGAGACCAGGTCTACCCGTTCAAAAAGAGAGACCAGGTCTACCCGTGCGGCGCGGACACCAGGTCTACCCCTCGGAAACCGAGACCAGGTCTACCCGTTCAAAAAGAGAGACCAGGTCTACCCACACGGCGCGGACACCAGGTCTACCCCTTCGGAAACCGAGACCAGGTCTACCCGCTCAAAAAGAGAGACCAGGTCTACCCGTTAAGCTTAGGCACCAGGTCTACCCGTTAAACAAGGACACCAGGTCTACCCGCACGGCGCGGACACCAGGTCTACCCCTCGGAAACCGAGACCAGGTCTACCCGTTCAGAAAGCGAGACCAGGTCTACCCGCGCGGCGCAGACACCAGATCTAGCCGCACGGCACGGAGAGCAGGTCCACCCGCTAAAATAGAGAGACCGGGTCTACCTTGAAGGCTTTGGCACCAGGTCTACGCACCCGACACGGACACCAGGTCTTCCTGCCGGCCGTGGGCACCGGCTCTACCCGCTGAGCTGAGACACGGGGTCTACCCGCCCGACTCGGACGCCAGCTCTACCCCCCACCGGGCTCGGACGCCGGCTCTAGCCGGCGCCACCTCCGCGCTCGAGCCCACTCGGCCACAGCCGCGCCACCCGAAGAGAGCCCCAGCTACTCCCCCCTCCCCGGACCCCGGCACAGAAGTAACCGCTCGAGAGACGAGTTTTGGCTTGAAGCGGCAAGGCCTTTATTTCCAGCGGCGGTCGGGGATGCCGGCCGACCCGCCCGGCACAAACCAGCTGCGGAGCTCTCTCTCGGCGAAAAGTCGGGGAATTCAGAAGGCTTTCATGAGAGGTTTCCCCACGCCGACGTGGCCGAAACTCGGGCATCGCCCCTTTGTCGCACGGGAACTCCCCGCGTCGGAGAAAACCCCCCTCTCGCTCGGCCCCCACGGGGCCACCCCGGGTGCCTCCATGTCGGCTCTGCCCACAGAGCAGGGCACGGAGAAGTGACCCAGTCCATGCAGTGACCTCAGAAGATCCCACATCATCCTGGAGATGCTGTCAGGGAGGCCAGCTCTGTTTCACTAGTTCCCAGTGCCTGTCCCTGCCTGTGCTCAAAGGGCTCCCACCCCCAGGACTGTGCTCAGAGAGCACTCAGGCCTTGCAGCCAGAAAGGGGCTCACAAGGACAGTGTGGAAGTGGAAAGAGCAGCTCTGCAAAGCCCAAGCTCTGCTGCTCCCTGGTAGTGCTGCTGTGCTGGGATTGTTGTGCCCTTCCTCTTTGCAAATTCCCTCCTGTCCTGCACTGTGCTGTTCTTTTAGGAACAGCTGAGAAGAAGGGTCTTGGACAAAGAAGGCACTGCAGAGTCCTTTATTTTCTTTAAATACTCAGGAATCACAATTCATCATTTATACATCTCTGGGAAAATTCAATGAGTATACACTAATTTAGAAGGAAGTTGCATAGCAAAAATGGAACAAATAATTATTGCAAGAAGAATGTGATGACCTCCATGAAAATATGAGCAGAAAGGCTGGGCCATTAGGGAATTCCATTTTGAATGCTGCATACCAGAACACAGGCATTTTATTGCTCCTGAAAAGCATCCAGTCATCATTTTCCTTATGGCATCCCTGAGCTCCTGGTTCCTCAGGCTATAGATGATGGGGTTCAGGGCTGGAGGCACCACCGAGTACAGAAGTGACACAATAAGATCCACGGATGGGGAGGAGATGGAGGGGGGCTTGAGGTAGGCAAATGTGCCAGTGATGAGGAACAGGAAGACCACAGCCAGGTGAGGGAGGCACGTGGAAAAGGCTTTGTGCCGTCCCTGCTCAGAGGGGATCCTCAGCACAGCCCTGAAGATCTGCACATAGGAGAAAACAATGAAAATGAAACAACCAAAATATAAACAGGCACTAACCACAATGAGCCCAACTTCCCTGAGGTAACCTGAGTGTGAGCAGGAGAGCTTGAGGATTTGTGGGATTTCACAGAAGAACTGGCCCAGGGCATTGCCCTGGCACAGGGGCAGGGAAAATGTATTGGCTGTGTGCAGCAGAGAATACAGAAACCCAGAGGCCCAGGCAGCTGCTGCCATGTGGGCACAAGCTCTGCTGCCCAGGAGGGTCCCGTAGTGCAGGGGTTTGCAGATGGCAACGTAGCGGTCGTAGCACATGATGGTCAGGAGGGAGAACTCTGCTGAGATGAAAAAGACAAAGAAAAAGAGCTGAGCAGCACATCCTGTGTAGGAGATGGTTGTGGTGCCCCAGAGGGAGTTGTGCATGGCTTTGGGCACAGTGGTGCAGATGCAGCCCAGGTCTGTGGGGGAGAGGTGCAGCAGGAAGAAGTCCCTGGGGGTGTGCAGGTGCTGGTCGCAGGCTACGGCGCTGAGGATGAGGCCGTTGCCCAGGAGGGCAGCCAGGGAGATGCCCAGGAAGAGCCAGAAGTGCAGGAGCTGCAGCTCCCGCCTGTCTGAGAATGCCAGCAGCAGGAACTGGGCCATGGAGCTGCTGTTGGGCATTTGCTGCCACTTGCTGTGGGGCACTGTCCAAAGAGGAAATATCAGTGATATGTTAGCAAAGAACTTCCTGAGAAAAATCAAAGCCATTTCCCAATAGGCTCTCCCTGCTACACTTTCTCACCTGTTTTGTTGGGTTTTTTTTCTTCAAATTCCCTCATCTCTCCTGAGGAGTGTTCCTGGATGTCAGAAACTCTCAGCACTTCTGATGCACTCAGGGAGAACAGAGCAGGTCCTGCCAGGCAGGAGGATTGTCTGGGGCTTAGTGCAGAGTGAGGGGAGCTGCTCTGTCCCTCTCTCTTGTTCCCAACTGCCCTGGGTTTGCTCCTTCCTCAGATGGAGATTGATCACACTCCAAGTTTGGTCTGAAAAGCCCCCAGACACTGCTGAGAGCAGAGGGATCCATCCCACACCCCTCTGTGTCCCAGCCTGTCTCGAGGGCTCAGCATCCCCCTTGTAGCCAAGGACACCCGTGGCTCATCTCACCAACCCAACAGCATCTCCTGGGCTGGCACAGCAGCTCTGCCCCTCTGCACTGGGCAAGCTGAGAAACAAGGAATGCACAGGGAGGGGCCAGCTGGGAGAGGCCAGGGCAGAGCCCACTGGGCACTCAGGGCAGCCTCCCCCTGAGCCAGCTGGGCCACCTCCCACACACCCCCAGTGCCAGGAAGGTGTTCTCAGCCCTGTGCAGCTCCTCAGAGGTCCCTCTGGAACTCAAACCACCAGGCATGTGGCTTGAGAGCTTGAGAGAAATCCCTCCTTGGACCTTCCCCTGAGGCTGCCCCTGGCAGGTGGCAGAGCTGCTGCCCCGGCACAGCCCCTGGGCTGCAGGACCCTGATCTGCAGGACAGCTTGGGGCAGCCTGGGGGGCACAGCCCGGCTTCCCAGCCCTGCAGGAGCCCTGGCAGAAGGGAACCCTGCTGGGATGTGCCTGGGATGCTGCAGCAGGGACTGGGATGTGCCAGCTCTCCCAGATCTTTGCCCAACCTGCAGACACCTTGCCCTTCCTGCTGACTGACCTGACACCAACACCCAGGGAGGAGTCTTCCTAAACTCTGAGGTGTTACTGAGGAGAACAGCAGGTCAGGAAACATCAATATCCAATTAGCCAAGGGACAAGCCCAGGGACTTTTTTCAAGAGAAAAATCTGAATCCCACAAACATGTCATCCTAATGCTTTTCATGTTTTCCCACAGTATTTGTGCTATTTTCCTGTGAGTTTGATCTGTCTCATACAGGTCTCATTCAAAATGTCCAAGATACAATTAAAGTTAGCATGAGAGAAAAGTCACCATGATTGTTTTCTAATTCACCAACTTCATAATATAATTACACAGAAAAAGGAAATATTCTTATTTAAACCCAAAAGAAATCACTGATATACCCACCTTCATTTCAAGTGAATGCTTGAACTCAAAGCAACCATTCACATGCAGATTATCCACAGAGCAGCAATGCCTGCTTGTCCCCAAAGGTTGTCAAAGATGCAGCCTCCTCTTTTGAACTCTCAGCTGTCTCCCTGCTCCAAAGATCTGGGCTGGAGCCCAGGGCAGGCCGGCTTTGCTGCCAGGAACCTGCCAGAGCCCTTCTTAGGTGGTGCCAATCTGTCAGGCAGCGTTTCCCAAAGCTGGAGGAAGCCTGAAAAGGAAGGAAACTTCCCCAAAGCCAGCCAGGCTTTTCTCAGCAGCTGAGCTGCTGCCCAGAGCCTTTGGCTCCCTGCACTCAGGGCCTCCAAGGAGCTGCTGCAGAGTCCCTGGGGAGGCTTTGGCAGGAGGGGCCCTCGGGGGGCTCCTTAAGGCTTCAAGGGCCTGCAGGATTTTCAGAGCAATTTGGGGTTTGCTTTTGGTTTTGCATCTCTGAGAGGTTTGTGCAGCCATGGCCTCCAATTCTCTGCTGTAACGAGTCCCTTGAGAGCCCCAGACAGTGAGAACCCTCAGTGGGTCATTAATGCTTCAAGGCACTCAGGGTTTATCAAAACACTTCTTTTTGACACTGAGTCTCTGGGAGGTTTGTTCAGTCATGGCCTCCAATTATCTGCTTTAATTAGTCCCTTGGGATTCTCTGTCAGTTGGGACACTCACTGTAGCTCATAAATGTTTCAAGGCACTCAAGGTAAATTTATTAAGACACTTCTTTTTGACACTGAGTCTTTGAGAGGTTTGTTCAGTTATGGCCCCCAATTATCTGCTCTAATGAGTCCCTTGAGAGCCTTTGTCAGGAATGGCCCTCAGTGGGGCTTGTTAAAGCTTCAAGGTACTACAGGTTTGTTAAGGTACTTTGCCTTTTCCTTTGAGTCTGAGTTTTGAAGAGGTTTGTGCAATCATGGCTTCCAGTTCTGTGCTTTAATTAGTCCCTGGAGAGACTTTGCCAGTAGTGACACTCAGTGGGACTCATTAATGGTTCAAGGTACTCAAGGGTTTTGAAGGAATTTTTCCTTTTGAAAGTGAGTTTTTGAGAGGTTTGTTAAGTCATGACCTCCAATTATCTGCTCTAATGAGTCCCTTGGGATTCTCTATCAGTTGTGACACCCAGAGGGGCTCGTTGATGCTTCAAGGTACTCAAGATAAATTTCTTAAGACACTTCTTTTTGACACTGAGTTTCTGAGATTTTTGTTCAGTCATGGCCTCCAATTATCTGCTCTAATGAGTCCCTTGAGAGCCTTTGTCAGGAATGGTCCTCAGTGGGGCTTGTTAAAGCTTCAAGGTACCACAGGTTTGTTAAGGTACTTTGCCTTTTCCTTTGATTCTGTGTTTTGAAGAGGCTTGTGCAATCATGGCCTCCAATTCTGTGCTTTAATTAGTCCCTGGAGAGACTTTGTCAGTAGTGACACTCAGGGGGACCCATTAATACTTCCAGATACTTTGGGTTTGCCTTCTGACTTTCCCTTATGGACAGGTTTGTACAATCTCCCCTCAGTACCTGAGGTTCAAGGACTCAGCATCAAAAGCCCCCCGGGGCTCACTCAGATAAAGCAAGTCCTGACAAACCATGGCCCTTCCTGTGATTTCCCTCTGGTCTGGACAGTAATTAGGAATGTTGTCTCATGGAATCAGGGGACCATTGTGACACTGCCCAGAGCCTTTGTCTGCCTGCACTCCTGGCCTGCAAGGATCTGCTCCAAGGAGTCCCTGGGGAGGCTTTGTCAGTGCCTGCCCTCAGTGGGGCCCAGCAATACTTCAAGGGACTGGGAGTTTGGCTTCTGACTTCTTGAGCAGCTTCTTGAATCTTCTCTCTGTACTTGAGGATGATGGACTTGTCTCTAAACACACTGTGGGGCTCATGAAAATACAGAAAAACAAATTATTTCCCTTCCTTTAATTATCTTCATGTCTTCAAGAACTAATTAGTTTTTTTGTAGTTTAGCTGAGGAGGAAGATATTAATGTGGAAGTCAGAGATTTTTTTTTATTTTTTTTCTATGAGAGCAAGTGATTTCCACAGAGCCTTGGGATGCAAGAGGGTCAAGGTGTAAAGGATTTAGATCCAAAGATAAGGGGGAAAAAGAGATTATTCATTATTCAATAGCATTTGCTAGTATTTTAACAGTGACTGAATTACAGATTCCCAATAACAACACTCACACCACAATCAATTCACATCCACACGAAGGCAGAGATGTGTGAACACATCAAGGTCTTGGTGTGTAAAGGTCCCTCTCCAAAATTCTCTGAAGTACCTCATGGAACTAAAGGGAGTTTGAGACATGGTAGAATCTCATGGAATCAAGGGGCTGTTGTCACACTCTGGAGCCTCAAGGAATCAAGGGGCCACTGTAACAGTCAGGGGCCTCATGGACCACGGGAATCCTGGGACACTGTGGAACCTCATGGAACGATCGGGCATGTGAGACTCTGCCAAACCCCATGCAACTTTAACTTTGTTTAAAGATAAACTCTGGGGCTGGAACTCCAATCAAATGAACTCCTTCCCTTTTTATTTCCCACCAATACAGAGACACAAAATGAGAGGAAGTCTAAGTTGAGAAATAAGTTTACTGACAAGGAAATAGCAGCAACCAAAAGATAAAAAGGGAAGGGCTTACCCACAAAGAGAGGAATTCCCTGCCCACCAGTCCCCCCTGAAATAAAGGGGACACATAGTGGAGAGTCCTCCCCTCCAGTCACCGCCAAAAGAAACAGTGGAAAAAGAGTTCCATTTTCCACCCGACCTTTTTTTTTTTCTTCTCCTTCTTCCCCTCCCTGCTTGGCCTTGGCAGGAAGGGAAGGAGAGATTTGTCCTTAAAGAGACAATTCCTACAACACAGTGTTGTAAAAGGGAGTAAAATTCAAAACCTCCTGTAACCATGACATTATCCACACCTCTACTCTATTCCTTTTTTTCCTCATGTTAACATTTACAATTATCAACTATATACATATACACACACACATTTACACTACATAAATATAAGCAGATATCATCATGGCTGGACTTTGCGAATGAAGATTTGAGAAGGGCTCTACCCACGCTTGCTACAAGCGTGCTGATGGCTAAAAAGGCCAATGCCAGATAGACAAGTCCGGTTGCAGAAGGTGCAGCAGAAAGACTCCCCAGGTGACATCGACGGGATGCGATTCTTTCTGCGTTGTCTTTTCTCCTCGAGAGTGACCCTGCGTGTGTTCTCAAAAGCAGCAGCAGCGTTATAGATGCTGTGTCTCCAGGCCTCCCGACTGGAGGCCAGAGTAGACCAATGGTGGTGATCAGTATGGCCAAGGCTGAGGGATTGTTTCAGGCAGTCCTTGTATCTCCTCTTCGGGGCTCCTCTCTTGTGGCAGCCAGTGGCAAGTTCCCCACAGAGCACGATCTTAGGGAGGCAGTGGTCCTGCATCCTGGAGACGTGCCCTGCCCAGCACAGCTGTGTTCTCAGCAGCATGGCCTCAATGCTCGTGACTGCTGCCTGTTCAAGGACAGACGTGTTGGTCACAAAGTCAGTCCAGTGGATGTTTAGGATTGTACGGAGGCAGCGCTGATGGAAGCGTTCTAAGAGACACAAGTGGTGCCGGTAAATGACCCAGAATTCAGACCCATATAAAAGAGTAGACAGTACAAGGGCTCTGTAAATGCTGATCTTTGTACTTTTCTTCAGGTGTTTCTTTGGCCAAACTCTTTTATGGAGTTCACCAAAAGCTCTGTATGCCCTTGCTAACCTGTTGTTAATTTCTCCATCAATCTTACCATCCGAAGAGATGATGCTTCCCAGGTAATTAAATTCCTGGTCTGATTTGAGCTCTGATTCACCAATGGTGATATGGGGATGATGGGAGACTTCCTGAGGTACAGGCTGATATAAAACTTCTGTCTTCTTCAAGCTGACTTCCAGCCCAAAAAGCTCAGCAGCCTCTGCAAAGCAGGATGTCAAACGCTGCAGAGCTGCTTCTGTGTGGGCCACGAGGGCGGCATCATCAGCATAAAGCAGCTCACGGACAAGATGATTTAAGATCTCAGTGTGGGCCTAGAGTTGCCTTAGGTTGAAAAGGCTCCCATCAGTACGATATGAGATGTAGACACCGTTTTCTTCATCAAGGTCTGCCGTGGCCCTTTGGAGCATCATGCAGAAGAAGATTGTGAATAGAGTTGGTGCAAGAACGCAGCCTTGCTTCACACCATTGGTTATTGGAAAGGGCTCAGAAAGTGCATCCCCATATCTGACTTGACTGCACTGGTCCTCATGAAGTGAGATGATCATTTTGAGGAACTTGGGGGGACATTCTAAAAGTTCCAAAATCTTCCATAGACCTTTTCTGCTCACAGGATCAAAAACCTTGGTGAGATCAGCAAAGGTTACACAGAGTCCTTTGTTCTCTTCCCTACACTTCTCTTACAGTTGTCTGAGAACAAATACCATGTCTGTGGTGCCTCTATTGGCTCTGAAACCACATTGGTTCTCAGGTAGAAGATCTTCTGCTATGGCGGGTATTAATCTGTTCAAAATAATTCTTACAAGGATTTTACCAGCAATGGAGAGCAGAATAAGACCTTGGTAATTCAAACAATCTGATTTATCTGCTTTCTTCTTGTACAAGGTGATGATGACAGCGTCACGAAGGTCTGATGGTAGTTCGCCTCATTTCCAACAATGCACCAAAAACTCATGAAACTTAGCATGGAGTGCTTGGCCTCCATGCTTCCAGACTTCAGGTGGGATTCCATCGACCCCTGCTGCCTTGCCAGTTTTCACCTGCTGTACGGCCTTAAGAGTTTCTCCCACAGTGGGGGCAATATCCAATTCAGTTTTCACCAGTTGTTGTGAAATGTACTGCAATGCTGAGTCTTGAACTACAGGGCTGGTACTGAAAAGAGTCTCAGGGCGCATTTGAGAGGACCTCAGGGTTCGGGGGGCCCGTGGGAGCTATTTGGGGGCAGTGGATTTTGGGGAGGTTTGGGGACTTTGGGTATCCTTCATGACCCCCCATAGCCCCCCAGGACCCCCCCAGTGCCCTGTTGGCCATGAACATAAAGGAGGAGAAGTCAGATGAGCCCTTCCCCTGTGGTTCTTCCTGGGACCCCCAAATCCTGCTGGACCCTCCCCAGACAAGGGTGGGAAGGGAATGGGGTCCCAGAGGCCCTGCCCGTGCTCACCAGGGACACTTCTGTGCTGATGCTCCATGGTTGTTGTGACTGCAGGGACTGGAACGGGGATGTTTGTCCCAGGAAAGCGCTGCCCCATCTCCACACGGCCCCTGCTCCAGTCACATCTTGTTCTCTCTTCCCCAGTAGCCCTTGGTTGGCTCCAGAGCCCTCTGGCTGTGGGTGTGTGACACATTCACATCAGCCCCTGCTCTCCTGGGCTCCTACATAGCCTAGCCATGAGCTTCTCCTCCGTGATCTGGCTGTCAGTTCATAAACAGATCTCTGAAAGTGTTACTGAATTAGAAACTGAACTTCTCAAGCCCCTTCCCCATCTTTATTTCCTCCTTTGGAAACTCTCTAATGGCTCAATATCTTTCCTATATTGTGTCTCCCCAAACTGCCCCAATATTGCTGGTGAGGCCGCCCCAGGGCAGAGCAGAGCGGGACAGTCCCCTCCCTGATGCCCCAAGCACAGGGATGTCCCTCCTGGCTGCCAGGGCACTGCTGACTCAGGGACAACTGGCACCCACCAGCACCCCCAGGGCCCTTTCCTGGAACTGCTTCCCAGCCTCTCATTCCCTGCTCTGTTTGGGATGGTTGTTCCATCCCAGGGGCAGAAGCCGGAACTTCCCCTTGTTGAAGTCCCTGTGGTTGGTGATTCCCACCCCTCTGATCTGTTGAGGTCTCTCTGCAGAGCCTCCCTGTTCCATGAGGCCCCTCAGTGTCCAAATGCTCCTTTTGTTCCCTGAGGTTCCCAGGGTCCCTTTGGCTCCATAAGACTCTGCAGTGTGACCATGTCCCCTTAATTCCACAAATTTCTGAAATGTCTCAGGGCTCCTTTGGTTCCATAAGGCCCTGCCAGGTCAAAATGGCCCTTTACTTCCATGAGGTTCTTCAGTGTCCCAGTTTTCCTTTGCTTCCATGAGGCCCTGCAGTGTCACAATGGCCACTTGATTCCCAAAGGTTCCAAACTACCTCAGGATTCCTTTGGTTCCATGGAGCCCATCAGTGTCACAATGGCTCCTCGGTTCCATGAGTTTCCATAGAGTCCCTGAGTTCCTTTGCTTCCATAAGGCCCTGCAGAGTCCCAGTGGCCCCTTGATTCCCTGAGGTTTGGAAATGTCACCATGGCCCCTTGATTCCAGCAGGTCCCACCCTGTCCCAAAATTGCTTGGGTTCCATGAGCCCTTGCAGTGTCACACTGGACCCTGTTTCTCTGGGGGAAGAGGGTCAGCAAAAGACACACAGACACCAACTCTGAGGAACAAGGGTGTAATTTCTCCACCCAAAGCCTGGCCAGGCCCTAAGGGGCAAACCAAGGGACTCAACATGCACCACCTGCTGCCAAACAAGGCCAGACATCGACTGCCATGGCCTTGACCGGGATCTAAACACAGAAAGATAAATACATTCACATTTCCCACATTTCACAATCATACATATTTTATTAATGAACAAATACAAATATTTCCCACTAATGAGTGGATACAAATATATCTTACACAGATACACTCCTATCCCACTACAGATTTCACTGATGCTCATGCACAGTTTTAGCTCATGAGGGGATACACGGAGAAATAGAACGTTAAGTTGGAAGGTTCATCCAGAGGCCAACTTTGGTTCAGGGGATGTTGTTCAGGCCTCAGTACTTCAACTGCAGAGCCCTGTGGAACCAAGGGGCCACTGTGACACTGTGGGGCCTCATGGAACCAAAGGCACCCTGTGATACTGTGGAACTTCATGGAGATAAAGGAAGCCGGGGACACTGTGGAACCTCATGGAATCAAGGGGCCACTATGACATTGCAGGGCTTCTTAGAATCAAGGGACCATTGTGACACTGTCGGGCCTCGTGGAACCAAAGGAACCCACGGAAACTGTGGAACCTCATGGGGTCATCAGGACAACTGGGATGCTGTGGAATCTCATGGAATAAAAGGGTTTGATTGTGACACTGTGGGGACTCCTGGAACCAAAGGGACCCTGGACCTGTGACTGATGGACACTCGAGGACCATTATCCTGACTGAATCTGGACTCTGACGGGCACCAACACAGGATCAGTTCCCCATGGATATTTCCCACATTCTGAACTACTTTGTCATTGTATAAGTTTGTGATTTTAGCTTCTCTAATAACCTTGGATGTTCAAGTTTATCCTCAGCAGACAGAAAACTAGGTGTATGTCCAGATGCAAGAGAGGGAGCTTCTCAAGCAGAAGGGAGAAGGACTTTTGTCTCCCAACATGGCTGTGGAAGCTCTGGAAGGAGACTCCCAAATTCCCTGTGTGGGAATAAAACAGCTCTGGACACTGAGGAACCAACTGTCCTGGACAGTGCAGTGAACAATAAATCTGCTGCAGGTAAAGCTGCAACAGAATAAGAACCTCTAAAGTGAAAATCAATAAATGGTTTATCTTTTTTATATTTATAGGACAATGTTTCTAGGATTGCAGCGTGGTTATTTACCCCTGGATTAGCCAGCTGTCCTAACAGGGCCTTCAACTAACAATGATAAAAGAAAGCAGAGACCAAAGTCCCTTTTCCCAAGGACCACTTCAATAGAACACACCCAGAGCAAATGCCACCTGAGCCTTGGAAGAGAAGCTCACCCCGAAAGCCAACGCAGGCTGTGACACTGAGAATAAACAGCAGGAACTGCTGGATTTGTTCTCTGTTTCCCACTCATTCCAATGAAAGCATTCAAATGATGGGACTTCCAACGGCAAACATATTGTCCAGTGCTCTCCCTCCACCTGGAGTGATGCTCCTTTTAGAAGGAAAAGCAGCCCAAACTCTCGTACATCCACAAAT
The DNA here is from genome assembly GCA_038380795.1 of Pyrocephalus nanus. Taxonomy (NCBI): domain Eukaryota; kingdom Metazoa; phylum Chordata; class Aves; order Passeriformes; family Tyrannidae; genus Pyrocephalus; species Pyrocephalus nanus. The sequence continues at coordinate 115,105 of JAWZSU010000039.1, forward strand.
GCTCTTCCTTGTTGCTCCCCTAGGGTTGAGAGATCTGCCTGCTGTCTCCTATGGTGGTTTATATCTATCTCTTCTGAATGCTTGTTTCTTTGGCTGGTTTTGATAGAATTCCTTTAATAGAATTGCTTTGATACAGTGCACTGTACTGCTTTATGCTATATTATACCCTACTAGTAGGTTTTTAGTCTTTTCACCGTGTAGTAAATCAATCTGATTAGGATTTTTAATCTGTTTTCACTTGTTGGTTCATTTGTCATAATAAATAATTCACTTTATATAAATACCTCTGATCTGCCATCATTAAAACCTGCGAGACAAAGTGATTTAATCACACCTCTGGAATTCCTTAAATTTAAACCATTGACAGAGCCCGAGGCTGAGATTGGATCCAGCCACACTCAGGCTCCTCTCTGAGAAGGAATTCAGAAAGCCAGGGGATCCTTTCTGTACCTCGTGACTCACCAGCAGTTGAACTTCTTTAAAGGCTTTGTCTAAGCCTTCCACTCCCACCCAGGACACCCCCACACTCACACACCCCCCGACCCTGCAGTCCAGCCGCTCCAGTCACTCCGTTGCCAGCACTGTTGACAAATGGGGGCTGTTTGATGCCCTGGTCCTCCTGCAGTTGCTGCACTCACACCCCCAGGCTTACCAGCTCTTGCAGAGACAAATTGGCTCACCCAGGAGTTAGAAATTAAGTTTAATGAGAAGACAGAACAGACTGCACTGGTTGGGATCCTCCCCTCAACTTCCCTCAAGCCCTGTGCTATCCAAAACTGTTCTCCCCCTGCCTCCCAGAATGTGTCCTACACTCCAAGGCAACAATCCCCCCAGTTCAAATGGTGATCTGCTCTCAGTTCCTTAGGGCTTTCAAACCTGGACAACAGGGCTGATGGCTCTGCCAGGGCAGCCCTGGAAGGAGCTGGGACATGGTGTCCCTTTCTCAGGAGCCCGTAATTTGGGTTGTCCCTTGCCACTGTTCCTCTGTGCTCTCTCTGTTTGGAGATGGATTCCTGGTGAGCTGATGGCTCTGCAGGGATGGAGCAGCCAGGGCAGAGCATTAACTGCCCTGTCACTCCTCCTACCACTGTTAGTGCCTTGTCTGGGTGTGCAGATGAGCTTCTTATCACTTAACCTGACACGAGCTGACAAGAGCATAAATATCCCGAGGCCTCCACGTTTGGAGGTTACAAACATATGCCCTGGAGAGTGTATCAGTTCATTAGGATACCTGCCCAGAACAAAGACAAGTACAACAGTCATTCAAACACTACAAAACATCTTTTATTGCAGTGAGAGAAAATAAGTATTATCAAAGAGAATCAAAAGCTAAACAAGAATACAAAAAAGCCTACTTTATTTATTGCCGTTCGTACAATAGTATGAACAGCTTCGGTTACAGTATTAGCTTGTAAAAAGGGAACTAAAGGGATTTAAAAGCGTTCCAGGGGGGTGCTGTGACCCAAGAGCAGGCCCTGACACTTGGCCTGATTGATGCAGCCTGTCCAGATCCCTCTGCAGAGCCTTCCTGCCCTGCAGCAGATCCACACTCACACCCAACTTCACAGGATCCAAAAATTTCCTGAAGAGGAACTCAATCTTCTCATCCAGATCATCAATAACGATGTTAAACAGGAGCAGCCCCAACCCTGAGCCCTTGGGAACCCCACTAGTGACCGGCCTCACCTGGATTTAGTTCCATCCCCCACCACTCCCTGAGCCATCAGCCAGTTTTTCCCCCAGCAAACAGTTCCCTCGTCCAGGCCATGAGCAGCCAGTTTGTGCAGGAGATGCTGTGGGAGATGGGGTCAAAGGCTTTCCTGAAGTCAGGACAGACACATCCCCAGCCTTTCCCTCAGCTGCTGAGTGGGTCATTTGTCACAGAAGGAGAGAGACCAGGTTGGTCAGGCAGGACCTGCCTTTCCCAACCCCACGCTGGCTGGGCCTGATCCTCTGGATGTCCTGCCTGTGCCATGGGATGGTGATGGGAGAAACAGAAACTTGACTCACAGTGTCCCAGAATGCCCAAAGAAGGAACAATGTAGAGAATTCCTGGAGAATTAGATCAGGGATGTAACTCAAACTAACAGGATGTAAATAAGCTGTGTAACCAGATAAGGTGAAGAACAAACTAACAGTTTTTGGTTGTGCGTCGTAGTTTTGCCCAGCTGGCCAGCCCCTGGGGCTGAGAATGGTTTTGTCCAAGTGTATTTCCGGCCAAGGAGCCAATTAAAACTCTCAGTAACGCCTTTGCTAATTACATATTTAAGAAAATGGAAGAGAAGGGTTGTGTCACAATTGAAATTAAGCAGCCATGTAGGGGAAGCAGCAGCGGGCCCCAAGGTGGGCCAAGGCCTCCTCCTCCCCTGGCCGGGGGCAGGTGTGGCACTGAAATCCCCCTTCTCTCTTGTAAGAGAGTGAAGAAAAAATTTTAAAAGACTGACTGCTTGGACGAGAAATGCTGCAAAAGAATTCCTACGAAGAGATAAGGGACTTCCAAGGTCAAAGGTGGCAGCCAGAGGAGAGAGAGAAGAAAAGTAGGAAAGAGAGGGCTTGCTTCTCCCTCCCTTTTGCTCTCTCCCTTCAGGAGAGAAAAGACTGAAAAACAAAACCCTGATACCTGTGAAAATTTGTTGGGGTGAGGAGACCTTCATGCTGTTGGTAGAAGAGCCTACACTGGAGTAAGTTGATGCATGAAGAAGCCGAGACTTCATGAGAGACCTAAGGTGAGGCAGAGTCCTGCTGAAGATTTTGTGACCGTGAGAGAACCTCACGCTGGAGCAAGAACGGCTCAGGTGAGATATTGGGATCTCAGTGAAAAAATTCATGCCAGACCCATGCTGGAAAAGTCTATCAAGGAGTGTTCTCCCATGGGAAGGGACCTCCATAGGGAACAGGAGTGGACTCATCAAGCATCATCCCCTGTAACCCCATGGAAGAAGATCCATGGTAGACAAGTGGCCCCTTGCAAGACCATGGAAGAGAAACCTTCAGGGCTTGGGTAACCCCCCAGCCTCCGATCTTAGCCCAGGAGGGGGGTAGACCCAGCCCTGGAGGCCAACACAGAGCAAGAGAGAAAGAGAAAGAGTTCCAGCTGCGACGAGAGTGCTGCAGAATTACTGGAGAGAGAGCTGGAACTCCGAGAATGGAGAAAGAAACTGCTTTTCCTCCTTGGACTGATATAAAGGGGGGAGAAGTATTTATGTAAATACATAGTATTTTTACTTAAGAAGAATTGTTGTAGATGTAATTCTCTAGTTTTTACTTGCTAGTAATAAATGTTCATACTATTTTCCTAAATCCATTCTCTTTCGTCTGCATAAACCTTCTCTCAACTAATAATAATTGTGTGGGTAGTGTGAGCAAATTGACCCAGGGCAAAACCATGACATGGTGGAACAGGATCATAATGTGCCTGCTCAAGAACTGGTGGATGACAACAACCTTTGGACCTTGAAGGACTAAAGAAGGACCTCCAGGGGGTGACTGTGTGAAGCAAACTAATGAATATATATTAAGCCAACCTGAACATCTAATTAATATGTAACCAGGGCATGCAATAGGAAGCCCTGTCCATCTTTCGTTTGGCACCTTGGGTTAGAAGAGCTTTCCTGCCAATGTCCAGTGCTGAATAAAGAACAATTCCTGCTTTTTAATACTTGAGAATTGGGGTGGAGATGTTTGTTTCTGTCGCCTTTTGGTATCAGGGCCATTGTGAAACTTTGGAACCTCCTGGAATCCAAGGGCCATTGTCACAGTGCAAGGCCTGATGGAGCCAAAGGCCCTTGGACACTGGGGCAGCTCACAGAATCCAGGGGCCTTGATGACACTCCAGGGCGTCACAGAACCAAAGGAGTCCCGGGAAGGTGCTGAACCTCCTGGAATCAAGGGGGCATTGTGACACTGTGACACTGTGACACTGTGACACTGTGACACTGTGACATTGTGACATTGTGACATTGTGACATTGTGACATTGTGACACTGTGACATTGTGACACTGTGACACTGTGACACTGTGACACTGTGACATTGTGACACTGTGACACTGTGACATTGTGACATTGTGACATTGTGACATTGTGACACTGTGACACTGTGACATTGTGACACTGTGACACTGCAGGGCCATGTGGAGACAAAGGGGCCATTGTGACCCTGGGCAACCTCACAGCACCAAGGGCCATTGTGACACTGCAGGGCCTCATGGATTCAAAGGAGTGCTGGGACACTCTGGACCTGATGGAATCACTGTGCAATTGGGACAGCACAGAACCTCATGGAATCCTCAGGACTGCTGTGACATATGGGAATCTTCTGGAATCAAGGGACCATGGTCACAGTGCAGGGTCTATGGAGCAGAAAGGACCACTGTGACACTGTGGAACCTCCTGGAATAAAGGAACCTGTAAGACACTGGATTACTGTGATAATTCTTGACGCAGAACAACTCCAGTGTGTGTGTGGGTGGGGAAGGGACAGGTGGAATTTGCCAAAGGGGAGGTGGTGCCCTGTTTCATTGCCCAGCCCTTGGAGCCTCCTTGGGCAGCCCTGGAGCTGCTGTCAGTCCAAAGCAGCCCGGGAGCACTGCCCCATCCCACAGCCTGGAGCCCCTAACCCAGCCCCACACTGGCTCCAGCACACCAGGAGCTCTGCCCCTCACCCTCCTGCAGCCCCAGAGTGGCCAGTGGGCCACAAGTCCCCCCTGGGGGGTGGGCACAGGGGGCAGAGCAAATCAAACCAGCCCCGTGCGGCCATGGCATGGTCGGACCCTCCATCTGGGCACGGGGAAGCTGCACTGGCACCAGACTGCGGGTGGGAGCTGCACTTCTCTCTCTTTCCTTACTTCTTCTTATTCTCTCAATCTCTCATAATATTTAAGGAAACTTAAAACTGGATGGGTTGGGTTTTTGCTGACTTGTCTGGGTTGGCCTGTGCTCAGGCAATGCTTTGGGGAATGCTCTGTTCTGGTGGAATGTTGCCCTTTCACCTTTTGCCAAGCTCCCTTCTTTTCTAAAGTTTACCAGTAAAAGTGTGATAGTTAACCTACTGAGAGGTCAAAAGTGTGTTGCATCTTTTCCACTGTTCTCCCTCAAGGTATTTCAGAAACTGAAGTCCTTTTTCAAATATCTGGAGGGTGGATATTTTTGAAGCCTTGTCAATTTTTTAAAGGAAAATCCCTTTCATGAGCTCAAAACTCAAACCTGGGGTCTTACAGTCACTATCCCTGGAAGTGTTCAGAAAACATTGAGCTGTGGCCCTTGGGGACACGGTTCAGTGGTGAAGATGCCAGTGTTGGGTTAATGGTTGCACTCCATGATCTCAGAGGTCTTTGCAAACCTCAAAAATTCTGTGATTCTGTGGTGACTCAACCACTTCCCTGGACATTCTGACCCCATGCTTGATAACCCTCGGTCATCCTTTTGATGCTGTAGCCAAGGAAACTCATGGAATAAAGGGGCCATTGTGACTCTGCAGGGCCTGGTGGAACCTTGTCTGTTGGGAAACACAAAGGGAAGTGTGGGGGTGTTTCACTGAATACCAGGAGAATTTTGGAGAGGGACCTTTACACACCCAGATATTGATGTGTCCACACATCTCTGCCTGGGTGTGGGTGTGAATTGACTGTGGTGTGAGTGTTGTTATTGTCAATCTGTAATTCAGTCACTTTTAAAATTGTAGCAAATGCTATTGAATCACTTGATAATGGTTTAATTGGTCAATAATAATATGCTACTAATCTCTTTTGCTCCCTTCTTTTGTGTCCAAATCCTTTGTACCCTGACCATCTGGCATCCCAAGGCTCCGTGTAAATCATTCCCTTTCATAGAAAAAATATATTTTTGTGAGGTCCACTTGAAAATCTTTCTCCTTACATAAACTACAAAAGAACTCCAATTAGTTAAGACTGGAAGACGTGAAGACAATTAAAGGAAGGAAAAAAATTTGTTTGTCTGTATTCTAATGAGCCCCACAGCGTGTTTAGAGACAATTCTATTGTTCTCAACTACTGAGAGAAGATTGAAGAAGCTGCTCAAGAAGTCAGAAGCCAAACTCCCAGTCCCTTGAAGCATTGCTGGGCCCCACTGAGGGCAGGCACTGACAAAGCTTCCCCAGGGACTCCTTGGAGCAGATCCTTGCAGGCCAGGAGTGCAGGCAGACAAAGGAAAGTGTCTTGTGGTGGCCTGAGGGGCAGAGGCAGCTGCCAGAGCCAAGGGCACAAAGGCCTGGGTGCCTTTGGGCCTTGCAGCCCTGCCAGAGCCCTTGGCCATCTGTGCTGCAGGCTGTGCTCCCCTGGCCCTGCTGCTCCTCTGGCCTTGCAGGCTGCACACACCCCTCCTGCTTTCCCACCCCCCTGCCAGCAGCATTTCTGGGCCCTCCCTGATGGCTCTGCTGTCCCCCAGCTCTGGCTGCTGCCATGTGCACTTGGCCTTCTTGGCTTTGCTGCTGAGCCCCTGTGCCCCAGGACATCCCTGACAGAGCCCAGGCCCTTCTGCTGGGGGTCCCTGCAGAGCTGAGCAGATCCAGGTCACCTCCCATTGCTCTGCCAACCCCTTGGGCCTGCTCTGGGCCCTGCAGGTCCTTGCCCTGCTCCCAAGGGCTCTGGGGGTGCTTCATGCTCAGGCCTTGGGCTTTAGAGCTCAGGGTGGGGATTGGGCAGAACTTTGGCAGGTTTGTTGTTCTGCTGGAAGGGTCTGGGTCATGATTAGGGGAAGAGGGTTTGGGGCTGGGTCAGGATTCAAGATTGGCTTTTCATGCTGGTAATAGAGGTTTGGGAATGGGGTGGGCATTGGAGTACAAATAAGAGTCTGGAGCTCTGTGTTTGGGATTTTCTGGCTTGGAATTAGATTTCCTGTCAATGGGAGGGGCAGCACTTTTGGGGAGTGTTGGGGCTTGAGGTTACAAAGAGGATAAAGGTCCATCAGGAGTGTTTGCCCTCTTAATGTTTTAGCACCCTCAGCATTACATGAAACCGTTTTTACCTCATCAAAATCTTTCCTGTCTGTTGGCCAAGCCCCTCTTTCTTTCCCCAAATATCCAATCCTTTTTGTCCCAGTTCCTCCTGATCTGCCACCAACTTTCATCTGGGTGGGCTCAGCTTTGTGATGACCCTGTGCAACCTCATGGAACCAAGGGGCCATTGTGGCACTGCAGGGCCTCATGGAAAGAAATGAAACACAGGGACACTGTGAAATCTTGTGGAACCAGGGCACCATTTAATACTGGAGGCCTTGTGGAACAAAAGGAACTCTGAAACATTTTGGAACTTGATGGAACCAGGGAGCCATTGTGTCACTGTGGTGCCTCCTGGAAAAAAGGAAATCCGGGACACAGTGGAACCTCATGAAATGAGGGGGCCACTGAGACACTACAGGGCCTTTTTGGAGCCAAATGGATCTTGGGACACTGGGGAACCCCATGGAATCAAGGGGTCATTGTGGCACTGAGGACACCTCATGGCCTCAAGGGACCACTGTGACACTCCAAGGCATTCTGGAGCCAAAGGATCCCGGGGACACTGAGCAGCCTCCTGGAATCAAGGGGCCACTTTGACACTGCAGGGCCTCATGGAAACCAAACCAAATCCAGGCTTGTCCAGGTCCTGAGGGTGATTCAGAAGGGAGGCAGCAGTCATTGCTCCCTACAGACCCACCACTCCAATGGTCTCTCCCAGCCCTGAAGGTTTCTGGCCATCAGGCTGGAGCTGAGGGGCTTGGGCAGGGCCATGAGGAGGGGGTAGAACAAGGGCTGTGTCCAACTCTGCCAGGAGGGCTGTGCTGGGCAAGGAGGAGGAGGCTGCAGCAAACAGTGGCACTGCTGAGGAGAGAGGAGCAGGGGGAGAGACCTTGTGCCTGCCCACGCTGGGCAGGAGCTGCCCCAGGATGGCAGCTCTGAAGCACTCCCAGCATGTCCCTGGGAACAGCAGGGCAAGACTGGATTGGCAAATCAGGCTGGCAATGCAAAGAGCAGGAGTGTCCTGGTGTCACTGCAGGAGAGTTCCAGCCCTGCAGCAAGGGCACAGAAGAAATGACCCAGTCCATGCAGTGCCCTCAGGAGATCCCACAGCATCCTGGAGATGCTGTCAGGGAGGCCAGCTCTGCTTCATAAGTTCCCAGTGCCTGTCCCTGCCTGTGCTCAAAGGGCTCCCACCCCCAGGACTGTGCTCAGAGAGCACTCAGGCCTTGCAGCCAGAAAGGGGCTCACAAGGACAGTGTGGAAGTGGAAAGAGCAGCTCTGCAAAGCCCAAGCTCTGCTGCTCCCTGGCAGTGCTGCTGTGCTGGGATTCTTGTGCCCTTGCCCTTTGCAAATCCCCCCTGTCCTGCAGTGTGCTGTGCTTTAGGGACAGCTGAGAAGAAGGGTCTTGGACAAAGAAGGCACTGCAGGGTCCTTTATTTTCTTTAAATACGCAAAAAGCACAATTCAATATTTTACATCTCTGTGTCAAAATCAAAAAGTGGAAACTAAATTAGAAGGCAGGTGCATAAAATATTTTATTGCATTGAAAATTATTGCAAAAAGAACCCAATGGCCTCCATGAAAAACCAGAGCAGGAAGGCTGGGCCATTAGGGAATCCCATTCTGAATGCTAGACACTAGAACACAGGAACTTTATTGTTCCTGGACTGCATCCAGTCATCATTTTCCTTATGGCATCCTTGAGCTCCTGGTTCCTCAGGCTGTAGATGAGGGGGTTCAGGGCTGGAGGAACCACCGAGTACAGAACTGACAGAGCCAAATCCAGGGATGGGGAGGAGATGGAGGGGGGCTTCAGGTTGGAAAATGTGCCAGTGCTGACGAACAGGGAGATGACAGCCAGGTGAGGGAGGCACGTGGAAAAGGCTTTGTGCCGTCCCTCCTCAGAGGGGATCGTCAGCACAACCCTGAAGATCTGCACATAGGAGAAAACTATGAAAATGAAAAAAACAAGTCCTAAAAAGACACTAACCCCAAGAAGCCCAATTTCCCTGAGGTAGCCTGAGTGTGAGCAGGAGAGCTTGAGGATGTGAGGGATTTCACAGAAGAACTGGCCCAGGGCATTGCCCTGGCACAGGGGCAGGGAAAATGTATTGGCTGTGTGCAGCAGAGAATACAGAAACCCAGTGGACCAGGCAGCTGCTGCAATGTGGGCACAAGCTCTGCTGCCCAGGAGGGTCCCGTAGTGCAGGGGTTTGCAGATGGCAACGCAGCGGTCGTAGCACATGATGGTGAGGAGGGAAAACTCTGTTGAGATGAAGAAGAAAAAGAGAAAAGCCTGAACAGCACATCCTGTGTAGGAGATGGTTGTGGTGCCCCAGAGGGAGTTGTGCATGGCTTTGGGCACAGTGGTGCAGATGCAGCCCAGGTCTGTGAGGGAGAGGTGCAGCAGGAAGAAGTCCCTGGGGGTGTGCAGGTGCTGGTCGCAGGCTACGGCGCTGAGGATGAGGCCGTTGCCCAGGAGGGCAGCCAGGGAGATGCCCAGGAAGAGCCAGAAGTGCAGCAGCTGCAGCTCCCGCCTGTCTGACAATGCCAGCAGGAGGAACTGGGCCATGGAGCTGCTGTTGGGCATTTGCTAATTCTTAGCACAGGGTCTGTTCAGAAAAGGAAACAGAGGAAGCAGTTAGAACAGACCTCTGGGAAAAAGCAACTCCATTTCAAAAGGAAATCGATGTGTCAAATGTCACCAAATGCACTGCCAAAGAGTCAGTTTTTCTCTGCTGCAGTGCAACATGGAACTTTTTTGGTAGAGCTCTCACACACACAAGGAATGTCAGATGTAACAGACCCTGAAAACAAAAGTTACATCTCTTCCCCCATGACTCAGAAGAGCTGGGGCTGCAGAGAAGCAGCTTAGTCTCTCCTTAAAATAATTGTACCTGTGCTTTTTATTTTTCCCATAACACCTGGGGAATTTTCTTTTCAAGTGCAGGAATCCTCATTTCCATGGCTCAGCACACAATGCCCAGCAGAGCTGCAGGGAAGGGCCCCAGAGCTGCCTGAACGCCCCCTCCCCCAGGCCTTGGGGACACTTACCCCCCACTCCCTGCCCAGGGCTCTGCTGCCTGGAGCTGTCCCTGCCAGCAGCTGCTTCCCTGGGCCCAGGACTGGGCCCTGCCAGTGCTGCCAGAGCCCATCCCAGCCCTGGGGGCTCAGCTCTGCCCTGCAGAGCCCTCCCAGCAGCACAGGGCACTGCCCAGGGACAGCTCTGCCTGGGCAGGCTCTGATGGCAAAGTCAGAGCAGCCCTGAGGAGGATGGAAAAGTGATGTCTCTAAGACAGTTTGGATGTCTCATACTCTAAGGTTCAATTGCCTCTAATATAACAGAGTTCAAGTTTCAGTGTCTCTTTTTCTGCTCAGACATTAATTTCTCTGTCAAAGTGAGCACCCAAACAACCCAGAGTGTAGCACTGAAAGAACTGGTTATTTCTTATCAAGGTACCCCCTGTGTGTCTGTTCCTCTTGCAAATCCCTTCTGGGAAATTTCCTGCTTTGATCTGGAGCTGAGTCCAGCCCTCATCCCTGCATCACACTTTGGAGATCAGAAGGACTCTGGCCTGCTCTGCCCTACCAGTAGCTGCTCCTTGCCCACAGCCCTTCTCCCCCAGCCCCGTGGCAGCTCCTTGGCCGGGCTGAGCTGCCCCTGGCAGGCAGCAGAGTCCCTGCCCCAGCACACACAGCCCTGGGGGGCAGGACCCTGCTCTGCCCCACAGCCCTGGGCACCCCTGGCTGCACCCCCACCTTCCCACCCCACAGCCAGCCCTGCCACAGGGAACCTTCTGGCCCTGGGCCTCTGATGGGGCAGCAGCAAGTCCTGCTCTGCAGCAGCTTCTCCTGCTGCCCCCCAGCAAATCCAGCACAGCCATCCTGACAGCTCCTGCCAGGGCTGCCATTTGGCAGCTGCAAGAGCCACTGGCAGCAACTCCCCTGCACTGCTCTGCAGCCACAGCCTTCCCATGCCAAAGGGGTGCCAAGGTTCCTCCCCTGAGCAGCTCTGCCCTGTCCTCCCAGCCCAGGATCCCTTTCACCTCCTGCTCCCTTCTCCTGCCTGCCCTTGCTGCCTGCAGCTCCTGCCCTGCTCTGCCATAGGGCCACTTCCTCTGCCCTGCAGGCACTGGGAGAGGCCTTCTGAAAGATCCTACAAGCTGTGGGATGTGGCAGCTTTAGGAGATCCCTGCAGGAAGGGAAGTTTCAGTGTCCTCCAGCCAGAGAATTCTTCGTTCAAATCCTGGGAAGGTTTCTCCTGCAGTGAGAGCTCAGTCCCCTCCCAGCCCAGGCTGCCTCTCACCTCTCTGCCTTCTCTCCTGTGCCCTGGGTGCTGCAGGCAGTGCCCTCAGCCCTGCTGGGCTGTGCAGAGGAGCTGCTCAGCAGCAGAGCTGTGTCTTTGAAGCTGTTCTTGGTTGCCAGGAGCTCCCTGTGTGCCAGGAGCCCGGCCCAGCTCAGCAGCACAGCAACAGCCCCAGGCATTTCATCAGCCTTGGGGGCTTTGGGGATGAGTCCCTGAACATCAGACCCTGAGGAGAGTTGCAGGAACCTCTTGAGAAACCCAAGTGAGATTCAAACTGTAAAGTTTCTTGTAGTGTTAATGGGTCCCACTGAGGGATCCAACTGAGAAAAGATCTTGTTAGAGCAGAAAGGTGGAAACTGTGATGACAGGTCATGAATGAGAAAATCATCAAGGTTTGAAGAGACCGTCAGAATCCTGGGCCTAACTGTCAAACAGCACCACCATAATTACCCTAAACCACATCCCAAAGTGCCATATCCAGGTGCCATCTGAACACTTCCAGAGACTCCATCACCCCCATAAGAATCTTAGTCCAATACCTAAACATTTAGTGTAAACTGACTCTAGAGGCTCAAGATGCTATGTTTCTAAAATTGGCAATAGAGCAAACGATGTCTGTCAACAAATATTAAGGTCCCTCAAAGATCCCACTCCAATGGACATGGTTAAGGTGTGTCACAATGTAGGTTCCAACAGGTACAACAAATCCCCACTAACTGAAGTCCTGGCAGTGCAACAACAACAGAAGGAGGCTCTGTGTCACCACTGCACACAAACAGGACATTTTCAAAGGGATTGCCCTCAGCTGAAAAGAAGAGCCTCTACAGTACGACCCACCTTGTGTCCCCGATGCCAAAAGGGATTGCCCTGGGCCAGTGACTGTAGATCACTCTTGGAAAGAGAGGGGAGGCCGCTTTTGCAGAAAGCAGCACAAAGGCTGGCCTCGATTTCGGGAAATGGGGAGCTGAGCATGAAGGGCAGCGATGATAAAAAATGCCCCACAAGTCAAGCACACCCAGCTGCTCCCCTCACTCCCGGACAGAGACACAGATCAAGTGTCTCTAGGGTGGAGTTGGCATCTCCCCATCAACTCACCATAAGCAGTGAAAACTACCAAACAGTTCTTGTGAGACCAACGAATAACCTTCCAGAACCTGCTGGAATATACATTTTAACTGGGACTGCTCCATCTAATGATACAGGGTTAACAGTTATCCCACAGTGAGTGACTGTAGACAACCCTAATGCATTAGAAGTGATTGTAAAAGCTCTATTTCCACCTGTGGAGCCAGACACAGAAACACTCATTGCCAATTTAACCCCCATTGCTGTAGGGGGGGACACTTTGGACTCTGTGCCGATGGTCCAGGGGTCACAGTCTGTTTTACTCCATCACCCAATGCAAACCTGCAGAGTATTTTTTCCCAGCACTGACCAATGTGCTCTTAAAGACACAGGAGCAGACGTCACAATCTTTGCAGAGAGTGACTGGCTGAAGGAATGGAGCACTACGGAGCCCTGCATGGACATCAAAGGGGTAGGAGGAGCCCAGACACCGCTCCAAAGTGTCTCCACTTTACTGATCGAAGGACCAGAAGGTAAAACTGCCTCAGCAAAGCCGTGTGTCCTTAATATCCCAATGACCCTCTGGGGGAGAGATATGATAGGGCAACGGGGAATCCAACCAACTACCTCAAATTTAGTTTAAAGGCCACTGGTGAGCCACAATCTCCTGCCCTAACATGGCTCTCTGACCAGCCAATCTGAGTATCCCAGTGGCCCCTAAAGGGAGAGAAATTGCAGCAAATCAACCTACTAGTTTATGATCAACTAGGAAAGGGACGTATTGTGCCAACTGATAGTCCCTGGAATTTCCCCATTTTTACATTACGGTAAAAATGATACCTTCACAGTGGCCTATTGTTCTTATTGATAGAAAAGACCATTTCTTTAACATTGCATTAAACCCTAAAGACTCTTGTAGGTTCACATTTACAGTGCCTTCCATCAACGCAGCAGAACCATCTCAGTGCTGTCACTGGACAGTCCTCCCACAAGGAAGGAGGAACAGCCCCTCCTTTTGCCAAAGAGTCGTTGCAGACGTGTTATCACCAATCCCTCGACAGTGTCCGGATACCATCGTATCTCACTCTAGGGACGATCTCTTGCTGGCAGCACAATCCGAGGGACAACTCCTGCAAGTGCATTTGTCTGTGAAAACTGCACTATTGACACAGGGCCTTGAAATTGCACCAGGGAAAGGACAAGTGACAGTTCCATGGAAACACCTTGGATTTTAAATTAATAGCACCATTATTCAGCCCTAGACTGTTACTTTACCCACTGACATCCACACCTTAAGTGATTTGCAGTCGCTACTGTGCTTAATCAGTTGGGTTAGACCTCTGTTAGGTGGAACAACAGACACCCTGAAACTGCTCTTTTAGCTCCTGAAAGGGGAGGCAGACTTAACCTGCCCTCGACCCTTAACATTGGCAGCTTTGGCAGTATTAAAGGAAATAAATCAAAGACTGAGTTCCTGTCAGAGAAAAAGAAAAGTGCATGGGTTACCTGTTGTTTTAGTAATTTTTAAAGGTATCAAACAACTTTCTGCTGTAATAGGACAATTAGATGTAAAAGGCAAAGATTTTCTGTTATGGGAATGGGCTTTTTTCAGCTTCCAGTTCCAGACTCATTACTACAAATCTTGAGATGCTCTCCAAAGTCTGCCACAAAAGCAGATTATGGCTTTGGGAGCTTTTGGGGAGAGATCCAGATGTTATCTATGTTCCTCTGTCTACTTTTCAACTAACTCAATTGCAGATTCATAGCTCTGATTTTCAGTTAGCCATTGCTGATTACAGGGGTCAATTTTCAGTTTACCTTCCCTCTATTCCTTTTTTGCAGCTGCTTGCCCTTACTCAACCAGAGCTAACACACAACTATTCTCCTAACAAGTGTTTGAACTGTTTTCACAGACGGTTCTGGCAGAACGTCTAACACAGCAGTCATCTGGCTCAGAGCAGGAACATGGGTTTATGACACACACAAGGAAAGAGGTTCCTCTCAGATAGCAGAGCCCTCTGCAGTCATACCTGCATTTCAACTATTTCCAGAGCCTTTAAACATTGTTTCTGATTCAGCCTCTGTCGTTGGAGCAGTCTGATGAATTGAGAATTCATACATTAAAGATATCTCCCAATTACAATTAGCTCATATGTTCAAATCATTACTGTATGAAATTAGTCATCGTAAACACAAATTCCACATAATCCACCTTCATTCTCACACTTCTCTCCCAGGGCCCATCCCAGCAGGAAATCATGTGGCAGATCAAAGACCTGATACAGGGCACCTTGCCCAGACTGCAGTGGTTCCAAGCAATTTCTAAAAAGCAAAGCTGCCACAGATTTTTTCACCAAAATGAAAAATCCCTTCAAAAAAACATTCCACCTTACACTATCTCAAGCCAGAACAATCATTTCTGTGTGCCCTGACTGCCAGAGACTCACTTCTCTACCATCTGAGGGGGTAAACCCTCATGGAATTAACCCACTTGACATCTGGCAGTTTAGTATAAGGCATTATTCTCCATTTGGAAAATTAAATTGCATCCATGTGTCCATTGACACGTGTTCTGGTGCCATTGCAGCAGCAGCACATGCAGGAGAGAAGGCCCAAGGTGTCAAGAAACACCTCATATCTGCAATATCAGTCCTTGGCATCCCCAAAACAATAAAAACAGATAATGGACCAGCATACACTTCTCACTCTTTAAAAGAGTTTTTCAACATGTGGGGCATCTCCCATGTCACTGGGATCCCCCACTGTCCCACTGGTCAAGCAGTGCTAGAGCGTGCTCATCAAACACTCAAGAATATGTTAACCAAACAACAAAACACCAGAACTGGACTGAGATGGTGAGTGTGGGAATGGTTGGGGTTTGGCCGATGTGCTGCTCAACTCATACTTTGATTTTGGTTTCCTTTCTTGGAGCTGAGGAAGAGAAGAACCCAGGGACTGCAGGAACCCCTGAGCCAGCCCAAGGGACGTGCTTTTGGAAGGTGGATGGACAGGCCCAGCTCTCTGCAAGATAAGTGGAGGGCTCTGAGCCAGAGAGGGGATGAGAGCTGGGTACAGGTTTGGGAATTGCCAGGAGGGCTTTTGAAATGAGAGTAGGGAGGGGATGTCTAAGAACAAGTCCCTTAGGAGAGGGAAGTGGAGAGGCTGAGTTTTGACCCCAGCACTGGGGTGTGCAGGACAGAACAGAGAATATCCCCCATGTAAGATTCTTGTGGGTCTGTCTTTGCAGTTCTGACAGGCACTACTTGTCATGGCCTATCCTCTCCATTCCAGAATAGGCCCTGGCAACCAAAAAGTCAAAGCCCCAAAACCCCAAAATGCAGCCCTACTTGTGTGTCCTGGGTACTTTTGTGTTGTCATGGCCTGTCCTGTCCATTCTGGAATAGCCCCTGGAAACCAAAGAACCAACGTTACAAAATGTCAAAGTGCAGCCCCACCCATCTGCCATGGGCCCCTTTGTGATGTTACGGCCTTTCCCCCAGGAGAGAAAGCTTGTAACCTTTGGCTTTGAGGTTCAGTTGGTGGGGCACCACAGGCATTACATGAGCAGCAAGAGATTTCTGTCCTGGCACCTTTTGTCTGGGAAGAATGTTTGACCATATTCAATTCTGGGAGTCTCACCAGCAAGTTCAGTGCAGGGCTCCTGTCGCAGTTTAAAAGAAACACAGGTGTTTTTCTGAGGATGAGTTATGAGAAAAGACCAAAACTCCTCTTTCTAAACAATTATAAATCTAAAATTACGAGGCTCCGGTTGAAGGAAAACAAATTATGGAAATGGAAAAATAAGAGCCTTTTATTAAAAGGTATGTGTGTATTGGCAGAAACAACGAAAGAAAACAAGTCAAATAACCAAACAATACTCCTATACCCGCCAAAAATCTCCCTCAAAACAAACCAATAAACAAGTAAAGGACAAAAAGTAAACAGTGCAGTTTGTGCCCTTTGGTGCAATTCTAACCACAGGCAACAGGGGGTGCCGTTGGGTCACTGAAGATGCAGAGCTTGTAGTGTCCTGTGCCAGTCACCAGGGCGCTGTTGGATCACTGGAGATGCTGAGCCTGCAGTTCTTTATGATGGCCAGCAGGGGGCGCTGTGGAATCACTGGTCATTGCCATGTGGGGGTAACACCCTCTGGGGTGTGTTGGAGAAACCCAAAATGGGTTTCCCTCCCCTTCCCCAAACACTGGGAAAAGGGGAGAAAGAGAAGAAAAAAAAAAAAAAAAAAAAAAAGAGCTCCTCACCCCTGTTTTACAGGAGACGAGATTCTGAGCCCTTAACAAGAAAACAGGTTCCTTTCTGCTCCTTAAGTGCCCCCTTAACAGCTCTGCATGCAGTGGGCAGAGGGGAGGGAAAAAAAATCCTGCTGAGTTTCTAAGAACCAGCAAAACCATGACCGGAACCCTCCAGTTTGCAACACTCCAAAGAGCGTCGCTGATGCCCAGGACAATTCTGATCCCCCTCAACAAACACTCCTCCAGCTGTGACCCTTGTCTGGTGGGAAACACAAATAGATGTGTGGGAGGATTTCACTGACAACAGGGAGAATTTTGGAGAGGGACCTTTACAAACCCAGATCTTGATGTGTCCACACATCTCTGCCTGGGTGTGGGTGTGAATTGACTGTGGTGTGAGTGTTGTTATTGGGAATCTATAATTCAGTCACTGTTCAATTGTAACAAATTATATTGAATCGATTGATAAGTATTAAGTTGTTCAATAATTAAGTGCTACTAATCACTTTTGCCCCCTTATCTTTGTGTCCAAATCCTTTGCACCCTGACCCTCTTGCATCCCAAGGCTCTCTGTAAATCATTCCCCTTCAGAGAAAAAATATTTTTCTGTGACTTCCACTTTAAAATCTTCCTCTTCAACTAAACTAAAAAACAACTCAAATTAGCTGTAGAAGTCTTGAAGTCATAAAGACAATTAAAGGAAGGGAAATAATTTGTTTTTCTGTATTTTAATGAGCCCCACAGCGTGTTTACAGAAAAGAACATTGTCGTCAACTACTGAGAGAAGATTCAAGAAGCTACTCAAGAAGTCAGAAGCCAAACTCCCAGTCCCTTGAAGCATTGCTGGGCACCACTGAGGGCAGGCACTGACAAAGCCTCCCCAGGGACTCCTTGGAGCAGATCCTTGCAGGCCAGGAGTGCAGGCACACAAAGGCTCTGGGCAGTGTCACAATGGTCCCCTGATTCCATGAGACAACATTCCTAATTCACTGTCCAGACTAGAGGGAAATCACAGGAAGGGCCATGGTTTCTCAGGACTTGCTTTATCTGAGTGAGCCCTGTGGGGCTTTTGGTGCTGAGTCCTTGAACCTCAGGTACTGAGGGGAGATTGTACAAACCTGTCCATAAGTGAAAGTCAAAAGGAAAACCCAAAGTATCTGGAAGCATTAATGGGTCCCCCTGAGTGTCACTACTGACAAAGTCTTTCCAGGGACTAATTAAAGCAGAGAATTGGAGGTCATGATTGCACAAACCTCTTTAAAACTCAAAGGCAAAGTACCTTAAACCTGTAGTACCTTGAAGCTTTAACAAGCCCCACTGAGAGCCATTCCTGGCAAAGGCTCTCAAGGGACTCATTAGAGCAGATAATTGGAGGCCAGGACTGAAATAAACTCTCAAGAACTCGGTGTCAAAAGAAGTGTCTTAATAAATTTTTCTTGAGTGCCTTGAAGCATCAATGAGCCCCACTGAGTGTCACAACTGATAGAGAATCCCAAGGGACTCATTAGAGCAGATAATTGGAGGCCATGACTGAACAAACCTCTCAAAAACTCACTTTCAAAAGGAAAAATTCCTTCAAAACCCTTGAGTACCTTGAAGAACTAATGAGCCCCACTGAGTGTCACTGCTGACAAAGTCTTTCCAGGGACTAATTAAAGCACAGAATTGGAGGCCATGACTGCACAAAACTCTTCAAAACTCAGACTCAAAGGAAAAGGCAAAGTACCTTAACAAACCTGTAGTACCTTGAAGCTTTAACAAGCCCCACTGAGGGCCATTCCTGACAAAGGCTCTCAAGGGACTCATTAGAGCAGATAATTAGAGGCCATGACTGAAGAAACCTCTCAAACAGTCAGTGCCAAAAAGAAGTATCTTAATAAATTTGCCTTGAGTGCCTTGAAGCATCAATGAGCCCCACTAAGTGTCACAACTGACAGAGATTCTCAAGGGACTCATTAGAGCAGATAATTGGAAGTCATGAGTGAACAAACCTCTCAAAAACTCACTTTCAAAAGAAAAAATTCCTTCAAAACCCTTGAGTACCTTAAAGCATTAACGAGCCCCACTGAGTGTCACTACTGACAAAGTCTCTCTAGGGACTAATTAAAGTAGATGATATGAGGCCATGATTGCACAAACCTGTTAAAAACTCAGAATCAAAAGAAAAGGCAAAGTACCTTTACAAACCTGTAGTACCTTCAAAATTTCTTGAGCCCCTCTGAGGGCAGTTTCTGACTAAGGCTCTCAAGGGACTCATTAGATCAGATAATTGAAGGCCATGACTGAACAAGCTTGTCAAAAAGAAGTGTCTAAAAAATTTACCTTGAGTACCTTGAAGCATTTATGAGCTACAGTGAGTGTCACAACTGACAGAGTCTCTCGAGGGACTCGTTACAGCAGATAATTGGAGGCCATGGCTGCAAAACCTCTCAGAGATGCAAAACCAAAAGCAAACCCCAAATTGCTCTGAAAATCCTGTAAGCCCTTGAAGCCTTAAGGAGCCCCCCGAGGGCCCCTCCTGCCAAAGCCTCCCCAGGGACTCTGCAGCAGCTCCTTGGAGGCCCTGAGTGCAGGGAGCCAAAGGCTCTGGGCAGCAGCTCAGCTGCTGAGAAAAGCCTGGCTGGCTTTGGGGAAGTTTCCTTCCTTTTCAGGCTTCCTCCAGCTTTAGGAAACGCTGCCTGGCAGATTGGCACCACCTAAGAAGGGCTCTGGCAGGTTCCTGGCAGCAAAGCCGGCCTGCCCTGGGCTCCAGCCCAGATCTTTGGAGCAGGGAGACACCTGAGAGTTCAAAAGAGGAGGCTGCATCTTTGACAACCTTTGGGGACAAGCAGGCATTGCTGCTCTGTGGATAACATTCATGTGAATGGTTGCTTTGAGTTCCAGCATTCAATTGAAATGAAGGTGGGTATCTCAGGGATTTCTTTTGGGTTTAAATAAGAATATTTCCTTTTTCTGTGTAATTATATTTTGAAGTTGGTGAATTAGAAAACAATCATGGTGACTTTTCTCTCATGCAAACTTTAATTGTATCTTGGACATTTTGAATGACACCTCAATGAGACAGGTCAAACTCAAAGGAAAATGGCACAAATACTGTGGGAAAACATGAAAAGTATTAGGATGACTTGTTTGTGGGATTCAGTTTTTTCTCTTGCAAAAAGTCCCTGGGCTTGTCCCTTGGCTGATTGGATATTGATGTTTCCTGAGCTGCTGTTCTCCTCAGTAACACAGAGTTTAGGAAGACTCCTCCCTGGGTGTTGGTGCCAGGTCAGTCAGCAGGAAGGGCAAGGTGTCTGCAGGTTGGGCAAAGATCTGTGAGTGCTGGCACATCCCAGTCCCTGCTGCAGCATCCCAGGCACATCCCAGCAGGGTTCCCTTCTGCCAGGGCTCCTGCAGGGCTGTGAAGCCGGGCTGTGCCCCCCAGGCTGCCCCAAGATGCCCTGCAGAGCAGGGTCCTGCAGCCCAGGGGCTGTGCCGGGGCAGCAGCTCTGCCACCTGCCAGGGGCAGCCTCAGGGGAAGGTCCAAGGAGGGATTTCTCTCAAGCTCTCAAGCCACATGCCTGGTGGTTTGAGTTCCAGAGGGACCTCTGAGGAGCTGCCCAGGGCTGAGAACACCTTCCTGGCACTGGGGATGTGTGGGAGGTGGCCCAGCTGGCTCAGGGGGAGGCTGCCCTGAGTGCCCAGTGGGCTCTGCCCTGGCCTCTCCCAGCTGGCCCCTCCCTGTGCATTCCTTGTTTCTCAGCTTGCCCAGTGCAGAGGGGCAGAGCTGCTGTGCCAGCCCAGGAGATGCTGTTGGGTTGGTGAGATGAGCCACGGGTGTCCTTGGCTACAAGGGGAGTGCTGAGCCCTTGAGACAGGCTGAGACACTGAGGGGTGTGGGATGGATCCATCTGCTCTCAGCAGTGTCTGGGGGCTTTTCAGACCAAACTGGGAGTGTGATCAATCTCCATCTGAGGAAGGAGCAAACCCAGGGCAGTTGGGAACAAGAGAGAGGGACAGAGCAGCTCCCCTCACTCTGCACTAAGCCCCAGACAATCCTCCTGCCTGGCAGGACTTGCTCTGTTCTCCCTGAGCGCATCAGAAGTGCTGAGGGGTTCTGACATCGAGCAGTACTCCTCAGGAGAGATGAGGGAATTTGAAGAAAAAAACCCCAACAAAACAGGTGACGAAGTGTAGCAGGGAGGGCCTATTGGGAAATGGCTTTGATTTTTCTCAGGAAGTTCTTTGCTAACGTATCACTGATATTTCCTCTTTGGACAGTGACCCACAGCAAGTGGCAGCAAATGGACAACAGCAGCTCCATGGCCCAGTTCCTGCTGCTGGCATTGTCAGACAGGCGGGAGCTGCAGCTGCTGCACTTCTGGCTCTTCCTGGGCATCTCCCTGGCTGCCCTCCTGGGCAACGGCCTCATCCTCAGCGCCGTAGCCTGCGACCAGCACCTGCACACCCCCAGGGACTTCTTCCTGCTGCACCTCTCCCTCACAGACCTGGGCTGCATCTGCACCACTGTGCCCAAAGCCATGCACAACTCCCTCTGGGGCACCACAACCATCTCCTACACAGGATGTGCTGCTCAGCTCTTTTTCTTTGTCTTTTTCATCTCAGCAGAGTTCTCCCTCCTGACCATCATGTGCTACGACCGCTACGTTGCCATCTGCAAACCCCTGCACTACGGGACCCTCCTGGGCAGCAGAGCTTGTGCCCACATGGCAGCAGCTGCCTGGGCCTCTGGGTTTCTGTATTCTCTGCTGCACACAGCCAATACATTTTCCCTGCCCCTGTGCCAGGGCAATGCCCTGGGCCAGTTCTTCTGTGAAATCCCACAAATCCTCAAGCTCTCCTGCTCACACTCAGGTTACCTCAGGGAAATTGGGCTCATTGTGGTTAGTACCTGTTTATATTTTGGTTGTTTCATTTTCATTGTTTTCTCCTATGTGCAGATCTTCAGGGCTGTGCTGAGGATCCCCTCTGAGCAGGGACGGCACAAAGCCTTTTCCACGTGCCTCCCTCACCTGGCTGTGGTCTTCCTGTTCCTCATCACTGGCACATTTGCCTACCTCAAGCCCCCCTCCATCTCCTCCCCATCCGTGGATCTTATTGTGTCACTTCTGTACTCGGTGGTGCCTCCAGCCCTGAACCCCCTCATCTACAGCCTGAGGAACCAGGAGCTCAGGGATGCCATAAGGAAAATGATGACTGGATGCTTTTCAGGAGCAATAAAATGCCTGTGTTCTGGTATGCAGCATTCAGAATGGAATTCCCTAATGGCCCAGCCTTTCTGCTCATATTTTCATGGAGGTCATCACATTCTTCTTGCAATAATTATTTGTTCCATTTTTGCTATGCAACTTCCTTCTAAATTAGTGTATACTCATTGAATTTTCCCAGAGATGTATAAATGATGCATTGTGCTCTCTGTGGATTTAAACAAAATAAAGGACCCTGCAGTGCCTTCTTTGTCAGCCCTTCTTCTCAGCTGTTCCTAAAGGACAGCACACTGCAGGACAGGGGGGATTTGCAAAGGGCAAAGGCACAAAAATCCCAGCACAGCAGCACTGCCAGGGAGCAGCAGAGCTTGGGCTTTGCAGAGCTGCTCTTTCCACTTCCACTCTGTCCTTGTGAGCCCCTTTCTGGCTGCAAGGCCTGAGTGCTCTCTGAGCACAGTCCTGGGGGTGGGAGCCCTTTGAGCACAGGCAGGGACAGGCACTGGGAACTTATGAAGCAGAGCTGGCCTCCCTGACAGCATCTCCAGGATGCTGTGGGATCTTCTGAGGGCACTGCATGGACTGGGTCACTTCTTCTGTGCCCTTGCTGCAGGGCTGGAACTCTCCTGCAGTGACACCAGGACACTCCTGCTCTTTGCATTCCCAGCCTGATTTGCCAATCCAGTCTTGCCCTGCTGTTCCCAGGGACATGCTGGGAGTGCTTCAGAGCTGCCATCCTGGGGCAGCTCCTGCCCAGCGTGGGCAGGCACAAAGTCTCTCCCCCTGCTCCTCTCCCCTCAGCAGTGCCACTGTTTGCTGCAGCCTCCTCCTCCTTGCCCAGCACAGCCCTCCTGGCAGAGTTGGACACAGCCCTTGTTCTACCCCCTCCTCATGGCCCTGCCCAAGCCCCTCAGCTCCAGCCTGATGGCCAGAAACCTTCAGGGCTGGGAGAGACCATTGGAGTGGTGGGTCTGTAGGGAGAAAACACTGCTGCCTCCCTTCTGAATCACTCTCAGGACCTGGACAAGCCTGGATTTGGTTTGGTTTCCATGAGGTCCTGCAGTGTCAAAGTGGCCCCTTGATTCCAGGAGGCTGCTCAGTGTCCTCGGGATCCTTTGGCTCCAGAATGCCCTGGAGTGTCACAGTGGTCCCTTGAGGCCATGAGGTGTCCTCAGTGTCACAATGACCCCTTGATTCCGTGAGGTTCCCCAGTGTCCCAAGGTCTATTTGGCTCCAAAAAGACCCTGTAGTGTCACAGTGGCCCCTTCATTTCATGAGGTTCCACTGTGTCCCAGATATCTTTGTTTCCAGGAGGCACCACAGTGACACAATGGCTCCCTGGTTCCATGAGGTTCCAAAAGGTTTCAGGGTTCCTTTTGTTTCACAAGGCCCCAAATGTTAAATGGTGCCCTGGTTCCACAAGATTTCACAGTGTCCCTGTGTTTCATTTCTTTCCATGAGGCCCTTCAGTGCCACAATGGCCCCTTGGTTCCATGAGGTTGCACAGGGTCATTACAAAGCTGAGCCCACCCAGATGGAAGTTTGGGGGAGATCAGGAGGAACTGGGACAAAAAGGATTGGATATTTGGGGAAAGAAAGAGGGGCCTGGCCAACAGAGAGGAAAGACTTTGATGAGGTAAAGGACAGGTTCAGGGAATGCTGTGAGTACTGAAACACTGACTATGCAAACACTTCTGATGGACCCTTACCCTTTTGGTAACCTCTTTGTAGCCCCAACCTAAAAGTGCTGCCCCTCCCATGGAAAGGAATCCACTGCTGAAATCTCAACCTCACCCTGACTTCAAAGCCCAAACCTAGAACTCCAGACTTCTTTTTCTTCTAATGCCCACCCCAACCCACAACCTGCATTGTTGGTATGAAAAGCCAAGATTTTATCCTGGCCCAGTCCAAAAAGCTCTTCCCCTAATCATGAACCAAACACTGCCAGTAGAACAACAAACCTGCCAAAGTTCTGCCCAATCCCCACCCTGAGCTCTAAAGCCCAAGGCCTGACCATGAAGCACCCCCAGAGCCCTTGGGAGCAGGGCAAGGACCTGCAGGGCCCAGAGCAGGCCCAAGGGGTTGGCAGAGCAATGGGAGGTGACCTGGATCTGCTCAGCTCTGCAGGGACCCCCAGCAGAAGGGCCTGGGCTCTGTCAGGGATGTCCTGGGGCACAGGGGCTCAGCAGCAAAGCCAAGAAGGCCAAGTGCACATGGCAGCAGCCAGAGCTGGGGGACAGCAGAGCCATCAGGGAGGGCCCAGAAATGCTGCTGGCAGGGGGGTGGCAAAGCAGGAGGGGTGTGTGCAGCCTGCAAGGCCAGAGGAGCAGCAGGGCCAGGGGAGCACAGCCTGCAGCACAGATGGCCAAGGGCTCTGGCAGGGCTGCAAGGCCCAAAGGCACCCAGGCCTTTGTGCCCTTGGCTCTGGCAGCTGCCTCTGCCCCTCAGGCCACCACAAGACACTTTCCTTTGTCTGCCTGCACTCCTGGCCTGCAAGGATCTGCTCCAAGGAGTCCCTGGGGAGGCTTTGTCAGTGCCTGCCCTCAGTGGGGCCCAGCAATGCTTCAAGGGACTGGGAGTTTGGCTTCTGACTTCTTGAGCAGCTTCTTCAATCTTCCCTCAGTACCTCAGGATGAGGGACTTGTCTCTAAACACACTTTGGGGCTAATTAAATATAGAAAAACAAATTATTTTTTTTCCTTTAATTGTCTTCATGTTTTCAATTCTTCAGCAAATAATTGGAGTTGTTTTGTAGTTTAGCTAAGGAGGAAAATCTCAAATAGCAGTTTACCAAAAATATCTATTTTTTTTATGAAAGGGAATGATTTCCAAAGAGCTCTGGGATGCAATAGGGTCAGGGTGCAATGGGTTTGGATCCAAAGATAAGGGGGCAGAAAAGCTTAGTAGCACTTAATCACTGACCATCTTAAGTTACCAACGGATTCAATATAATTTTTTACAATTGAACAGTGACTGAATTATAGATTCACAATAACAACACTCACACTAGAGTCAGTTCACACTGATGTCTCAGACTTTTTTGGGTTTTTTTATCTTTTGTAGATTTTAGAACTAGTTGTGTAGTGAATATATTTTAATGTAGCTGTATTATATCCCTTACCCTTAGCAGAGTAGTTAAACATAGCCAACCCAACTACCCCATTCCATATCAACTGATTTTAGTCTTCTTTTCAAGGTAGAATTGTAGAAAAACATCCCAAGGCCTAGACCAGAAGATATCACCCAGACACAGTGACAGTCTAGGCAGAACTCTTTAGGAACTCCCAGGATTGTGTGTGCTGTGAAGAAGATGAAGATGAGGAAGAAGGGGTCCCAAAGACCCCAAACCCAGTTCCTGAAGGGGTGTTTCAGGGGGAAGAATGGGGCAGAACCAGGGCTGCATAAACCTGGGATTGGATGGACCTTATTATAAAATCATAGAACCCTTTTCTGGGGGGCACACATGGTATGTGTTCCTCTAGGCCTAACAACTCATTAAAGGACCAGGTCTCTTTATCTTATCTCCTACCTAAATTAGCCTGGAGTCTTTTTCTCCATGGTCTCTCAAGGCAACATTTTGTGGTTTTGCTCTGGGTCCATTTGCTCTCACCCCACACACAATTACGGTAAGGTGAAGAGAAGGTTTATGCAGACAAAGGAGACCTGTTTTGGGAAAAAAATATGAATATTTATTACTAGCAAAATAAAACTAAAGAACTACATCTACAACAATTCTACTTAAG
This sequence comes from Pyrocephalus nanus, assembly GCA_038380795.1. NCBI lineage: Eukaryota > Metazoa > Chordata > Aves > Passeriformes > Tyrannidae > Pyrocephalus > Pyrocephalus nanus. The sequence continues at coordinate 140,629 of JAWZSU010000039.1, forward strand.
TAAAAGTATTATGTATTTATAGAAATACCTCTCCCCCCTTTATATCAGTGCAAGGAGGAGAAGCAGTCCCTTTCTCCATTCTCGGAGCTCCAGATCTTTTCAATAACTGCAACACTTTCAAGCTCTTCTTCTGTTATCTCAGGACAACAACTCCTTTTCTGTCGCAGCTGGAACTCTTTATCTATCTCTTTTTCTTCTATGTCGGCCCCAAGGCAGGGCTGGGCCTACCCCCCTCCTGGGCTAAGATCAGAGGCTGGGGGTTACCCAGGCCCTGTAGGGTCTTCCATGGGCTTGGAAGGGGACACTTGCCTTCCATGGATCTTCACCACAGGGTCACAGGGGATAATGGCTTTGAGTCCACCCCTGTTCACTGTGGAGGTTCCTCCCCACGGGAGAACAGTCCTTGAATAGACCTCTCTGGCATGGATCTAGCATGGATCCCTTACTTGGATCCCAGCGTCTTACCCAAGCCGTTCTTGCTCCAGCGTAGGTTCTCTCAGGGTCACAAATCTCCAGCACCAGCAGCATGGATCCCTCACTTGGATCCCAAGCTTACCTGAGCCGTTCTCACTCTGGCGTAAGCTCTCAGGGTCATAAATCTTCAACAGGACTCTGCCTCATTTCAGTCCTTCTCATGAAGTCTCGGCTTCCTGGTACATCCACAAGCCCCTTTGTGAGCCACATGGGGGTCTCCTCACCCCAACAATCTTCCAAAGGTAGCAGGGATTTATTTTTCAGTCTTTTCCCTGCTGAAGAGAGAGTGAAAGGGGGGAGAAACAGCCCCTACTCTTCGAACTTCTCTCTCCTCCAGCTGCTGGCTTTGACCTTGGACACTTCGTTCTCTCTGCTGGAATTTCTTCTGCAGCATTTTTTTGTCCAAGCAGTCAGTCCTTTAAAGTTTTTTTTCTTTACTCTCTTACAAGAGAGAAGGGGGCTTCAGTGCCACACCTGCCCCTGGCCCAGGGCCGGGGGATGAGGGAGGCCTGGCCCCCACCTGGGGGCTGCCTCTCTCTCCTTACATGGCTACCTAATTTCAACTGCCACCAATTTCAACTGCTACTGATTTCAACTGCACCACCAACCTTCTCTTCCATTTTCTTAAATATGTAATTAGCAAAGCCGTTACTAAAGTTTTGAGTGGCTTTTTTCTCTGGAAATTCACCCAAACAAAACTATCTTCAGCTCCAGGGGCTGGCTGGAGGGCAAAACCACAACAACAGGGGACTGGTGATAACAAAGGGACACCCATGATGTCACAGAGATATCAGTGAAGTCAAAGGCATCTTGTGACATCACAGGGTCATTGATGACCTCACGGGGACATGGTGCCACCACTGGGGACATTAGTGACATCACAGAGACAGCAGTGACATCACTGGTCCCCAGTGATGTCACAGGGGACTGTTGACAACAAAGGGACAGCTGTGATGTCACAGGGACATTGGTGACATCACAGGGGACTGCAGTGACTTCACAAGGCCAAGGGTGACATCACAGTGACACCAGTGACATCATCGGGGTCATTGTTGACACAGGGGACAGGGGTGACATCACAGGGAGATGGGTGACTTCACTGGGGACAAGTGAAATCACAGAGGTCTATTGACAACAAAGGGACAAGCCTGATGTCACAGGGACATCGGTGTCTTCACAAGGACAGGGTTGACATTATAGCGACACCAATGACATCTCGAGGACATTGCTGATATCTCAGGGGACAGTGGGGACATCACAGGGACAGAGGTTACACCATTGAGGAACAGTAACATAAAAAGTGACTGGTGAAAACAAAGGGACAGCCGTGGTGTCACAGGGAAATCAGTGACATCAGAGGGAACATCGGTGACTTCACAATGACTGGGGTGTCATCACAGGGACATCAGTGACATCATCAGGGACAGTGGTGACAATAATGGGAAAACTGTGATGGCACAGGGACATTGGTGAGATCACAGGGGACATCAGTGACTGCATAAGGCTAGGTGTGACATCACAGAGACATCTGTGATATCATTGATGACACTGGTGACATCACAGGGACATCCATGACATCACTGGGGACCAGTGACATCAGAGGGAACTGGTGAAAACAAAGAGACAGTTGTGATATCACAGTGACATCGGTGACATCATTGGGGACATTGGTGACTTTACAAGGACTAGGGTGACATTACAAAGGCAGCAGTGACATAATCAGAAACATTGGTGACACCACAAGGGACAGTGGTGACATCACAGAAACTACAATGACCTCATTGGGACCAGTGACGTCACAGGGGACTGTTGACAACAAAGGGACAGTCCTGATGTCACAGGGACATTGGTGACATCACAGGGGACTGCAGTGACTTCACAAGGCCAAGGGTGACATCACAGTGACACCAGTGACATCATCGGGGTCATTGTTGACACAGGGGACAGGGGTGACATCACAGGGAGATGGGTGACTTCACTGGGGACAAGTGAAATCACAGAGGTCTATTGACAACAAAGGGACAAGCCTGATGTCACAGGGACATCGGTGTCTTCACAAGGACAGGGTTGACATTATAGCGACACCAATGACATCTCGAGGACATTGCTGATATCTCAGGGGACAGTGGTGACATCACAGGCTCACAGGTTACATCATTGGGGACCAGTGACATCACAGGGGAATGATAACAACAAAGGCACAGCAGTGATGTCACAGGCACTTTGGTGAACTCACTGGGACATGGTGCCAAGGCTCGGCACAGTGGTGACATCACAGAGGGAGCAGTGACATCATTGCAGATATTGTTGACATCACAGGGGACAGTGATGACACCACAGAGACATCAGTGACATTAGTGGGGACATCTTTGACATCACAGCTGATATTGGTGACATCACAAGGCCAGGGGTGACATCAGAGAGACACCAGTGACATCATCGGGGACAGTGGTGACATCACAGAGACAGCAGGGACACCACTGGGGACCAGTGACATGAGACTGAGAGCAGTGATGTCACAGGGACATCGCTGATATCAAAGGGATCTGGTGATATCACGGGGATATCGGTCACATCACGGGGTCATGTTGCCACTACTGGGGACTGCTGACAACAAAGGGAAAACCGTGATGTCACAGGGTCCTTAATGACATCACAGGGGACATCAGTGACTTCACAAGGACAGGGGAGACATCACAGTGACACCATTGACAACGTCAGGGACATCAGCGACATCAGAGGGGACAGGGGTGACATCACAGGAAAATCAGTGACATCACTGGGGATCAGTGACAGTTTGAGAATAAGGAACAGCCGTGATGGCACAAAGCCATCGGTGACATCACAGGGGTCTGGTGACATCACAGGGACATGGGTGACCTCATAGGGACATGGAGGCACTGCTGGGGACAGTGGTGACATCACAAGAACAGCAATGACATCATTGGAGATCAGTGACGTCACAGGAGACTACTTACAGGAAAGGGGAAACTGTGATGTCACAGAAACATTGGTGACATCACAGGGGGTGGATGGGAACACAGAGAGACACCAGTGACATCATTGGGGACATTGGTGACATCACAGGGGACAGTGGTGACATCACACAGACATTAGTGATATCATTGGGGACCAGTGACGTCCCAGGGGACTGGTGACAAGAAAGGGAATTTTGTGATGTCACAGGGACATCATTTACATCAAAGGGGTCTGGTGACATCATAGGGACATCGATGACATCATGGGGATATGGTGCCACCACTGGATACAGTGGTGACATCACAGAGAAAGTAGTGACATCATTGGGGACCAGTGACATCACAGGGGTCTGCTGACAACAAAGGGACAGCCGTGATGTCACAGGGACATTTGTGACATGACATGGGACATCGGTGACATCACTAGGCCAGGTATGACATCAGAGAGCCACCAGTGACATTATTGGTGACACCGGTGGCATCACAGGGGACAGTGGTGCCATCACAAATACATCGGTGACATCACTGGGGACCAGTGATATCACAGGGGACTGATGACAACAAATGCCGTGATGTCACAGAGAGATGGCTGATATCACGGGGGACATCGGGGGCTTCACAACGACAATGGTGACATCACAGAGACACCAGTGACATCATTTGGGACCAGCAACCTCACATGGGACTGTGGAAAAGAAAGCAACAACCCTTATGTAGCCGGGACATCGGTGCCTTCACAAAAAAAGGGTTGACATTATAGAGACACCAATGACATCACTGGGGAAATTGTTGATGTCACAGGGGACAGTGGTGAAATCACAGGGACAGAGGTTACATCACTAGGGAATGGGGACATCACAGGGGACTGATAACAACAAAAGGACAGCAGTGATATTACAGCAACATTGGTGACATCACTGGGACATGGTGCCACTTCTGGGTTCAGTGGTGACATCAAAGAGACAGCAGGGACATCATTGGGTATATTGTTGACATCAGAGGGGACAGTGATGACATTACTGAGACACCAGTGACATCAGTGGGGGGACATCTGTGACATCACAGGGGTCACAATGACTTCACAAGGCCAGGGGTGACATCACAGACACCAGTGACATTATTGGTGTCACTGGTGACATCACAGGGGATAGTGGTGACATCCCAGGGACATGGGTGACACCACTGGGGTCATCAATTACTTCACAAAGACAGTGGTGACATCACAGAGACTCCAGTGACATCATCGGGGACATGGGTGACATCACAGGAGACAGTGGTGACATCACAGAGACAGCAGGGACCTCATTGGGGATCAGTGACATCAGAGTGACAACAGAGGGACAGCAGTGATTTAACAGGGACAGTGGTGACATAAAAGGGGTGTGATGACATCACAGGAACGTTGGTCACATCACAGGGACATGGTGGCACTGCTGGGGACAGTGATGATATCACCGGGACAGCAGTGACATCATTGGAGACCAGTGACATCACAGGGGACTGCTTACAGCAATGGGAAAGCCGTGATGTCACAGGGACATTGGTGACATCACAGAGGGTGGAGGTGACAACACAGAGACACCAGTGATATCATTGTGGACATTGGTGACATCACAGGGGACAGTGGTGACATCACAGAGCAACCTGTGAAATCAAAGGTGGTTGTTGCCAACAAAGAGAAAGCCATGATGTCACAGGGACATCAGTGACATCACAGGGACATTGGTGATATCATGGGGACATGGTGCCACCACTGGGGACAGTTGTGACATCACAGAGACATCAATGACATCACAGAGAGACTAGTGGCATCCCTGGGATCATTGGTAACATCATAGGGGACAGTGGTGACATCACAGGGATAGCGGTGACATCACTCTGGACCAGTGATGTCACAGGGGAATTGTGACAACAAAGGGAAAGCCATGATATAATGGAGACATCAGTGACATCATTGGGGACATTGGTGACTTCCCAAGGACAAGGGTGACATCACAGAGACACCAGTGACATCATTGGTGACACTGGTGACATCACAGTGAGATTGGTGACATCATTGAAGACCAATGACATTACAGGGGACTGGTGACAACAAAGGGACAGCCGTGATGTCACAAGGACATCAGTGACATTACAGAGATCTGGTGAAAACACAGAGATTCCAGGGACATCACAGGAATATGGTGGCACTGCTGGGGACAATGGTGACATCACAGGGACAGCAGTGACATCATTGGGGGCCAGTGACATCACAGGGGAGTAGTGATGACAAATAGGCAGCCATGATGTTACAGGGACATCAGTGACATCAGAGGGGACAGCAGTGACTTCGCAAAGACAGGGGTGACATCACAGAGACACCAGTGACATCACAGGGACAGCGGTGACACCACTGGGAACAGCGGTGACATCACAGAGACAGTGATGACATCATTGGGGACCAGTGACATCTCAGGGACATAGGTGCCTTCCACAGGACATGTGTAACACCCTGGGGACAGCAGTGACATCACAGGGGACAGTGGTAACACCCGTGGGGACAGCAGTGACATCAATAAACACATGTGAAATCACAGGGACAGCAGTTATGCCACAGGGACTTTGGTGAAATCATTGGAGACATTGGTGACATCACAGGGGTCTGGTGGCATCACTGGGGACAGTGGTGACATCACAGGGACAGGGGTTCCACCCCTGGGGATTGCAGTGCCATCTAAGGGACAGCGGTGACATCACAGGGGTTTGGTGACATCACAGGGACATGGTGCCACCACTGGGGGCAGTGGTGACAGGGGACTTCAGTGACATCACTGGGGAACAGTGACATCACTGTCGAGAGTGGTAACATCACGTGGGACAGCCGTAAAATCACTGGGGACACAGGGACCACCCTTGGGGACAGCAGTGACATCACTGTAGACCAGTGACATCACAGGGGTCTGGTGACATCACAGGGACATCGCTGACATCACAGGGACAGCAGTGACATCACTGGGACAGTGGTCCATGACTGCTGCAGCCACTGCTGTCACACAGGTGGGCCATCCCTTGCTGACTCCATCCCACTGTTTGCAGTCGAGCACGGCCCTCCTGGATGGCCCTGCTTGGTGGCCCAAGACCCCCAAAGCCATTCCTTGACGTTCATGGCACAACAACCAAAGGGGCTTCGTCCCGTCAGGCAAAGCCAACGCCGGAGCCCTCCTGAGCTCCCGCTTCAGGCCTTGGAAGGCCTCGTCTGTCTCAGGGCTCCACATGATGTTCTTTGGGGTTCTTTTCAGCAGGTCATGGAAAGGCTTTGCAAGTATTCCCTACTGATAGAGCCATAAACTACACCAACCTGTCATTCCTAGAAAGGCTTGGAGATCTCTCCCTGTTTCTGGGCTGGGTGTCTGGCAGATGCTTCCTTTCTTGCTGTTCCCAGGGAACATCGCCCACCGGAGACTTCATACCCCAGGTACACCACTTTGTCTTGCACCAGCTGTGCTTTCTGTCAGGAAACTCGGGAACCATTTAAACCCAAGAAGTTTAACAGAGAGATTGTCCACTGCACACTCACTTCTTCTGTTCCAGTCACTATTAACAAGTCATCTCCATATTGTAGCAGAACGCCATCCGCTGGTGGCTGTGCCATTGTTCCAGCTCTTGGACTGGCTGGTCACTGAACAAAGTGGGACTATTTTTAAATTTCTGTGGGAAGACTGTCCAACTTAATAGCATGTTTCTCTCACTATGGACAGATTCCCACTCCAAAGCAAAACTCTTTTGACTTTCCTGAGCTAGGGGTAGACAGAAAAAGGCATCTTTGAAATCTAACACTGTGAATCAAAGCAAATCATCTCTCAATTTTGTTAGAAGTGTACAGGGATTTGCTACCACGGGGTATAAGGTTTTAGTTGTTTCATTTACTCCCCTTAAATCCTGAACTAGTCTGTAAGTTCCACTTGGTTTCTTAACTGGGAGAACTGGGCTGTTAAAGTCTGATTCACACTCCATTAGAAGTCCCAACTTCAAAAAGTTTTCCCTTATTGGTTCAATTCCTTTTCTGCTTCCTAACCTCAATGGATATTGTTTCCTGACTCCTGGCTTTGCTCCTGGAAATATTTCTACCTGAATAGGAGTTGTTTTTTTTTTGATTTACCGGGTACATCTGTAGCCCATACCAAGGAATAGACTCCATCTAAAATTGGACTGATATTTTGATTGTTTTGCTCTGGCTTTATGCGGCTCAGGACCAAATTCAGGGCTGCTATTAGTTGTTCTTTGTTTACCTGAAATTCAAGTTTACTTTTTTCAAACTTAATCACAGCTCCCAGGTTTTCCAACAAATCTCTACCCAACAGAGGCTTTGGGGAATTAGGCAGATCTAAAACTTGATGAATTCCCATTTTTTCCCAACTTTGTACTGGAGGGTTTCAGAAAGAAAGCTTTTTCTGATTGGCCTGTTGCTCCCATGACATGAACAAATTTTATCACTTTTAGGCACTAGTTCTTGGTTTAAAACTGAAAATGGGGCTCCAGTGTCGATCAGAAAGTCTAATTCTTTTTCACCTTCCCCTTGGTCCATTTTAACAAGTGGGTCTGCCAGGGAATGACTCACTGGTCCCCTTCATTCCCTGCTCTGATGAGCGATGACAGCTCCTCCTGGGTTCCCATTTGCCAGTGTGGGGCAAACCCGTTTCCAGTGTCCCTCCTGTATGCAGTGGGAACATTGATTTTGTCCCACTCTTGCTTGTTGGAAAGGTGAGCCCCCTCTTCCTCGCATTGCCTGCCCTCTGCCACCACCCCTAATATTTGAATTTGGAATTAATGCAGCAACCACAATGTTTGTAAGTTTTCTCTCTTCTCTTTCCTCCCTGCTGTTGTGCACTTTCCAGGCTTCATTCATTAACACCTCTAAATCTTTATTGGAAGGATAATCAATTTTCTGTAACCTTTATCTAATATCAGGGTTACTTTGTCCCATTAATAGCCCCACCAGTTGTTGTTTACCTGTCTCTGGTGACAGATCCAGGGTAGACCATTTTCTCCTGGCAGCTCTAAGTCTGTCTAGGAATGCCGTGGGGGTCTCATCCCATCTTTGCCTTACATGGTACAAGGCAGCCCAATTCACTGCTTTAGGTGTCACATTCCACAATCCCACCTGGACCAATCCTCTATACTGTTCCAAGAACTTTTACTGGCCTGGTTATTTGGGTCTCAGTTAGGTTTTTGCACTGGAAAAATATTATCTATGTCTCCCCTTAAAACATTTGTTGCAATCTGCCCTTCCACATGATTTCTTGCTGCTTTTATTACTAGCTGCTTTTCTGTTTCTGTCAATTCTGAGAGAATCAAATCGATATCTGACCAATTTATGTCCTGATTTTTCACAATTAATTCAAATCTCTTACCCATCTTTTCCCTAAACAGTTTTGCTTCCTCCCTCCAACTGTTCAAATCACTCGCTGAAAACGGCACTTTCACTTTTGTTGGAGTGCCTGCAGCTGTTATTACTGATCCTAAACGGGGCAACAGTGTGGCTGCTCTCAGCTCTAGCTTTTGTTCTACCCCAAGCTTTCTGTCCCGTAGTCTGACCCCGATGTGTACGACTCACCCCCTCTTGGGGGTCTTCCCTACTCTCTGCTATACTTTCAGTGTTTGTCTCATCTAATCCCGATTCCTGCAGGCTGTCAGGTCTCTGCCTAATGGGCTCTGGTCTCCAATTCACCCTACTGGGGGTCGGCTGGAATTCCTGAGGGTCTATAATGCTCTCCTCATCACTCTCTCTTTTTCCCAATTTAAGACACTGCTGTTCAACACCACAAGTAGCACAGTAGTGTTTCTTAGGCTTATGATTTTTCTGACTCTTAACAGGGTTAGTTTGAAGGGATGCTGAGATTGAAAACCAAGACACTGCTGAGAGCTCATCAGTAAACCCAATATTCATTACAAAAAGTGGCCAAGTAAATGAGAACCTGAGAGACAGGAGAGGAGTGAACTGAGCCCTCAGTGAAACCCCCACTCACTCAGGTGTGTTTTACGAGGTTGTCTCACTGACCCCAGGATAACCAGAATTCCTCCCAGCAGAGGCTGCATCCTCGGAGGGTCAGCAGGCTCACAAAGAGAGCGGCGTCCCCGCAGAAGGCAACGTTGTCCTTCCTGTGCAGCTTGAGAGCCCCGAGCACGAGCCACCTGCATTTTTATCCACTGAGCCAGGGACGTCTCCCTGGGCCGGTGTGGCAGCACCGCCCAGCCAGAGGCCCTCGGTCCCTCCCCCGTTCTGTGAGTGCCCCCCTTCAGCCATGCGGGACAACGTGGGGATTCCCCTCGCACTTGCGCTGGTTCACTCAAGGGGTCTGATCTATTTGGGTCTGGGGGCTTTACTTCATCCTCTCCTCTTCAGTTTCTCCTTCAAATGACCCCTACAGAAAACCAGCCAATCACAGAACACCAATTAAAACAGTTTATACAAGAAACTCTCCCTCCAAGGATGAAGCTCCTGTTTATCAGTGAACTTGGCAAGCAAAGAACAAAACTTTTGCAGGTGGCTGGGCCAAACACAGAGCAAAAAATATCAACAATCCCTGATAAACCTGCCCTGATTTCTGTGTTGAAGATGCTTCTTCAGCCCTTCTCTGGAGCTGCAGGGGCAGTGCCTGTGTGCAGAGCTGGAGGGAAGAGACTCCCAGCACAGCAGCACAGCCAGGGACAAGGGCACTTGTTCTTTCCACATCTCAGCTTTGGGAAAGGATGGGGAAGGTTGGGAAAGGTGTTAACAGGGTGGTTTTGCCTGAGGTGTTAAACATGGGAGCGGGTCTATCTTCACAATTCCCAAGATAAGAGGTGGCAGAAAGCTGCCCTGCAGGTTGTATTTGAAGGAAGAGGAAAAGAGACCGAGGGGAAGGGGTTTCTTTCCTGGAGGGCAGGGCTGTCGTTCACTTGCAGGAGCCCCATGCTGGAATTGTCAGTCCGACTGCCAAATTGGAATCTGGACAAAGATTCCTGCCAGACAAAAGGTGGCAGGACAGAAAGCTCTTGCTGCCCATGGAGTGCCCAGGGTGTCCCACCAACTGCACCTGAAACCTGAAGGTTACAGGCTTTCTTTCCTGGGGGAAAGGCTGTGACATCACAAAGAGTCCCATGGCAGATGAGGGGGCTGCACTGTGGGGGTGTGGGACGTTGGTTCTTTGGTTTCCAGGGGCTATTTCAGAATGGAGAGGACAATCCCTGACATCACAAAGGGGCCCAGGACACACGGGTGGGGCTGCATTTCAGGGTTTTGGGGCGTTGGCTTTTTGGTTTCCAGGGGCCGTTCTGGAATGGAGAGGATGGGCTGTGACATCACAAAGGAGCCTTTGGCACATGGATGGTGTTGAACTGTCACATGATGAGGGCTTGGTTTTTGGTATTCACAGGCTATTCCAGAATGGACAGGATAGCCGTGGCATAACAAAAGGGCTCAAAGCACATGGGTTGGTCTGAGCCTTTAGGGTTTAATGCAACAAACTTTCCTATCAATAAGAACAATAAGCCACTTTGAAAGTATCATTGTTGGTGATGGAAACCCTGGCTGGAGAGTCCCCATCAGCTCTAATTTTTATTGAGCTCACTTAAATCCTGTAGCAGTCTCCACTTTCCTTTGGACTTCTGTATGGTAAAAATGGGGAAATTCCAGGGACTATCATTCTGCACGATACGCCCATTTGCTGGTTGTTCATGTACTAGTAGGTTGATTTGCTGCAATTTCTCTCCCTTTAGGGGCCACTGGGATACCCAGATTGGCTGGTCAGAGAGCCATGTGAGGGCAGGAGATTGTGGCTCACCAGTGGCCTTTAAACTAAATTTGAGGTAGTTAGTTGGACTTCTCATTGTCCTATCTTTTCTCTGCCCCAGAGAGTCATTGGGATATTAAAGGGCTTTGCTGAGGCAGTTTTACCTTCTGGTCCTTCGATCAGTAAAGAGGGGACACTTTGGAGCGGTGTCTGGGCTCCTCCTACCCCTTTGAGGTCGATGCAGGGTTCCGTAGTGCTCCATTCCTTTGGCCAGTCGCTCTCCGCAAAGATCGTGACATCTGCTCCTGTGTCTGTAAGACCTTGAACTGGAGCACATTGGTCAGTGCTGGGAAAAAATACCCTGCAGGTTCGCATTGACTGATGGAGTAAAATGGACTGTGACCACTGGACCATGGGCACAGAGTCCAAAGTGTCCCTCCCTACAGCAATGGGGGTTAAATTGGCAATGGGTGTTTCTGTGTCTGGCTCCACGGGTGGAAATAGAGCTTTTACAGTCACTTCTAATGCCTTAGGGTTGTCTACAGTCACTGAATGTGGGATAACTGTTAACCCTGTATCATTAGATGGAGCAGTCCCAGTTAAAATGTATTTTCCAGGAGTGGTGACAAGGAGCCTCCTTCTGTTGTTGTTGCACTGCCAGAACTTCAGTTAGTAGGGATTTGTTGTACCTGTTGGATCCTACACTGTGACACACCTTAACCATGTCCATTGGAGTGGGATCTTTGAGGGACCTTAATATTTCTTGAAAATCCTTGATTTTTTTATTGCCATTTTTAGAAACTGTGTATCTTGAGCCTCGAGATTAATTTTCACTAAATGTTTAGGTACTGGAAAAAGATTCCTAGAAAAGTCATTGAGTCTCTGGAAGCATTCAGATAGCATTTGTATATGGTTTAAGAATGATTACGATGGTTCTGATTGACAGTTGGACAAAAAGATATTAAAGGTCTCTTCAAACCTCGATGATTTTGTGATTCTCTGATCTCTCATCAAAGTTTCCAGGTTTGTGCTCTAACAAGATCTTTACTCAATTGGATCCCTCAGTGGGACCCATTAACACTACAAGAAACTTTACAGTTTGAATCTGACTTTGGTTTCTCAAGAGGTTCCTGCAACTCTCCTCAGGGTCTGATGTTCAGGGACTCATCCCCAAAGCCCCCGAGGCTGATGAAATGCCTGGGGCTGTTGCTGTGCTGCTGAGCTGGGCCGGGCTCCTGGCACACAGGGAGCTCCTGGCAACCAAGAACAGCTTCAAAGACACAGCTCTGCTGCTGAGCAGCTCCTCTGCACAGCCCAGCAGGGCTGAGGGCACTGCCTGCAGCACCCAGGGCACAGGAGAGAAGGCAGAGAGGTGAGAGGCAGCCTGGGCTGGGAGGGGACTGAGCTCTCACTATGGGAGAAACATTCCCAGGATTTGAATGAAGAATTATCTGGCTGGAGGACACTGAAACTTCCCTTCCTGCAGGGATCTCCTAAAGCTGCCACATCCCACAGCTTGTAGGATCTTTCAGAAGGTCTGTTCTTTGGACACGGATTCCTGGCTATCTGTTCAGTTTCTGTGTAGGGGAACAGTTGAGTGTGATGCTCCTGCAGCTCCAAGCTGCCAGCACAGGGCAGCTGAGCACAGACTGATGGGCAGAGCAGCTCTTCTGTCTGCACTGAGGCACCATCCCTGTGCCCTCAGAACCCACAAGACTTATCCTGCAGTGCCATGGAAATGTCAGGGATTTCCAACATCCACAACCACTCCTAACTGTGGCAGGTGTAATTGGGGGCACAAACAAAAAGAATTCCCTCAGCTCAGTCCTTCCAGTGGTGCCCCCAGGCAGCAACAGCCAGAGCTCAGGGGAGGAGCTGCAGGGATGTCTGAGTGAGGAAAGAGAGCCTGAGAGTGGGGTGGCTGTGAGATGTGTCCTGTTTGGCTGCAGCAGCCTGGTCTAACTCAGCCGTGACTGTTCCTCCTCAACAGATCCAAATACTCTGTGGATGAAGCAAATGCCCAACAGCAGCTCCATTTCGCAGTTCCTGCTGCTGGCATTCTCAGACAGGCGGGAGCTGCAGCTGCTGCACTTCTGGCTCTTCCTGGGCATCTCCCTGGCTGCCCTCCTGGGCAACGGCCTCATCCTCAGCGCCGTAGCCTGCGACCAGCACCTGCACACCCCCAGGGACTTCTTCCTGCTGCACCTCTCCCTCACAGACCTGGGCTGCATCTGCACCACTGTGCCCAAAGCCATGCACAACTCCCTCTGGGGCACCACAACCATCTCCTACACAGGATGTGCTGCTCAGGCCTTTTTCTTTATATGTTCTTCATCTCAGCAGAGTATTTCCACCTGACCATCATGTGCTACGACCGCTACGTTGCCATCTGCAAACCCCTGCACTACAGGACCCTCCTGGGCAGCAGAGCTTGTGCCCACATGGCAGCAGCTGCTTGGGCCAGTATGTTTCTCTATTCTCTGCTGCACACAGCCAATACATTTTCCCTGCCCCTGTGCCAGGGCAATGCCCTGGGCCAGTTCTTCTGTGAAATCCCTCAGATCCTCAAGCTCTCCTGCTCACACTCAGGCTACCTCAGGGAACTGGGACTTCTTGGATTTAGTGCCTGTTTAGCATTTGGCTGTTTTGTTTTCATTGTTTTCTCCTATGTGCAGATCTTCAGGGCTGTGCTGAGGATCCCCTCTGAGGAGGGTCGGCACAAAGCCTTTTCCACGTGCCTCCCTCACCTGATCGTGGTCTCTCTGTTCCTCAGCACTGGTATATTTTCCTACCTCAAACCCCCCTCCATCTCCTCCCCATCCCTGGATTTGGCCCTGTCAGTTCTGTACTCGGTGGTGCCTCCAGCCCTGAACCCCCTCATCTACAGCCTGAGGAACCAGGAGCTCAGGGATGCCATAGGGAAAATTATGACTGGATGCTTTTCAGGGGCAATAAGATGCCTTTCTTCTGGTGTGTAGCATTCAGAAGGGGACTTCTTAATGGCTCAGCTTTTCTGCTCTGTTTTTTCATTTAGGTCATGGGGTCCTTCTTGCAATAATTTTCTGTACAATGAGATATTATTATGTAATTCCCTTCTAATTTAGTGTCTACTCATTGAATTTTACGCAGAGATGTATAAATGATGCATTGTGCTCATTGTGTATTTAAACAAAATAAAGGACTCTGCAGTGCCTTTTTTGTCCAAGACCCTTCTTCTCAGCTGTTCCTAAAGGACAGCACACTGTAGGACAGGGGGGATTTGCAAAGGGCAAGGGCACAAGAATCCCAGCACAGCAGCACTGCCAGGGAGCAGCAGAGCTTGGGCTTTGCAGAGCTGCTCTTTCCACTTCCACTCTGTCCTTGTGAGCCCCTTTCTGTCTGGAAGGCCTGAGTGCTCTCTGAGCACAGTCCTGGGGTGGGAGCCCTTTGAGCACAGGCAGGGACAGGCACTGGGGAATTGTGAAGCAGAGCTGGCCTCCCTGACAGCATCTCCAGGATGCTTTGGGATCTTCTGAGGGCACTGCATGGACTGGGTCATTTCTTCTGTGCCCTTGCTGCAGGGCTGGAACTCTCCTGCAGTGACACCAGGACACTCCTGCTCTTTGCATTGCCAGCCTGATTTGGAAATCCAGTCTTGCCCTGCTGTTCCCAGGGACATGCTGGGAGTGCTTCAGAGCTGCCATCCTGGGGCAGCTCCTGCCCAGCGTGGGCAGGCACAAGGTCTCTCCCCCTGCTCCTCTCCCCTCAGCAGTGCCACTGTTTGCTGCAGCCTCCTCCTCCTTGCCCAGCACAGCCCTCCTGGCAGAGTTGGACACAGCCCTTGTTCTACCCCCTCCTCATGGCCCTGCCCAAGCCCCTCAGCTCCAGCCTGATGGCCAGAAACCTTCAGGGCAGGGAGAGACCATTGGGGTGGTGGGTCTGTAGGGAGCAATCACTGCTGCCTCCCTTCTGAATCACCCTCAGACCTGGACAAGCCTGGATTTGGTTTGGTTTCCATGAGGCCCTGCAGTGTCAAAGTGGCCCCTTGATTCCAGGAGGCTGCTCAGTGTCCCCGGGATCCTTTGGCTCCAGAATGCCCTGGAGTGTCACAGTGGCCTCTACATTTCATGAGGTTCCACTGTGTCCCAGTGTTTCTTTGTTTGCAGGAGGCACCATAGTGACACAATGGCTCCCTCGTTCCATGAGATTCCAGAAGGTTTCAGGGTTCCTTTTGTTTCACAAGGCCCAAAATGTTAAATGGACCCCTGGTTCCACAAGATTTCACAGTGTCCCTGTGTTCCTTTCTTTCCATGAGGCCCTGCAGTGCCACAATGCCCTTTGATTCCATGAGGTTGCACAGGGTCATCACAAAGCTGAGCCCACCCAGATGGAAGTGTGAGGGAGATCAGGAGGAACTGGGACAAAAAGGATTGGATAATTGGGGAAAGAAAGAGGGGCTTGGTGAATAGAGAGGAAAGATTTTGATGAGGTAAAAGCAGGTTCAGGGAATGCTGAGGGTGCTGAAACAATGACTGTGCAGACACTACTGATGGACCTTTACCCTCTTTGTAACCTCTTTGTAGCCCCAACCTAAAAGTGCTGCCCCTCCCATGGAAAGGAATCCACTGCTGAAATCTCAACCTCACCCTGACTTCAAAGCCCAAACCTAGAACTCCAGACTTCTTTTTCTTCTAATGCCCACCCCAACCCACAACCTGCATTGTTGGTATGAAAAGCCAAGATTTTATCCTGGCCCAGTCCAAAAAGCTCTTCCCCTAATCATGAACCAAACACTGCCAGTAGAACAACAAACCTGCCAAAGTTCTGCCCAATCCCCACCCTGAGCTCTAAAGCCCAAGCCATGACCATGAAGCACCCCCAGAGCCCTTGGGAGCAGGGCAAGGACCTGCAGGGCCCAGAGCAGGCCCAAGGGGTTGGCAGAGCAATGGGAGGTGACCTGGATCTGCTCAGCTCTGCAGGGACCCCCAGCAGAAGGGCCTGGGCTCTGTCAGGGATGTCCTGGGGCACAGGGGCTCAGCAGCAAAGCCAAGAAGGCCAAGTGCACATGGCAGCAGCCAGAGCTGGGGGACAGCAGAGCCATCAGGGAGGGCCCAGAAATGCTGCTGGCAGGGGGGTGGCAAAGCAGGAGGGGTGTGTGCAGCCTGCAAGGCCAGAGGAGCAGCAGGGCCAGGGGAGCACAGCCTGCAGCACAGATGGCCAAGGGCTCTGGCAGGGCTGCAAGGCCCAAAGGCACCCAGGCCTTTGTGCCCTTGGCTCTGGCAGCTGCCTCTGCCCCTCAGGCCACCACAAGACACTTTCCTGGCAGCTTCTGCCCTTGGCTTCTGCCTCGCCCCTCCCTGAGCAGCCTGGCAGGGCTTGCCCAGTTTTGGGCCTTGGTTGTTGCTCCCCCTCCCATCCCACTGCCCCCCAAACAGCCCTGAGCCCCCCGGCAGGGACAGGATCTGCTGGGCCAGGGCCTGGGGCTCAGCCTTGGCCTTTGTGCTCCACGAAACCAAGGCAGGCTTTGCTCAGCATTGCAGGGGCCTGCCCAGAGCCTTTGTGTGCCTGCACTCCTGGCCTGCAAGGATCTGCTCCAAGGAGTCCCTGGGGAGGCTTTGTCAGTGCCAGCCCTCAGTGGGGCCCAGCAATGCTTCAAGGGACTGGGAGTTTGGCTTCTGACTTCTTGAGCAGCTTCTTCAATCTTCTATCTTTACTTGAGGGTGATGAACTTGTCTCTAAACACACTGTGGGGCTCATTAAATACAGAAAAACAGATTATTTTTCTTTTTTTAATTGTCTTCATCTTTTCTAGTCTTCAACAACTAATTGGATTTGTTTTGTAGTTTAGCTGAGGAGGAAGATTTTAAAATGGATGTCAAGAAAATATATTTTTTTGGTGAAGGGGAATGATTTTACACAGAGCCTTGGGATGCAAGAGGGTCAGGTTGCAAAGGATTTGGACGCAAAGATCAGGGGTCAAAAGATATTAGTAGCATTTAATCATTGACCATCTTCACAGTTATCAAGGGATTCAATAGCATTTGGTAATATTTCAACAGTGACTGAATTACAGATTCCCAATAACAACACTCAAAGCAGAGTCAATTCACACCCACACCCAGGCAGAGATGTGTGCACACATCAAGATCTGGGTGTGTAAAGGTCCCTCTCTAAAATTCTCCTGTTTTCAGTGAAACCCTCCCACACATCTCTTTGTGTTTCCCAAAAGCCAAGGGTCACAGCTGGAGGAGTGTTTGTTGAAGGAGTGTATTAAATATTGGGGAAAACTTCAGATTCAAATATACCCTTGAGCAAAATAAAACTCACACAAGTTATCTGTTGATACAAGAAACTGATTTTATTAATTGCTAAGAGATGCAAAGAGAAAGAGGAAAGAAAATAAGAAAAAGATTGGAAAATACTAAGATTTTTTTTTTTTTTTAGAAGCAGAGAAAAGGTACCACTGAAAAACTGTTTTTCTGCCATGCTGGTGAGAGAGGGGGAGAGAAACAGTTTTCTGTCTTTTTTTTTTCTCTGTCCCTGTCACTTTTTGATGTTATCTCTTTAGCTGCAGGGGTTCTGACAGCTTTAGTTCTCTGGAATGCAGGAAGTGTGGCCTTGCTGCTCAGGGACAAGTGGTGTCCCAGGCCCTAGAAGGGTCCCGTTCAGCCACAGCTCCCTGGCCCTCAGGAAATATGGTCAGGGGAACTCCTGCATGCAGCACGTGGGGCTCAGTTATCTCCAGGTGTCCCAGATTGGACTTGGCTGCCAGCCAAGTGCCTGGACCACAGCAAAAAAACCTTCCCCCCTCCCTCTCTCTGTCTTCAGACAGACCGAAAAGCCTATAGAAAATCAAAAGAGCCCAAACCAAACTGAATTCCAAGTAACACACATTTATATATATATAAAGAGAGAGAGAGAGAGAGAGAATTTTTAACAAGATATCACCCACAGGGAACCCCCCAAAAGGGGAAAAGGAAGGGAAAGGAAAAGGGAAAAAGGGACAAAACCCAAATACTTTCCTCGAGATAGCAGAGAACCTCACCAACAACCACTGGCACTCTCTGCTTCTTGAGGCCAACCAGGCCCGCTAGGCCTCACTTCTTCACCCAGGCAGAATGACAGCAAAGAACCTTCATTGTCAGTCTGCCAGAAGAAAGAGAGCGAGAGCTTCCTCTCCCTTCTTGTTTATACCCTTGCTTATGTAAAAATTGTATGGAATACTGGGAACATGGCCTTGGTTCCTTGGTTACAGCCTGGTCACCAAGGAAGGCCTGGACTCAAAACCACTACAAACTGCATGGTAGTCAGTGTAGCCTTTGCAATAGTCCTGATATCAGTGGGAATTAGGGTGTGTGCTGCAAACAAAGACTCAAAAAGTCTGATGGTAAAGGAAGCATTCATCCCATAATCGACCATTGCTTTTTTAATGTCTTTTAAAATTGGATGAGATATCCGTTGCCATGTAGGTGGTTGACCTTGCTCAGTGTTCACCAGGAAGAGCTTTGGGAAATGGCAATCACCTGCTTGCTCTGCTGCTCCCGAGGTATCAGCCCCCTGTTGTTGTTACTGTTGGGTTTATAAATATCTTTATTATTTATAAGATTTACTTGTGCCCCGTGGGCGGTGCCATCTTGCCGGATGTTTCCATTTGGCACACCGGAAGTACCGTGGGTGCCGCCACCTTGACCACCCCTTGTGTCATTTACCCCGGAGGTGACGTCACTGTAGGGTTGCCGGATGTGGGCGGGGTTAATGCTCTGCTATGAATGGGTGTTGCCACGGCGTTAGTTGTTGACAGCGTTGCTGAGGTGCCACGTTGTGTGTTAGTTACTCTGCCATCTCCTGTAGAATCACAGGCATCGGTAGTTTTCGTCCCCCTTCAAGAATCACTACCTAGCTCGCCATCTTGAGCTCTTGCAAAGTTCCCTCCTTCTCGTGAGGGGATAAAAAGATTGCTCTTTTGATTTTTACCATTTGATTCTTTCCGAGGAAGATGTTTGGAGTTCAGACTATCATTTTCTGATTTGTGTGATTTTTCCATTTGAGATTTCTTTTTCTCTCCCCTTTTCTTTTGTTGTAAAATGCTTAAAATCAATCTCCACGCAATTAATGATTTTGGTGCTTCATTATCCCCTTTGTCATTTGCTTTCTGTAGCATTTTTCCAATTGTGTCCCATTCTTCATAATTTAACATTTCAGGGACTAATTCTTTCCTTTTGTTCAGCCCTTTACCTGAGGCTTTAGAGATTTTTTGTCATAAATGTGGCCGTGTTGTTGAATTAATGTTTTAGTTTGGCGAAAAACTTCAGCTTTGCTTCATGATAAATGAGCTCCTCTGATTTAATTGTTAGTGATGAGGATAGGTAGGGGATTTTAAGGAAAGATATATTTTCCATAGCTGCTTACTTTCATCTTCAGGGTGCGTGGGTCATCCCCATCTCCCACACCTAAAGAGAGAAAACTCCAGGCCAGTTCAGTGTGTAAGAGAAGCTAAAAAGAGCAGGCCCTTTAACCAGGCCCACAGGCCCAGGGGAACACACACGACGAGCCCTCCCAGGCAATGGTTCGACAGTTGTAGAGGATGGTCCGTCCAACTCCAGAACTCTCCACCTCCTGGTTCTGCCCAGCTCTGCCCCCGACATGCCCCTCTGGGAATTAGGGTTGGGGTCTTTGGGACCCCTTCTTCCTCATCTTTATCTTCTTCACAGCACGTCCAGTCCTTGAAGCGCCTCCCATATTCTGCCCTTGAAGGTTGCTTTGTCTCTTGTGGGGTCTTGTTGTCCAGGCCTGGGGTGCCATGTTGTCCAAGAGAGGTGTTTTTCTACAATTCTACCTTGAAAAGAAGTCTAAACATGCTAAAGGAATTTATAAAGTTTGATATAAATTGAGGAATAGGGTTGGGTGTGGGTAAACACCTATGCTAAAGGGTGGCATATAATACAGCTACATTCACATCTACATTTACTACACAACTACTGTTAAAATCTACAAAAAGCTAAAAGAAAAATATCAAAAAGCTTTAAGGCATCACAAAAACCTTGTTAGTTAACTCGACCATTTGAACTGGCCCTGCCCAAAAAGAACCTCTCTGTACCATTGAAGAAGATAAAATCCCTGTGGTCCATCTGAGGAATATGTTAGGGAGGACAGTTTGGATTAGTCCTGCCTTAAGCAAAGGCAGACCAACCCATGGAATTGTTTCTGCTCAAGAAAGACTTGGGAGCACTTGGTGGATGATGCAGAGGGATGTGGAACCTTTGTGTGTACCACCAGGGGATTTGATTTTTGAGTAAGAACAGTCCATGATGTTGAATTGTATAATATTGTTTGCCCAAGGACGCTCCCACTGGGTGCCATAACTCCCATGAACAAGGAGGTCTTTCCTTAGGTTCGTGTTTTATTTTCTATGGTTTTGATGTTTTATTAAAATAAAAAATAAAAAGTCGTGTTATCCTTCTTCAATAGCCCCCATCTTGTGTGTCCCAGAGACTTGGTCTAACTGGGGAGTCTCATCTTGTATTTGAGTGACCAAATGAACCTGCAATAACCTTTAGTCTGAGATTCATGCCCTGAGCAGAGCAGGACTGATCAGGACATGAGAGCAGCTTTCTGGCTGCCCCAGCTTAGGGCCTGGCCCTGTGCCTGGAGCTGGAAGAGCTCTGGAGGAGCACAAGGACCAGGCCTTTTGTGCTGGCCTGGGGGCTGGGATGGCAGGGAGGGGCTGCAGAGCTCTCAGGATCTCCTGCAGAGCAGAGCAGGGCACTCAGGGAGCCTCCCTTGGCTTTTGCCCAGCACGTTGAGCCCCGGCTGGGGCTGAGTCCTCTCTGAGCTCCAGCTGCTGCTGTGCCCAGAGGGGCTGGGGCTGTGGGGCCACTGCCCAGAGCACCCTGCCCTGGGCAAGGCTGTGGGGCCAGACCCGCCTGGGCTGTGCTGGGGAGAGGCCCTTGGTGGTGGAGAGAGCTCAGGGGAGGTGGGAGAGCTTGGAGGGAGCTGGGCTGGGCTGGAAAGGCCCTTCCCCACCCTGAGTGCTCCTGTGCTGGGCTGGGCCTGCACAGGGGGCTGTGGGACCAGCTGTGAGGCAGTGGGGCACAAAGGGGCCACAGAGCCACTGCCAGGGGTGACAGCAAGGCCAGGGACAGACAAGGGATTGCTGGGCATGGTCTGGGCTATGCAGGGTGCACTTGGTGGCTGCAGTCAAGAGCCCAAAGAGCCTCGAGGGCTGTGTTGGTGACCAGGGCTGGAGGAGGGACATGCAGGGCTGCTGTGCAGGGGAGAGTGGGGTTTAATTGCAGCAGACACTGAGGAGGGGCTGAGGGACTCCATGGCTTCTCTGCCTGAGTCTTGCCTGGAAAGGTCTCTCAGGCCTCTGTGCTGGGGAAGGGCTTCAGGGAGGAGGAGAGCACGTCTTGGCAGGAACCTCCTGAAATCCCAGAGGCACAAATGCCAGTGCCTGCCCCTGCAGGGGACTCAGCCTGGCCATGGCACAGGCTGGAGCTGCCTGGCTGGGAGCAGCCCTGTCAGAAGCTGTGGGTGGGCAGGGAGCTGGGCAGGAGGCAGCCGTGTGCCCCAGCAAGGGAAGCCAAGAGCACCCTGGGCTGTGGGACCAGCACATCAAGGACGTGCATTCTCCAGCTCACTGTGGCTGAGGAAAGCTGCAGAAAGGGCTGGGATGTTTATAAGTGGTGTTTTGTCTGCTTTTTGTTTGTGGGCAATGGAGAGAAACTTTCTGTGGCTCTAAGTCTCATCAGTTCCAGACCTCCCAGAGAACACAGCACATCAACACTCCCACCCAGCTTGGTGTCACCTGTGAACTGACTGAGGCTGCACTGACCCCCTTGTGCAGATCATTGACAAAGATACTGAACTGCCCTGAGCCCAGTGCTGAGCCCTGGGAACACCCCTGGATGGAACTCCATTCCCCACCACTCCTTGGGCCTGCCCATCCACACAGATGTTTACCCAGGGAACAGATGCTGCAGAGGATGTTTGCTAACATTTCTGTAACCTCCAATTATTGTAATAAACGTAGTTGTATTTGCTGGCAATAAATGAATATCCCTCTGTGTCTCGTGCAGCTCTTTCTCCAAGCCAAGCAGGTGGGAATTGGTGCCAAGGAGCTCAAACCTGCAGGTCCAGCCTTTAGTGGAGGAAGCTCAGATTTGCCCAAGGCTGCTTTGAGTCCCAGGGGTTGAATGAGGGAATGGTGGGGTGGGGATAGGGATAAACTCTGATGGATTGTCAGACACAAAGGGTCTTCATTTTTGTTTCAATTCAGACTGAATTAGGAGGAGCTTGGGATCAATATCAACTGGGGATTGCTGATATCAATGTAAAAAGAGGTAAAAAGCAAGTAGGTTACAAAAAAGACATTTTTATTTGTGGTTTTATTACTACTATATATTCACTTTGAATACACTTCTGAGATCTGTCTAATTAACCACGGAAGACTTGAAGACTTAGAAGTAAAATATTCCTGATTTTGTTATCTATTCAGACTGAATTAGGAGGTGCTTGGGATCAATATCAGGAGATTGCTGATATCAATGTAAACCCAGGAAATAAGTAAACAGGACACAAAAAGACATCTTTATTTGTGATTTTATTAATACAATGTATTCACTTTGAATGCACTTCTGAGATCTCTCTAATTAACCACAGAAGAATTGAAGACTTAAAAGGAAATTGTTCCCAGGGCTTGTCTGGTTAAGATGTCATCATTGAGAAGAGAGTGTGAAGGAATGAGCAGACAAAGTAAACCATCCCTGAGGCAGGATGTTGGACAAAGAAGTTGCTACAATGATGTTTATTTTGCTTAAATGCACATAGAGAATGATTCCCCACAATTGTGGGTAAAAAAAAGAGAGAGTCTCAATTAGGTAAAGGATGAAGAATAAAATTTCTGTGCTAACAATAATAAAAGAGGAAAAAATACAGGAAAACCCCCCCACAGCCACTCTCAAAACTTTTAGAAGGCAGGTTGGGCCAGAGAAGGGTTACACAGTGTGTGTTCTGCAGAACAAAAGAAAAAGGTTATTGTTTCTGAAAAGCATCCAGTCATCATTTTCCTTATGGCATCCCTGAGCTCCTGGTTCCTCAGGCTGTAGATGAGGGGGTTCAGGGCTGGAGGCACCACCGAGTACAGAACTGACACAGTCAGATCCAGGGATGGGGAGGAGATGGAGGGAGGCTTGAGGTAGGCAAATGTGCCAGTGCTGATAACAATAGACACCACGGCCAGGTGAGGGAGGCACGTGGAAAAGGCTTTGTGCCGTCCCTCATAGGATGGGATCCTCAGCACAGCCCTGAAGATCTGCACATAGGAGAAAACCATGAAAATGAAACAACCAAATGCTAAAAAGACACTAACCCCAAGAAGTCTCAGTTCCCCAAAGTAGCCTGAGTGTGAGCAGGAGAGCTTGAGGATGTGAGGGATTTCACAGAAGAACTGGCCCAGGGCATTGCCCTGGCACAGGGGCAGGGAAAATGTATTGGCTGTGTGCAGCAGAGAATACAGAAACCCAGTGGCCCAGGCAGCTCCTGCAATGTGGGCACAAGCTCTGCTGCCCAGGAGGGTCCCGTAGTGCAGGGGTTTGCAGATGGCAACGTAGCGGTCGTAGCACATGATGGTCAGGAGGGAAAACTCTGCTGAGATGAAGAATAAAATGAAAAAAGCCTGAGCAGCACATCCTGTGTAGGAGATGGTTGTGGTGCCCCAGAGGGAGTTGTGCATGGCTTTGGGCACAGTGGTGCAGATGCAGCCCAGGTCTGTGAGGGAGAGGTGCAGCAGGAAGAAGTCCCTGGGGGTGTGCAGGTGCTGGTCGCAGGCTACGGCGCTGAGGATGAGGCCGTTGCCCAGGAGGGCAGACAGGGAGATGCCCAGGAAGAGCCAGAAGTGCAGCAGCTGCAGCTCCCTCCTGTCTGACAATGCCAGCAGCAGGAACTGGGCCATGGAGCTGCTGTTGGGCATTTGCTGCTTCAAGGTTTTGTTTTCTGTTTAGGAGAAAAAGGCAGAATTGGATTAGGCTAGACACAATTAGCCAAACATATTGCAGGTGTCATATGAATTCAGCATTCAGGGCCTCTTTTCAGGAAGATCTCTCTGCATCCCTCTCCCCTGAGCTCTGGGGTTTGCTGCCTGAAGGGACCATTGAGATCAGGGACCCTGCAATGGGCTCCTGAGGAATCCTTGCTGTGAAGAGGCAACTTGGAGCACAGGGTGACCTCCAATTAAATATACTTGAGATGTATCCAAGGGTTTCCAGACCTGCTGTTCACAGTTTGCACAAGCGACAACAGAGGGAGGGGATTTGGGTACTTTATTTTGTTCCATTTCCTCCTACCAGGATTGAGTCTGGATGGTTGAAATCTCTGACATTTGTTATGTGCTCCAAGGGAAATCTTGTGAGTGTTGAGTTCCAAAAGGATGGTCTCTTGGTGCAGAGACAAGAGCTGGTCATCTTTCCTGTTCACAGCTGCCCCTGGCTGGCAGCTTGGAGCTGAACGAGGATCACCCTTACAAATTCCCTTAAAAAAGAAACAAGGCACTTCTGAGAGCAGAGGAATCCCGGTTAAAAAAGCAAATTGACAGAATTCTTGCCTTTCCTCAGGATGCCTGATTAGGATCTCATCTTTCTTCTCCCAGTCTGCCACACAGAGGGATCATTGCAGCTCCCAAGTACAGCTGCCCAGAGCATTTCCATGGAGTTAGCACTGAGGAGTTTTCTCCACAAGGATCCTGTGCAGCACAGAGATACTATGGCAGAGCTGTGCCCTTCTGGAGGGCACCTGCAGCCCTGCAGGACACCCAGGGAAACAGCTGAAGAGCCTGAAGTGGCCTGCAGGGCACTTGGGCACTTTGCTCCCACAGACACATCCCCACAGCAGCACCCAAAGGGTTTGTGTCTGCACAGGAATCTGCCCCCCCAAACCCCACACTGGCTCAGAAAAGCCAAGGGTGAGAACAAGGAGAGCCCAGGCAGCAGGGGATGGCAGGGAAATGCCCCAGTGCTGCTGCCAAGGGAGGAGGGACAGGCAGAGGCAGCTGGAAATGAGGGCCTTGTCCTTGCCTGGGCTCTGGCTGCTGCAGGGCAATGCCCAGCCCAGCCCCCGTGGGCCTGAGGGCAGAGGCTCTGCTTGGGCTGGCAAAGGAGCCCAGGCAGGAGCTGCTCAGGGAAGGGCTCTGTGCCACAGGCACAGGCAGGGAGGGGCCACATCCCCCTGGGCAGCACTTGTGGCAGCAGCTGCCTCTCCCTCCCTGCCTGGCTGTGTGTGAGGAGCTGTTCCTGCCAGCAGCCCCTCCCTGTGCCCAGCTCAGCTCCCTGCCAGTGCTGCCAGAGCCCATCCCCAGCCCAGGGCCCAGGGGCAGCTCTGCCTGGGCAGGGGCTGCAGAGCAGATCCCAGACCCCCTGCGCTGGCTGGGAAGGGGCAGGGCTTGGCACTGGATGTGCTTCCTGAGCAGGGCCCCTGCAAATGGCAGCAGGTGCAGCTGAAGCTGGGAGGAGCCCTGAGCCTGCAGCTGAAGGGCCCTGCCCAAACCTGCCCTGCATTTAACAAGTTAAAGAGCCACTGGCAGCAACTCCCCTGCACTTCTCTGCAGCCACAGCCTGCCCGTGCCAAAGGGCTGCCAAGGTTCCTCCCCTGAGCAGCTCTGCCCTGTTCTCCCAGCCCAGGATCCCTTTCACCTCCTGCTCCCTTCTCCTGCCTGCCCTTGCTGCCTGCAGCTCCTGCCCTGCTCTGCCATAGGGCCACTTCCTCTGCCCTGCAGGCACTGGGAGAGGCCTTCTGAAAGATCCTACAAGCTGTGGGATGTGGCAGCTTTAGGAGATCCCTGCAGGAAGGGAAGTTTCAGTGTCCTCCAGCCAGAGAATTCTTCATTCAAATCCTGGAAAGGTTTCTCCCATAGTGAGAGCTCAGTCCCCTCCCAGCCCAGGCTGCCTCTCACCTCTCTGCCTTCTCTCCTGTGCCCTGGGTGCTGCAGGCAGTGCCCTCAGCCCTGCTGGGCTGTGCAGAGGAGCTGCTCAGCAGCAGAGCTGTGTCTTTGAAGCTGTTCTTGGTTGCCAGGAGCTCCCTGTGTGCCAGGAGCCCGGCCCAGCTCAGCAGCACAGCAACAGCCCCAGGCATTTCATCAGCCTTGGGGGCTTTGGGGATGAGTCCCTGAACATCAGACCCTGAGGAGAGTTGCAGGAACCTCTTGAGAAACCAAAGTGAGATTCGAACTTTAAAGTTTCTTGTAGTGTTAATTGGTTCCACTGAGGGATCCCACTGAGAAAAGATCTTGTTAGAGCAGAAAATTTGGAAACTGTGATGACAGGTCAGAGAATCACAAAATCATCAAGGTTGGAAGGAAGAGACCTTCAAGATCTTTTGGTCCAAATGTCAACCAGAAGCATCAAAATCCCCCCTAAACAATATCCCAAATGCCATATGCAGATGCCATCTGAACACTTCCAGAGACTCCATCACCCCCATAAGAATCTTAGTCCAATACCTAAACATTTAGTGTAAACTGACTCTAGAGGCTCAAGATGCACTGGTTCTAAAACTGGCAATAGAGCAAACGATGTCTGACAACAAATATTTAGGTCCCTCAAAGATCCCACTCCAATGGACATGGTTAAGGTGTGTCACAATGTAGGTTCCAACAGGTTCCACAAATCCCCACTAACTGAAGTCCTGGCAGTGCAACAACAACAGAAGGAGGCTCCATGTCACCACTGCACACAAACAGGACATTTTCAAAGGGATTGCCCTCAGCTGAAAAGAAGAGCCCCTACAGTATCATCCAGCTTGTGTCCCCGATGCCAAAAGGGGTTGCCCTGGGCCAGTGACTGTAGATCACTCTTGGACAGAGAGGGGAGGCCGCTTTTGCCGAAAGCTGCACAAAGGCTGGCCTTGATTTCGGGAAATGGGGAGCGGAGCACGAAGGGCAGCGATGATAAAAAATGCCCCACAAGTCAAGCATACCCAGCTGCTCTCCTCACTCCTGGACAGAGACCCAGAGCAAGTGTCCCTAGGGTGAAGTTGGCGTCTCCTCACCAACTCACAAGAAGCAGTGACAACTACCAAACAGTTCTCATGAGACCAACAAATAACCTTCCAGTACCTGCTGGAAAATACATTTTAACTGGGACTGCTCCATCTAATAATACAGGGTTAACAGTTATCCCACAATCAGTGACTGTAGACAACCCTAAGGCATTAGAAGTGACTGTAAAAGCTCTATTTCCACCCGTGGAGCCAGACACAGAAACACTCATTGCCAATTTAACCCCCATTGCTGTAGGGGGGGACACTTTGGACTCTATTCCGATGGTTCAGGGGTCACAGTCCATTTTACTCCATCAGCCAATGCAAACCTGCAGGGTATTTTTTTCCCAACATTAACTGGACTTCCGGAGGGCAGATTTTGACCTATTCAGAAGTCTAGTCCAGAGCATACCCTGGGAAACAATCCTTGAAAACAAGGGGGTGCAGGAGGGATGGGAGTGCTTCAAGCAGGAAGTTTTGAGTGCACAGGAACAGGCTGTACCAGTGTGCCGAAAGGCAAGCCAGCAGGGAAGACAACCAGCTTGGTTAAACAGGGAGATTCTGAAGGAAATCAGGGATAAAAAGAGAGCTTACAGACTATGGAAGAAAGGGCTGGCTACTTATGAAGAATTTAGGAAGACAGCTAGATCATGCAGAAAGAAAATCAGGGATACAAAAGTGCAATTTGAAGTTAAATTGGCCACTTCTGTTAACAAAAAGTCTTTCTATAAATACATTAATAACAAAAGGAGGGGCAAAGAAAACCTCCATTCTTTGATGGACTCGGAGGGAAACATAGTTAATAGAGATGAAGAGAAGGCTGAGGTACTTAACACCTACTTTGCCTCAGTTTTTACCAGTAAGACAGGTGGCCCTCAAGGCAACTGGCCTCTGGAGCTGGTAGACAGAGATAGGAAACCAAATAGCCCCCTTGTATTCCAGGAGGAAATAATTAGTGACTTACTGAGTCATCTGGATCCTCACAAGTCTATGGGACCAGACGGGATCCATCCTAGGGTAATGAGGGAGCTGGCAGAGGAGCTTGCCAAGCCGCTCTCCATCATCTTCCAACAGTCCTGGCTCACTGGGGAGGTCCCAGATGATTGGAAGTTGGCAAATATCACCCCAATCCATAAAAAAGGCTGCAAGGCTGACCCTGGTAACTCCAGGCCTTTCAGCCTGACCTCGGTGCCTGGCAGAGTTATGGAGCAGATCATCCTGAGTGCAATCACACAGCACCTACAGGATGGACAAGGGATCAGACCCAGCCAGCACAGGTTTAGGAGAGGCAGATCCTGTTTGACCAACATGATCTCCTTTTCTGATCAGGTGACCCACCTGGTGGATGAGGGGCAGGCTGTGGATGTGTCTGTCTGGACTCCAGCAAAGCCTTTGACACCGTCTCCCATAATATACTCCTGGAAAAGCTGCAGCCCAGGGCTTGGACAGGACTTTTTACTGAGTTAAGAACTGGCTGGAGGGCCGGGCCCAGACAGTGCTGGTGAACGGGGCTGCATCCAGTTGGGATCCAGTCACCAGTGGTGTCCCCCAGGGATCAGTGCTGGGCCCAGTTCTGTTTAATATCTTATTGATGATTGAGATGAGGGGATTGAGTCCATCATTTCCAAATTTGCAGACGACACCAAATTGGGAGGGAGTGTCGACCTGCTGGAAGGCAGGAGGGATCTGCAGAGGGACCTGGATAGGCTGGAGAGTTTGGCTGATTCCAGTGGGATGAAGTTCAACCAGGCCAAGTGCCGGGTCCTGCACTTTGGCCACAACAACCCCTGCAGCGCTACAGGCTGGGCACAGAGTGGCTGGAGAGCAGCCAGGTGGAAAGGGATCTGGGGGTGCCGATTGACAGGAGGCTGAACATGAGCCAGAGTGTGCCCAGGGGGCCAGGAGGGCCAATGGATCCTGGCCTGCATCAAGAACAGTGTGGCAGCAGGAGCAGGGAAGTGATCCTTCCCCTGTACTCAGCGCTGGTGAGGCCACACCTTGAGTATTGTGTTCAGTTCTGGGCCCCTCAGTTCAGGAAGGACATGGAGGGGCTGGAGCAGGTCCAGAGAAAAGCAACGAGGGTGGTGAAGGGACTGGAGCACAAGTCCTGTGAGGAGAGGCTGAGGGAGCTGGGGTTGTTTAGTCTGGAGAAGAGGAGGCTCAGGGGTGATCTCATCCCTCTCTACAACTCCCTGAGAGGAGGTTGTAGCCAGGTGGGAGTCGGTCTCTTCTCCCAGGCAATCAGCAGCAGGACAAGAGGGCACGGGCTTAAGCTCTGCTAGGGGAGGTTAAGGTTGCATATTTGAAAGAAGATCTTTGCAGAGAGAGTGATCAGGCACTGGAATGGCCTGCCCAGAGAGGTGGTGGATTCACCGTCCCTGGAGGTTTTAGGATGAGAGTGGATGTGGCACTGAGTGCCATGATCTGGTAATCACAGTGGGGTTGGATCAAGGGTTGGACTTGATGATCTCAGAGGTCTCTTCCAACCCAGTTAATTCTATGATTCTATGATTTTCCGCTCCCAGCCTCCCCCCGGGCGGAGATCCCGGACAGTGTCAGGAATTTTGCCCCCCCCACAGTTTGGCGCTCCAGCACCTGCTGCCCATCTGGGAGGCATTTCTGGAGCTCTTTCCCATGGGTGTGTCCCAGGGAATGCTGCACGTGCTCGGCCACGATCCCTTCGCATTCCCAGCACCTCGGGCTGATCCGGGCGGCACAAAATAATCAGCTCCTCAGCCGATGAGCACGGGCACCAACCACGATCACAGGGAGCTCTGAGCAACACTGCTCACCTCAGGACTGAAAGCATCAGGGAAGGCCCTGAGCAAAGGGCACAGTTCCTGTGGAATGGAGGATTTCAAAGTGCACCAGGGAAAGGTGCTGACCCGGGAGGGTCACCTGCAATTTCTTTTCCAGCCCAGACCCTGCTGCCAGTGCAGGTGGTCCACGACAGAGCCGAGAAACTTTATAAAGACCTTATAGGCTTTCATTCTTACTGCTTAACCAGAGAGAAGAATTAGAAGAGAGAGACTTCTTACACCTGCAGTAGCTTTTGCTTGCTCAGAGGAAATTAAAAATAGCCTCTGAAATTTAAAACTGGGCTATATCTCCCCTTTTTGTGTTTGAGTCCTGTTTCTGTATGCACACAACTGTCCTGGTTCCTGCCAGGAAAGGCTGGAGGAGAAAAGAGAGTGAGAGAGCAGCACTGGGGTTAAGGAGGGTCTTGGTGAGGGCACTAAATTGGGGAGTACCATTTCTAAACCACAGGAACACAGTTCATTGGGCTAAATTGAAGCTTCTCTGAAAATAGCCTGACAGCTGGATGCTCTCTGAGCACCAGGTGGCCTCGCATCACAGAGCCCTGGAAGCTGATCCCAGACCCTGCCCCCAGTGCAGGTGTCCCATGGCAGATAAAAGGAACCACAATAAACCATTCTATTTTATATCTTAAACAGATATAAGGACCAGAGGAAAGACAGCTCTTACACCTGCAGTAGGTGTCACCTGCTGAGAGGCAATCAAAACGCCCTCCAAAAATTAAAACTGGACTTCATCTCAGCATTTTGTGTTTGAATCCTTTGTTTGTATGCACACCACTCAGGAATCTGGGTGAAATTGAAGCTTTTATTGAGGAAAAATTATAATCTATTAATATCTATCTATCTATCTATCTATCTATCTATCTATCTATCTAACTATCTATCCATCTGTCTATCCATCTGTCTATCTATCTGTCTATCTACCTATCTTATAATCTGTCTAATCTATCTGTACCCTACTATCTATTGGCACACTGCGATGAAACTGTGACCCAGCTCAAGCCCTAAGGTGTGTTTGGGGCAATCCCAGGCTGGTGACAGGAATTACTGGGTGAGCCCAGGCTGGCAGTGTGTGCTTGGGGCAGCCAAATGCCCGAGGCGCTGTCCCTGCAGCCGTGGCTGCGGTGCCTCCCTGTGCCGCGCTCTCAGCCGGACGCTGCCGAGGCTCACACGGTCACCTGCAGGCAGCTGCCTGGCGCTGGCAGCCTGGCACTGCTGCTGCTGCTCTCGTGGGACACAGGTGCCAAGGAACAGCCTGGCACAGCCCTGAGCACCCTCCTGAACAGGGAGTGTCGTTGCCGTCGCTCCAGGCCACGAGTGGCTGGGGGAGAAGGAGATCAGTGGCCAAGGGGCTGAGCGGGCAGCAGGCAAGCTCCTGCCTGCCCCACTGGCACCAAGGGCTCCTGCCAGGGAAGAGCAGGCAGTGCACAGGCAGTGGTTGTGGTTGTGGTTGTGGCGGTGCCGGCCTGGCCTGGGTGCTGCTCCCTGGGATGGCTGGGCCAGGCCTGCCACCACTGGGGCAGCGCTGGACTTTGGGACGTGGCTGGCTCCTCCTCGGTGTCTCACAGATGTCTGATGACATTTGGCACTCATGGTGACATCAGCCATTTGAAACAGGTCACACAGAACGTACATGCAAATTTAGTGTTGAACTTAGGTGGGAAGTTCCTGCCTCACAGTGCTCTTTGCCACAGTTGCTCTGTAAAATAATGGTTACACAGCTCAGTGCTTCCATTTCAACATTTTCTGTTCTTTCCCACACTGGAAAATTTGTACCAACCTGCTGACCGAAAGTTGTCGGCTTTACCACACGTGGCTGGGGTGTGTTCTGAGGCCAGGAGTTCTGCCCAGTCCCAAATGATTCCCAAGGTGTCCCAGGCCAGCTAAATCCAGAGGTGGAATTGCAGCCAGACGTCTCCTGACATCGCTGATTGTGGCTGCAGATTTGCTTCTCTGGCGCTCCCAAAGGAGCTTCGCGTTGGCCTCTTCAAGTCTCTCATTGGCTCTGAAACATTCAGAGGCACACAAAGAGTCACCTTGGGCAGTAACGCTTTGTCAAAGTTTCCCTCCACATCCTTGACTATTCCTCAACTGCTAAATGCCAAGGGGATGAAGAGCATCCAAAACAAGCACATCCTTTGATCTGAGCTTGTGCAGAGGGCCTGTTTCCAAGAAATCACACCAAGTGCAAGGAGCAGCAAGTGTCACCTCCATAAGAACTCTGGGCTACCCTTCTGGCCTTCAAGGGAAAGCTCAAACCTCAGAGCCACTGCTAAAACAGAAAGATCATTCATATTTTTTGATTCACAGAATCCAACTCTGCTCTCTGAGAGGCCTCTCCTTATTCAAACAGGAAAGGCCACAAGATTCATATTTTCTGTCCCACACAGGAGGAGGAGATTGGAGATTGGCAAAAAGACTGCCTGTTAAATCAACATTAGCTTGAAAAAGGCACCACTAATGCTGTAATGGTGCTACTGTGGTGTTACTGCTGGAACTCTATAGAGAAAGGAAGACAGGTCTGGTGAAGGGAGGGGTCTTGAGGTACTTTCCCCACAAATATGCCATGTTATGATTTCATACATCTGGCTGGCCAGATGTAGAAAAGGGATTTTAGAAGGAAAATGCCCAACGAAAAAGGAGTCTGTGATTACCACTCCAAAGAAACATGAACTTACCTTTCCAGTTTCTTTGCGAGGCTTTTGCTGGTTTTCACTTCCTGCAGGTACAGCTCTATGTAATTGTCCACTGCTGGCTGTCTGGATTCTTTTTGAAAAGGTCTTTCTTGTTGGTTGCTTTTTGTCCTTCCCAGTGCAAGTTCAAGATCTCTATTTCTGTCTTCTAACTGTTTTTTCAGTGAGTCAAAATGACTGCTTCTGATTTTTTCTAACGTGTCCTGGTAGGCTGTCTGTGCCTGAAGGAGACAGTGCACCTTCAACCACCACAAGAAAAAGAGAGCTCTCCCCAGCAGAAAATTGCATGGACCCAAGTTCAGGGCTTTGCTCAGAGAGGCGGCTGTGCCTCCTCCCAAGCAGCAGCAATCAAGGTAGAACCCAGGAGCTACCAGGGTAAATAATTCTTCTCATTCAGAAAGAAGCCAAATCAGCACTCTTAGTCAAAGTTACCAATGAAAAGACACTGTATCTGCAGGACAGGGCATATTGAAAAGGATGCTTCAAAGACAATCAGAGCATCCCCACCTGCACCCCCCCTCACCCCACCCCTGTCATTTCGGGGACTCCTTTTCTGAGCACTTTCCCCCCTACAAGGAAAAAGCAGCACCCGAATGTCTGGCCATGACAGCTGCAAGTTGCCAAACCCATTGGAGGATGAGCAGCCAGAACCAGAGCAGGGGACAGAGATCCCCCCCAGGCACTGCCAACTGGGAATGTGCCTTGGGCAGGCTTTGGATTCAGGGACCTGCCGGCACCTCACACCCCCAGCACTGCTGCCCAACCATCTGCCCTTCTCCCACTGCCTCCAGCACAGACAGAAGTGCAGCACTAACACACAGAATGCAGGAGGGAAAGGAAAATACCAGAAATCGTGGTCACAGCAGAAGTTTACGTAGTGCCTGTGGACACTGGTGAGAAATTCACTTACTTGCAAAAACTCATTGATTTCTTGTAGCTTTTGAGTTATTTCTTTGTGTGCTCGTTCTTCCACCTCTCTTTTATATTGTTCTAGCTGGGAACGATCCACCATGTTTGTCTCCAAATGTTGCTGGAGTTTTGCCAGCTCTTCTTGCAGCTGGCATTTGTCCACCTCCAGTTGTTCACACTTCCCATTCAGAGTGGACAGCTCTTCTTGCAAATTCTGATTTTGGGCTTCCAGCTGCATGCATTTCTTAGATTCCCTGTCCAGCTGTTGGGAAAGTTCAGCAACCTGCAGAGAGAAAGAAAGAAAAAAGGAACTCAGCATGACCTAAAGGCAGTGAATTCTGTGAAAACCCCAAAAGGGGTGGCCAGGGAGAATATATTCATCATCTGCTGGCTCAGTACTAGAAACAAGGTGCAATCAAGCCCTTCTTTTCCAGCAAGAACAGCTTTCCCATCATTCGTGATAGGATTGCTCAGGTTCCCATCCCTTCTGAGTTCCTCATGCAAAAATGCTCCAAGCTTCTGGACTCCCAAGGAATGGCTGCAAAGGCAGGAAGGGATTCCACAGCGATGCCTTCCAACCCCAGCGTCCCTCTGACACAGCCGCTTCAGCAACGAGTCCCAGGAACGAGCGGAGAGGAGACCAAAGGTTACCCAGCCCTGCTGAACAGGCAGAGCAGCCTCAAAAACACTGCTGGGAACAGCCCTGCTGGGTCCCTGCCACCAGATGGGCTGAAACAGCTCCCCGGGAGCAATAAGGGACAGGTTTTTCCCTGGGAGGCCCCTCTGCTCAGTGTGCCCCAGGCAGCAACAGCTCTGCTGAGAAAAGCAAAACCTCCAGTGCCTGCTGCTCAGCTCGTGCCTGGGACAGGGCCAGGGGCTGATCGTGCCCTGCGAGTGCCAGCGCTGTTCCTGCCCTCTCTGCCAGGGAAGGAATTCATCTGTCAGTCCCAGGTGACGCTGGCACAGCCTCCCTCAAGCTGCAGCCAGGCCTGAGCTGGGCCCCACTGCTCTCAGCCCAGGGCCGTGATGTCCTGCCAGGACGGCAGAGCTGCCCCTCCCTGAGGCCCAGCCGGGGGATCTGCACTCTTGGCTGGCCCCGCTTGCTGTCAGTGGGCCTGTTCTGCTCTTCTGGCTCAGGGGCTGTGGGACGGCTCCCTGGCCCGGGAGGTCACGCACCCTGCCAGGCTGGCTGCCACTCTGGGCTTGCCCTTCCTCTGCAGGACAGCCTGGCCTTCCTGAGCCCTTGCACCCACTGCTTTGCACTGAACATTTGCATCTTTACCCGCAGTGATAACCACCCCAGGATCAGCTATAGCCATCTACTACTGTAACTGCAGAAGGGCCATTAAGAAAAGGCCATCAAATCCAAAATGCAGCCAAGGAAAATAATAATCATCAACATGACAAGAAATATAGGGAAAACATCTCCCAGGCTTCAAAAGGAGTAACACCACAACCGAAAACCCCACCCAAAAAGCACAGCTCACCTCTG
The DNA here is from genome assembly GCA_038380795.1 of Pyrocephalus nanus. Classification (NCBI taxonomy): domain Eukaryota; kingdom Metazoa; phylum Chordata; class Aves; order Passeriformes; family Tyrannidae; genus Pyrocephalus; species Pyrocephalus nanus. The sequence continues at coordinate 175,753 of JAWZSU010000039.1, forward strand.
TTCGTAATCGATCAACTTCCTTGACCTTTTCAGAATATTTGTTCCTAATTTCTTCCTGCTGGGACTGGGTTTCTTTCTGTTCATTATCCCTGGGTTTCCTCCTATTTATCCTCAGAAGCTTTTCCAACCTGTACAGCAAATTAGTTAAGAAAACAGTGAAACACAGGAAGAACCAGCCTTTTCCCCACAGTCTCACATGAACAGCACAGACATCATAGAAGCATAGAATGGCTTGGGTTGGGAGGAACCTGAAAGATCATCTCGTTCCAACCCTCCTGCTGTGGCCAGGGACACCTTCCACAAGAACAGGTTGCTCAGAGCCCCATCCAGCCTGGCCTTGAACACCTGCAGGAATGGGGCAGCCACAGCTTCCCTGGGCAACCTGTTCCAGTTCCTCCCATCCTCACAGGAACCAATTTCTGCCTGGTATCAAATCTAAACCTCCTCTCTTTCCCTTTGAAGTCATTCCCCTTTGTCCTCTCACTGCATGCTCTTTGAAATGGACTCTTTTCACCCTTCTTGGAGGCTCCCTTCACGTACTGCAAGGCCACAATTAGGTTGCCCCAAAGCCTCCTCTTTTCCAGGCTGAAGGATTCCAATTCTCCCAGCCTTTCCTCCCAGGAGAGGTGCTCCACCTTTCTAACCACCTTGGTGGCCTCCTCTGGACTCCCTGCAACAGGTGGGGGTCCCTGCTGTGCTGAGGAGCCCAGAGCTGGATGCAGCACTCCAGGTGGGGTCTGCCAAGGGCAGAGCAGAGAGGCAGAATGCCCTCCCTGCCCCGCTGGCCACGCTGCCTTTGCTGCAGCCCAGGGGACAATCGGCTTTGTGGGCTGCGAGCGCACATTGCCGGCTCCTGTCCAGCCCCTCATCCAGCCCAGGTGCTGCTGGGCAGGGCTGCTCTCCCTCTGTCCATCCCCCAGCCTGCATCCATCCAGGGGGCTGCCCTGAGCCACGGGCAGCATCTTGCACTGGCTCTTGTTAAACCTCCAGAGATTGCCATGGGCCCACTTCTCCAGCTTGTCCAGGTCCCTCTGGATGGCATCAGGTGTGTCAACCACACCCCTCAGCTGGGTGTCAGCTGCAAATGTGCTGGGGGTGCCCTCCATCCCTTCATCTGTCTCCTTAGTGAAGATGGGAAATAACACTGGTCCCAACACAGAGCCCACTCTGATGGCACTGCTGTCCCTCAGGACTCTGAGCCATTGATCACCACCTCTGGATGGGACTGGTCACCCAGTTTCTTAATCCATCAACAGTCCACACATGGAATCCACCTCTCTCCAGCTTAGAGAGAAGGATGTTTGGGGGACTGTGCCAAAGGCTTTCCAGAGTTACAGGGAAAGGACATCTGGAGCCCTTGGCCACTGACGCAGTTGCTCCATCTTAGAAGGCCACGAGGTTGGTCAAGCAGGACTTGCCCTTGGTGAAGCTGGGCTGGTGTCTCAAATCACTTCCCTGTCATCCCTGTGCCTTGACAGAGCTTCTAGAAGGATCTTTTCCATGACCTTCCCAGGCACAGAGGGCAGCCTGACAGCTTGGCAGTTACCAGGGCCCTCCTTTCTACCCCTTTTAAAGATGGGTACAGTGTGTTTCCCTTTTTCCCATCACCTGGGACTTCATCTGACTGTCATGACTTTTCAAGTATCAAGGAGAGTGTCTTGGCAACTACATCAGACCCTGTTGGCCTATGTAGGGCAGTAATGCTGGTGAGAAGTAGAAGATGGATTTCGAAGGAAAATGAATGAAGAAAAAGGAGTCTCTTATGAGCACTCCAAAAAAAGCGTGGACTTACCTTTGCAGTTTCTTTGTGAGGCATCTTCTGGTTCTCACTTCCTCCAGATACAGCCCTTTGTACATTTCCATTTGTCTCTGCTTTGTTTCTTTACAACAGGCACTCTCTTGTTGGGCTTTTTTAACCCTGTCCAATTCACTTTCGAGATCTCGAATTCTTTCTTCCACCTGGTTTCTCGCTGAATCACAATTCCTGTCTCCAATTTGTCCTAAGTGGTGCTGGTAGGCTGCCTGTGCCTGAAGGAGACAGTGCACCTTCAACCACCACAAGAAAAAGAGAGCTCTCCCCAGCAGAAAATTGCATGGACCCAAGTTCAGGGCTTTGCTCAGAGAGGTGGCTGTGCCTCCTCCCAAGCAGCAACAATCAAAGCAGAACCCAGGAGCTACCAGGGTAAATAATTCTTCTCATTCAGAAAGAGGCCAAATCAGCACTCTTAGTCAAAGCTATCAATGAAAAGACACTGTATCTGCAGGACAGGGCATACTGAAAAGGATGCTTCAAAGACAATCAGAGCATCCCCACCTGCACCCCCCTCACCCCACCCCTGTCATTTCGGGGACTCCTTTTCTGAGCACTTTCCCCCCTACAAGGACAAAGCAGCACCCGAATGTCTGGCCATGACAGCTGCAAGTTGCCAAACCCATTGGAGGATGAGCAGCCAGAACCAGAGCAGGGGACAGAGATCCCCCCCAGGCACTGCCAACTGGGAATGTGCCTTGGGCAGGCTTTGGATTCAGGGACCTGGTGGCACCTCACACACCCAGCACTGCTGCCCAACCATCTGCCCTTCTCCCACTGCCTCCAGCACAGACAGAAGTGCAGCACTAACACACAGAATGCAGGAGGGAAAGGAAAATACCAGAAATCGTGGCCACAGCAGAAGTTTACGTGGACACTGGTGAGAAATTCACTTACTTGCAACAACTGATTGACTTCTTGTAGTTTTTGTCCTATTTCCTGCACAGCTCTTTCTTCCACATCTCTTTCACATTGTTCTGTTTGGCTGCCATCCAGCATGAAATTCTCCAATTGCTGGTGGAGTTTTGCCAGCTCTTCTTGCAGCTGGCATTTGTCCACCTCCAGTTGTTCACACTTCCCATGCAGAGTAGACAGCTCTTCTTTCAAATCCTCATTTTGGGCTTCCAGTTGCATGCCTGTTTTAGGCTCCATCTCCAGCTGATGGGAAAGTTCACCAACCTGTACACAGAAAAAAGAAAAGAAAAGAAAAGGAAACTCAGCATGATCTAAAGGCAGTGAGATCTGGGAAAACCTCTAAAGAGGTGGCCAGTGAAACTGTATTTATCATCTCTTGGAAACGTGCATGGAAAACACTTGAAAGATTCCCTGACAGAAAGAAGACACTTTAGACCTACTTAAGAATTTGTGAGATGTTTCTGGGAGCAATACTTCCAGGTCCCTTGGAGCTCATAATGACACTCATAATTTATAATCTCTATTCCTCTAGTGTCCACCACAGAAAACACCCTCGGGGCTTTTGTAGCAGCTGGAGAAAGGACCAGGCTGCTTTCTGAGCAGCCTCTACTGAGGAGAATGCAGAAACTGAGCTCCCCTCGGCTCTCCAGGAAAACTTCATCTTGCATTTCTCCACAGAAATGGGCAGCTCGGCTCAAGAGTCACAAACAGGGAAATTTATCAGCAGCTTACTGAGGCAGAAGCTCGCAGGTCTCTCTGAAGGGCTTCAAAGCAATCTCTCAGCTGTTGGACAGTGGTTTCCAGTCTGGTGTTTCCACTTTCAAAGCTTCAGAAGAAATACAGGTCTTGTTACCAGAAAATCCAATGCAAGACAAACTGTGTTAAGTGACAGAATCCAAAGCAGAAGTGTCCTTCAAAATCAGACTGACTCTCCTGTTGCTCCACCCAATCCCCCAAAGCTACAGACCCCTCACTTTGCTGTGTTACTCTCTTACTGTTGCTCGTGTTCTTCCACTTGTTCTGGAGCAGTATCAGGCTCGGAAGATGCCAACAGGAGGTCCTGCAGTTTCTGGGAAGAAGCTATTGCTTCTCTTTCCTTATCAGCCAAGGCAGTCTTCAAGTCACCAACACAATGCTCAGACTGAAGATGCTTTTCCTCCTCCTCCTCCTGCAACTGTAAAATCACAGGCAGAACCCACAGTTGTCAGGTGAGCTTTCCCAGAGAGGAGCCAGCTGCTGCCAAAGGCCTGCTGTGCTGCATGTGTGTGTGCACACCCTGTGCCCAGAGAACTGCAATCCATTCCAGTGCCTTCAGAGCTTCACTTCTGCTCCCAAATGAACACCAGCTGTATTCCTTTGCCCTCTTTAACAGCAGCCTCTCCCATCCCTCCACTGATCTCCTACAGCACGGTTCTAAGCACCTACACTGCCCTTCTGACCTTTTTTGTGAGCTGTGATGCTTCTTGTATTGCCTTGCTTGCTACTCCATGAAAAGGTGCATGGAATAGTTCATCTTCCTAAAGGAAGGCGTCTGGCAAGGGTCAAAGGTGAACTGCTCTGGCACATGTGCTCTGGAGCCCAGGATTGCACCAGGGGAGCATGGGGAGCTTTCTCAAGTGGGAAAAGCCCTGACTGAAGTGCAGAGAGAGGCACCCAGCAGCCCCTGAGCAGGAAGCAGTGGATGCCTGAGGAGAGGCAGCTCTGCTTCAGTGTGGTGGGGCCAGGAAGGATGGCATCACTGGCAAGCTGATGACAACCATTTCAGCCCAGGCAGCCAGGTGAACTGCTCCACAGACCTGCTCTGGAGTCGAGAATCACAGCAGGGGTGTGTGGGGAGTCTTGTTAAACCAGGAAGACCTCGAATGTAGCAGAGAGAGAGGAGCCCCAGCCCCCCTGACCGGTGAGTGGTGAAACCCTAAGGAGAGGCAGCTCTGTCTCAGCATGGCGGGGTGTGGGGCAGGGGCCGGAGGGACAGAGGCAGATCAAAGCCCGATGTAACTGCTGCTTCCTTAGGTCTCTGTCATCCTTGCTCCCATAAGACTGGTTTGTCCATTTTCATGATGTTTAGGGAGCAACTGGCACCCTCAGGTTTATCCCTGTAGGGACAGGCTTTCCATACCTTAGTGTCAACCCTGTCCAACTCCTTCTGCAAGTGCAGATAATCTTCCTCCAGGTGAGCCTCATGGCTTCCAGGAACCACAAGAGCAGTCCTAGGGCACCCAAAATTTAATCTGAAACATGTCTGATCCTGCATCATTTTTCCCCTGCCTGCTCCCGAAACAGCTCTTCCCCCTTTCCCAACTGTGCCTTGGCTTGAACCTCCCTGTCCTGCAGAGCAGCCCGGCTGCTGAGCTCATGGCAAGTGTCCCGCTGGCTCTGGGGCTGTGTGGGGAGAGGGCACCACACACAAGGCTTTCTTGCAGACCTCAGAGGGCAAAGGACGAGCCCCTAAGTGATGAGAGCAGCCAAGTGCAGACCTGCTTTTAGCAGTCACATTTGGAACAGCTTCCACGGGGCTCCTCCTTCTTTTTCCAAGCCCATTGCCATGCCCCTCCTCTCAGTCCCACTTCCAGACTACAGAGAAGACCTGTGTACTGTTTTGACAAACCCCTCACCTCTCAGGCTCAGCTTGAGCATTTCTGTCAGCTGCTTTGGTCAGAAGGCACTGCAGAATCTCCTCATGCTGGAGGAAGGCTGCAAGTTTTAAGGGGGTACATCCCCACTGAAAGAATAAATAATCCCCATTAGAAAAACACAGACAAGCTCTGCACCTGTTTGAAAGAGCAGCTTTACCCACATGCCAAGGTTACCTGGTTCTGAGCATCACTCTTGGCATTATGCTGGAGTAACAGCCCTGCCACAGCTGCATTTTTAGACAGCACAGCCAGGTGAAGGGCAGTGTTGCCGTCAGCATCCGCCAGATTCGGGTCGGCACCGTGTTCCAGCAGAACAGCAACACATTCTTCCTGCTCCTGCTGCACTGCCTGGGAACAACACACGGAAAGGGAAAGACTTGCAACTTGTACATCCCCCTCTGTCACAACTCCCTCAGCTCCTGAATGCTGGGATAGAGGAGCATCTTCAAAGATTGGCTAACAGAGGCCCATGCCATGCTGAATGCAACTTGCATGTTTCTGTGGGGCTGCGGGGCAAGGAATCCTGCCAGACATCTCCTCTTTAACACAGCAGCACTAACCCCACCCACAGGATGGTAAGGCATTCCACATACCTTCATCAGTGCCGTTCTCTTGAAGCTGTCAGCGAGGTTCGGCTGGCTGTTCTTTCTCATCAGATATCTAATGACATCTGCATGGCCATTTGCCGCAGCGAGATGCAGAGGTGTCCTAAAAATTAAACATACACTCTTAACCTGGACAGACAAAGGAAAAGCCAAAGCTGTGTCTCTACCCAGCACCCTGGGGACCCTGCCCGGACTCTGCTCCTCCTGCTTGCTGCTCTCTGCTGCTGCTGCTGCAATGCTGCTCTGATGAGCCACAGGGCAGGAGAGAACAGGTGAGGGCTGAGCAGCTGCAAAACAGCCCTGCAGAGAGACCACAGCGAAGTGGCAGGTCGGGGACACGCGTTTCCAACAGCGCTCGAGCCCAGCCGGCAGCTCCAAGCAGTGAAAAGCTCCAGAGTTCACTCTCCCAGCTGACAGGGCACATCTCACTTTTCAAGCCTTGTCCTTCAGAGAGGGCTGCCGAGGACTGCTGCAGCTTGGCTCAGAAGCAGCCCAGGTGTGCCATCAGCGTCCCACAGCACTCACCGCATCTCCTGGTCTCGCCTGTCGATGCCAACTGCCCTCACATACCAGCGCCAGCGCCTCAGCCAGGCCAGGTCGCCGCGGGCAGCCGCGCGGTGCAGCCTGCCCAGCCCCTTCTCCCTGAGCTCGGGGGCACTGGTGGAGCTGGGGGCAGCCCAGGGCTGCCCACTGGTGCTGCTGGACGGCGACTGCCGTCGCTTCTTGCTGAGGAGCCACGGCATGGCCCTGCTCGGAGCTCCCAGCAGCAGGAAGCGCACGAAGCCCCCAGCAGGGCTGCCGGGAGCCAAGTAGGGATGATGAATGGGACGAGGGTGAGGTTTAGGGTGAGGGGGACAAAGGGGACAAGGATGAGAATAAGGATTTAAAGGATATAAATCACAAGGCAGACGAGGTCTCCCTGTGCAGTGGTCGTGTCCTGTAGCCACCAAGCCGGCAGAACAGGCGCACAAAGCTCCCAGAGCGGGATGTGCTGCTGCTCCCAGAGAGGCCACAGCAGCTCTGAGCGCCGGCTCCGGGCACCAACAAAGCCGTGCCCTGCTCACCCCTGTGGCGTCACAATGGCTGGTGGGACGCTCAGCACGTCCCGTGGGGTGTCACAGAGGCCACGGTGCAGGGCGGGGCCGGGCGGGACATGGCCGGGCCGGGCAGGCGTGAGGGCGGCCCTGCTGGGCCGTGTGGGAAGGAGGCGGCCTGGGCCTTGTGAGGGCGGCCGGCGGGAGTGGGCACTGCCCCGCTCAGGGTGCCCGGGGCAGGGCCCGGGCCGCTCCCACCGGGCCGGAGGCTGCGGTAGGCGCTGGAGCAGGTCCCGCCTCACCCGCTCAGGGTTTGGCTTCAGCTGTGGCCGGGCTGTGTCGGGACACACTGCCATGGAATGAGGCTCAGGATGGGGTCGCATCCCAGCCCGAGCAGGCGGGGGGGCACCCGAGCTCTCAAGAAATGCCCACAGAGCCCTCCAAGCCTGCCATGCTAGAGTTCAGGGACAATTTCCCAATGCCTTTGTCTTGGCCCTCTTGAAGAGCAGACACCTCACCCCCCACCCCATCGTCACTGCTGTCACCCGCTGCTTTGCCAGGTGCCAACAGTGAATTTCTGCTCTGCTGCTCCACCAGCCAACCGGCAGCACACAGCAGGGCAGGCAGAAACTTTAAAACACATCTTGTCCCTGTTTGTCCAAATGACAACACAAAGTGAAGGCCCAGAGGTTCTGCACCAGCTTTCTTGGGGGAGAGACGCTACAATGTACCACTGTTATAATCTGCTTAAATGTTGCAGAAAGAACTTCAGATTTGGATATTCCCTTGAGCAAAATTAAAACTCACACAAGTTATCTGTTGATACCAACAACAGATTTTATTAATTGCTTAGAGATGCAAAGAGAAAGCAAAAAAAACAAGAAAAGGTTGGAAAATGCTTAAGATTATGTTTTAGAAGCAGAGAAAAGATATCACCATACTACCTTTCCTGCCAAGCTGGTGTGTGTGTGTGAAGGGGGGCAGCAGTTTTCTGTCTTTTTTTTCCTCTGTCTCTGCCATTTTTGATGTTATCTTTTTAGCTGCAGGGAGTCTTCACAGCTTTAGTCCTCTGGAACTCACGCCGAGCCATGTCCCAGGCTGTGCAGGGTCCTGCTCAGCCACACTTTTAGGCCTTCAGAAATATGGCAAGGCTGGAAGGACAAGGTAGAACTCCCACATGTGGCACGGTGGTCTCAGCTCTCTCCAGGCCAGCACAGTTCCAGTCTCTGGTGGCAGGCAGGCAGCAGAGAAAGGGTGAGGGGAGGTGGGCAGAGATTCTTGGCTACAGTCACCAGTTCTTCTCCCTTTCATCTCCTTGATTTTCCCCAAGGCCCATCCATCCCAGCCTTCCCCCTGCCTGTGCACTCACTGGTCACCCAAGTCCAACTGCCCTGGGGTTGCCTGCTGTTGTCCTTGGGGACAGCTCCCATTGTCACCTGTCCTCTGGGATGTCACAGCCACCAGAGACACATCACGCAGCCAACAAGCCTGAAACGAGAGCAAGGCTTAAAAGAGCTGAGATCTCTTGCTCTGTTGACAAAAGACCCCCTCAACACCTGTTCTGCCTGAACTCCTTCTGTTCTGCTCACTGCACCTAAACCCAAGAATAATGCTAGAAACGCTACACAGTCAACCTAGAGGCAATAAATTTAGACTGGGTAGATATTTGAATAGGAGAAAAGGGCTTAGAGCCAAGGGGTTTTGCAAGCTTCAGTAACTGGGACACCAACAATGGGGAGGTAGAAAGGTCAAAGTGAGGAAGAAGAGAATTAGACTCTCGATTTGAGGCTGAAGGCTGGAACAACCACTACCAAGAGAAGAATCTGGAAGGAACCACCCTAAGCTCTGCCTGGACTTGGCCCAGGCTGCCTACTCTAAATATGCATGATTAGATGTTGTAGTCATATGAATATGTATGGTAAGATGTAATCATGGAGTTAGACTGTATAAATTATCCTGTTTTCATCTATGCCTTTGAGCAAGTTTGTCCAGTGCTAGCTGGCTTACTCCCAATGTTGAATAAATAAATACTTTGCTGCTTAAAGATCAAAAAAAGCCTCTGAGCAGTTCCCATTCTGAGGTTTTTTGGCATCTACCCCATTCCTGGAAGTGTTCAAGGCCAGATTGGATGGGTCTCAGAACAACCTGGTGTAGTGTTAGGGGGCTGGAACTAGTTGGTCTTTAAGTTCCCTTCCAACCCAAACCATTCTATGATTCTGTGACTAGTGGGGGATGTGGTGGTTGGAGCCACCCAGGGCACAGAGACTCCAAAATGATGGAATTTTCCTTTCTGAGTGAAGGAAGGAGAGGGCAGCAGAACTGACACCTTGGACTTTGGCCTGTTTGGGAGACTGACCGAGCTGGGTGTGAGTGTGGATCTGCTGCAGGGCAGGAAGGCTCTGCAGAGGGATCTGGACAGGCTGCATCAATCAGGCCAAGTGTCAGGGCCTGCACTTGGGTCCCAACAACCCCCTGGAACGCTCCAGGCTGGGGGCAGAGGAGCTTGAGAGCTGCTCAGCAGGAAGGGACTTGGGGGTGCTGCTTGACAATGCCTGGATATGAGCCAGAGTGTGCCCAGGGGGGCAAGAAGGCCAAGGGCACCCTGGCCTTTACAGAGAACAGCGTGGCCAGCAGGACCAGGGCAGTGATTGTCCCTCTGTGCTGGGCACTGGGGAGGCCCCACCTGGAGTGCTGTGTCCAGTTCTGGCCCCTGAGTGCAAAAAGGCCCTGGAGGGGCTGGAGCGTGTCCAGAGAAGGGAACGGAGCTGGGGAAGGGCCTGGAAAACATGTCTGATGAGGAGCAGCTGAGGGAACTGGGGTTTTGAGTCTGCAGAAGAGCAGGTTCAGAGTGCACCTCTCTACAATGTGCATTGCTCTCTACAAAGATCCAAAGCAAGATTTCAGAGAGGTGGGGGTTGGTCTCTTCTACCAAGATTGTAATGAAAGGAAGAAGTGGACTTAAATTGGGTGAGGTTCGCATTAGATATTACAAACAACTTTTTATACTAAAGGAGTGTTCCGGTGTTTGAACAAGAAGCCCAGGGAGGTGGTGGAGTCTCTGGAAGTGTTAAGACAGCATCTGAATGTGACATTTTGGATGTGATTTAGGGGTGATTATGGTGGTTCTGATTGACCGCCTGGTTCATTTTCATCTTATCTTTGACCCTTTGAATTTTTCCCCTACTGTAGCTTTCCAAACCAAGCTGTCAGCAGAAAGAAACTTGCAGGGTTTGAGTGGCAAACCTTGGAAAGCAGGGGCTGACAAACATGCCGTGATCTAAGAAGCTGGACCCCTGTCACAGGATGTGTCAAAGTACAACCTATGGATTGAGCTGGCTCCAGAAGAATCAAGAAAGGACTTTGTGACATTATGTTATTAAACTATGTCTAAGACCACTTAATTCCTTTGATCCTGTTTGAAGAAAAATTAACCTATTTGGAAACTGTAATAAAAATTTGTGTAACTTCCTAATTATCATAACCCATCCTCCCATTTACATGTCCAGCCTCCAAGGCCCCTAAAAATGTATTTTCTGTCTGATAAAGCATTCCAGTTTTACCCCAGACTGGGATCGTGTTAGTTTTGTTTTTCAGACCACCACAGACAGTCCTCCTTGACTTTTTCTACAGCCAACCTTAAAAATAAATCTTCCTGAGCCTCTTTCTTAGGTATTTGACATGAAATTGCTTCTTTTAAATGAGATGTAAACTCAAAGAAAGGCTCTTTAATTCTCTGATAGATACTCGTGAAGGATGGAGAATGTGTGGAGGCATCTGCCATAGATTTGATTGCTGTTAAAGCAAAGTTTTTGAGCCATCTCAGTCCTCCATTGTTATTGTCTCTTGTGTGTTATTAGAAGTAAATGGTCTTTCACCATACATTTGATTGACAGAATCTACGATGGGCACTCTTTGATCTGCTAATGATTCATCTGCATATTTTGGAATTAATGATTTCCATTCATTTCCAAACATGGCATACTGCATGGTAGTCAGTGTAGCCTTTGCAATAGTCCTGATATCAGTAGGAGTTGGGGTGTGTGCTGCAAACAAAGACTTGAAAAGTCCGATGGTAAAGGGAGCATTCAACCCATAATTGACCATTGCTTTTTAATGTCTTTTAAAATTGGGTGAGATATCAGTTGCCACACAGGTGATTGCCCTTTCTCAGTGTACACCAGGAAGAGCTTTGGGAAATGGCAATCACCTGCTTGCTCTGCTGCTCCTGAGGTATCAGCCCCCTGTTGTTGTTACTGTCGGGTTTATCAATATCTTTATTATATAAGATTTACTTGTGCCCCATGGGTGGTGCCATCTTGCCAGATATTTCCATTTGGCACACCGGAAGTACCGTGGGCGCCACCACCTTGACCACCCCTTGTGTCATTTACCCCGGAGGTGACGTCACTGTAGGGTTGCCGGATGTGGGCGGGGTTAATGCACTGCTATGAATGGGTGATGCCACGGCGTTAGTTGTTGACAGCGTTGCTGAGGTGCCACGTTGTGTGTTAGTTACTCTGCCATCTCCTGTAGAATTGCAGGCATTGTTAGTTTTCGCCCCCCTTCGAAAATCACTACCTAGCCCGTCATCTTGATTTCTTGTGAAGTTCCCTCCTTCTCGTGAGGGGATTAAAATGTTGCCATTTTGATTTTTATCATTTGGTTCTTCCCGAGGAAGATGTTTGGAGTTCAGACTATCATTTTCTGATTTCTGTGATTTTTCCATTTGAGATTTCTTTTTCTCTCCCCTTTTCTTTTGTTGAAAAATGTTTAAAATCAATCTCCACGCAATTAGTGATTTAGATGCTTCATGACCCTCTTTGTCACTTACTTTCCACAGCATTTTTCCAATTGTGTCCCATTCTTCATAATTTAACATTTCAGGGATTAATTCTTTCCTTTTGTTCAGCCATTTAGCTGAGGCTTTTAGCGAGTTTTTGTCATAAATGTGGCCATGTTGTCAAATTAATGTTTTAGTTTGCTGGTAAACTTCAGCTTCGCTTCATGATAAATGAGCTCCCCTGATTTAATTGTTAGTGATGAGGATAGGTAGGGGATTTTAAGGAAAGATATATTTTCCACAGCTGCTTACTTTCATCTTCAGGGTGCGTGGGTCATCCCCATCTCCCACACCTAAAGAGAGAAAACTCCAGGCCAGTTCAGTGTGTAAGAGAAGCTAAAAAGAGCAGGCCCTTTAACCAGGCCCACAGGCCCAGGGGAACACACACGACGAGCCCTCCCAGGCAATGGTTCGACAGTTGTAGAGGATGGTCCGTCCAACTCCAGAACTCTCCACCTCCTGGTTCTGCCCAGCTCTGCCCCCGACATGCCCCTCTGGGAATTGGGGTTGGGGTCTTTGGGACCCCTTGTTCCTCATCTTTATCTTCTTCACAGCACGTCCAGTCCTTGAAGCGCCTCCCATATTCTGCCCTTGAAGGTTGCTTTGTCTCTTGTGGGGTCTTGTTGTCCAGGCCTGGGGTGCCATGTTGTCCAAGAGAGGTGTTTTTCTACAATTCTACCTTAAAAAGAAGTCTAAACATGCTAAAGGAATTTATAAAGTTTGATATAAAATGAGGAATAGGGTTGGGTGTGGGTAAACACCTATGCTAAAGGGTGGCATATAATACAGCTACATTCACATCTACATTTACTACACAACTACTGTTAAAATCTACAAAAAGCTAAAAGAAAAATATCAAAAAGCTTTAAGGCATCACACAAACCTTGTTAGTTAACTCTACCAGTTGAAGTGGCCCTGCCCAAAAAGAACCTCTATGTACCATTGAAGGGGATAAAATCCCTGTGGTCCATCTGAGGAATATGTTAGGGAGGACAGTTTGGATTAGTCCTGCCTTAAGCAAAGGCAGACCAACCCATGGAATTGTTTCTGCTCAAGAAAGACTTGGGAGCACTTGGTGGATGATGCAGAGGGATGTGGAACCTTTGTGCGTACCACCAGGGGATTTGATTTTTGGGTAAGAACAGTCCATTATGATGAATTGGATAATACTGTTTGCCCAAGGACGCTCCCACTGGGTGCCATAAATCCCATAAATAAGTAGGTCTTTCCTTAGGTACATGTTTTTATTTTCTATGTTTTTGATGCTTTCTTTTAAGAAGAAGTCATGTTTACCTTCCCTCCTCCTTCAGTAGCCCCCATCTTGTGTGTCCCAGAGGCTGGGAAGTCTCATCTTGTATTTGAGTGACCAAATGAACCTGCAATAACCTTTAGTCAGAGATTCATGCCCTGAGCAGAGCAGGACTGATCAGGACATGAGAGCAGCTTTCTGGCTGCCCCAGCTTAGGGCCTGGCCCTGTGCCTGGAGCTGGAAGAGCTCTGGAGGAGCACAAGGACCAGGCCTTTTGTGCTGGCCTGGGGGCTGGGATGGCAGGGAGGGGCTGCAGAGCTCTCAGGATCTCCTGCAGAGCAGAGCAGGGCACTCAGGGAGCCTCCCTTGGCTTTTGCCCAGCACGTTGAGCCCCGGCTGGGGCTGAGTCCTCTCTGAGCTCCAGCTGCTGCTGTGCCCAGAGGGGCTGGGGCTGTGGGGCCACTGCCCAGAGCACCCTGCCCTGGGCAAGGCTGTGGGGCCAGACCCGCCTGGGCTGTGCTGGGGAGAGGCCCTTGGTGGTGGAGAGAGCTCAGGGGAGGTGGGAGAGCTTGGAGGGAGCTGGGCTGGGCTGGAAAGGCCCTTCCCCACCCTGAGTGCTCCTGTGCTGGGCTGGGCCTGCACAGGGGGCTGTGGGACCAGCTGTGAGGCAGTGGGGCACAAAGGGGCCACAGAGCCACTGCCAGGGGTGACAGCAAGGCCAGGGACAGACAAGGGATTGCTGGCATGGCCTGGGCTGTGCAGGGTGCACTTGGTGGCTGCAGTCAAGAGCCCAAAGAGCCTCGAGGGCTGTGTTGGTGACCAGGGCTGGAGGAGGGACATGCAGGGCTGCTGTGCAGGGGAGAGTGGGGTTTAATTGCAGCAGACACTGAGGAGGGGCTGAGGGACTCCATGGCTTCTCTGCCTGAGTCTTGCCTGGAAAGGTCTCTCAGGCCTCTGTGCTGGGGAAGGGCTTCAGGGAGGAGGAGAGCACGTCTTGGCAGGAACCTCCTGAAATCCCAGAGGCACAAATGCCAGTGCCTGCCCCTGCAGGGGACTCAGCCTGGCCATGGCACAGGCTGGAGCTGCCTGGCTGGGAGCAGCCCTGTCAGAAGCTGTGGGTGGGCAGGGAGCTGGGCAGGAGGCAGCCGTGTGCCCCAGCAAGGGAAGCCAAGAGCACCCTGGGCTGTGGGACCAGCACATCAAGGACGTGCATTCTCCAGCTCACTGTGGCTGAGGAAAGCTGCAGAAAGGGCTGGGATGTTTATAAGTGGTGTTTTGTCTGCTTTTTGTTTGTGGGCAATGGAGAGAAACTTTCTGTGGCTCTAAGTCTCATCAGTTCCAGACCTCCCAGAGAACACAGCACATCAACACTCCCACCCAGCTTGGTGTCACCTGTGAACTGACTGAGGCTGCACTGACCCCCTTGTGCAGATCATTGACAAAGATACTGAACTGCCCTGAGCCCAGTGCTGAGCCCTGGGAACACCCCTGGATGGAACTCCATTCCCCACCACTCCTTGGGCCTGCCCATCCACACAGATGTTTACCCAGGGAACAGATGCTGCAGAGGATGTTTGCTAACATTTCTGTAACCCCCAATTATTGTAATAAATGTGGTTGTGTTTGCTGGCAATAAATGAACATCCCTCTGTGTCTCGTGCAGCTCTTTCTCCAAGCCAAGCAGGTGGGAGTTGGTGCCAAGGAGCTCAAACCTGCAGGTCCAGCCTTTAGTGGAGGAAGCTCAGATTGGCCCAAGGCTGCTTTGAGTCCCAGGGGTTGGATGAGGGAATGGTGGGGTGGGGATAGGGATAAACTCTGATGGATTGTCAGACACAAAGGGTCTTCATTTTTGTTTCAATTCAGACTGAATTAGGAGGAGCTTGGGATCAATATCAACTGGGGATTGCTGATATCAATGTAAAAAGAGGTAAAAAGCAAACAGGTTACAAAAAAGACATTTTTATTTGTGGTTTTATTACTACTATATATTCACTTTGAATACACTTCTGAGATCTGTCTAATTAACCACAGAAGAACTGAAGACTTAGAAGTAAAATATTCCTGATTTTGTTATCTATTCAGACTGAATTAGGAGGTGCTTGGGATCAATATCCACTGGAGATTGCTGATATCAATGTAAACCCAGGAAAAAAGTAAACAGGACACAAAAAGACATTTTTATTTGTGATTTTATTAATACAATGTATTCACTTTGAATGCACTTCTGAGATCTCTCTAATTAACCACAGAAGAATTGAAGAATTAGAAGGAAATTATTCCCAGGGGCTTGTCTGGTTAAGATGTCATCCCTGAGAAGAGAGTGTGAAGGAATGAGCAGACAAAGTAAACCATCCCTGAGGCAGGATGTTGGACAAAGAAGTTGCTACAATGATGTTTATTTTGCTTAAATGCACATAGAGAATGATTCCTCACATTTGTGGGTAAAAAAAAGAGGGAGTCTCAATTAGGTAAAGGATGAAGAATAAAATTTCTGTGTTAACAACATTAAAAGAGGAAAAAATACAGGAAACCCCCCCCCCAACAGCCACTCTCAAAAGTTTTAGAAGGCAGGTTGGGCCAGAGAAGGGTTACACAGTGTGTGTTCTGCAGAACAAAAGAAAAAGGTTATTGTTTCTGAAAAGCATCCAGTCATCATTTTCCTTATGGCATCCCTGAGCTCCTGGTTCCTCAGGCTGTAGATGAGGGGGTTCAGGGCTGGAGGCACCACCGAGTACAGAACTGACAGGGCCAAATCCAGGGATGGGGAGGAGATGGAGGAGGGCTTCAGGTAGGCAAATGTGCCAGTGCTGATAACAATAGACACCACGGCCAGGTGAGGGAGGCACGTGGAAAAGGCTTTGTGCCGTCCCTCATCAGAGGGGATCCTCAGCACAGCCCTGAAGATCTGCACATAGGAGAAAACTATGAAAATGAAACAACCAAGTCCTAAAGAGACACTAACCCCAAGAAGTCTCAGTTCCCCAAAGTAGCCTGAGTGTGAGCAGGAGAGCTTGAGGATGTGAGGGATTTCACAGAAGAACTGGCCCAGGGCATTGCCCTGGCACAGGGGCAGGGAAAATGTATTGGCTGTGTGCAGCAGAGAATACAGAAACCCAGAGGCCCAGGCAGCTGCTGCCATGTGGGCACAAGCTCTGCTGCCCAGGAGGGTCCCGTAGTGCAGGGGTTTGCAGATGGCAACGTAGCGGTCGTAGCACATGATGGTCAGGAGGGAAAACTCTGCTGAGATGAAGAATAAAATGAAAAAAGCCTGAACAGCACATCCTGTGTAGGAGATGGTTGTGGTGCCCCAGAGGGAGTTGTGCATGGCTTTGGGCACAGTGGTGCAGATGCAGCCCAGGTCTGTGAGGGAGAGGTGCAGCAGGAAGAAGTCCCTGGGGGTGTGCAGGTGCTGGTCGCAGGCTACGGCGCTGAGGATGAGGCCGTTGCCCAGGAGGGCAGCCAGGGAGATGCCCAGGAAGAGCCAGAAGTGCAGCAGCTGCAGCTCCCGCCTGTCTGACAATGCCAGCAGCAGGAACTGGGCCATGGAGCTGCTGTTGGGCATTTGCTGCCACTTGCTGTGGGTCACTGTCCAAAGAGGAAATATCAGTGATACGTTAGCAAAGAACTTCCTGAGAAAAGTCAAAGCCATTTCCCAATAGGCTCTCCCTGGTACACTTCGTCACCTGTTTTGTTGGGGTTTTTTTCTTCAAATTCCCTCATCTCTCCTGAGGAGTGTTCCTGGATGTCAGAACCCCTCAGCACTTCTGATGCACTCAGGGAGAACAGAGCAGGTCTTGCCAGGCAGGAGGATTGTCTGGGGCTTAGTGCAGAGTGAGGGGAGCTGCTCTGTCCCTCTCTCTTGTTCCCAGCTGCCCTGAGTTGGCTCCTTCCTCAGATGGAGATTGATCACACTCCCAGTTTGGTCTGAAAAGCCCCCAGACACTGCTGAGAGCAGAGGGATCCATCCCACACTCCTCAGTGTCCCAGCCTGTCTCGAGGGCTCAGCACCCCCCTTGTAGCCAAGGACACCCGTGGCTCATCTCACCAACCCAACAGCATCTCCTGGGCTGGCACAGCAGCTCTGCCCCTCTGCACTGGGCAAGCTGAGAAACAAGGAATGCACAGGGAGGGGCCAGCTGGGAGAGGCCAGGGCAGAGCCCACTGGGCACTCAGGGCAGCCTCCCCCTGAGCCAGCTGGGCCACCTCCCACACACCCCCAGTGCCAGGAAGGTGTTCTCAGCCCTGTGCAGCTCCTCAGAGGTCCCTCTGGAACTCAAACCACCAGGCATGTGGCTTGAGAGCTTGAGAGAAATCCCTCCTTGGACCTTCCCCTTGAAGGATCCCCTGGAAAATGTGCTGGGCTGCTCTGGTTCTGTGAGCACAGCCCGGCTTCCCAGCCCTGCAGGAGCCCTGGCAGAAGGGAACCCTGCTGGGATGTGCCTGGGATGCTGCAGCAGGGACTGGGATGTGCCAGCGCTCGCAGATCTTTGCCCAACCTGCAGACACCTTGCCCTTCCTGCTGACTGACCTGACACCAACACCCAGGGAGGAGTCTTCCTAAACTCTGAGGTGTTACTGAGGAGAACAGCAGGTCAGGATACATCAATATCCAATTAGCCAAGGGACAAGCCCAGGGACTTTTTTCAAGAGAAAAATCTGAATCCCACAAACATGTCATCCTAATACTTTTCATGTTTTCCCACAGTATTTGTGCCATTTTCCTGTGAGTTTGATCTGTCTCATAGAGGTGTCATTCAAAATGTCCAAGGTACAATTAAAGTTTGCATGAGAGACAAGTCACCCTGATTGTTTTCAAATCTACCGACTTCATAATATAATTACACAGAAAAAGGAAATATTCTTATTTAAAACCAAAAGAAATCACTGAGATACCCACCTTCATTTCAGTTGAATGCTTGAACTCACAGCAACCATTCACATGCAGATTATCCACAGAGCAGCAATGCCTGCTTGTTCCCAAATGTTGTCAAAGCTGCAGCCTCCTCTTTTGAACTCTCAGGTGTCTCCCTGCTCCAAAGATCTGGGCTGGAGCCCAGGGCAGGCCGGCTTTGCTGCCAGGAACCTGCCAGAGCCCTTCTTAGGTGGTGCCAATCTGTCAGGCAGCGTTTCCCAAAGCTGGAGGAAGCCTGAAAAGGAAGGAAACTTCCCCAAAGCCAGCCAGGCTTTTCTCAGCAGCTGAGCTGCTGCCCAGAGCCTTTGGCTCCCTGCACTCAGGGCCTCCAAGGAGCTGCTGCAGAGTCCCTGGGGAGGCTTTGGCAGGAGGGGCCCTCGGGGGGCTCCTTAAGGCTTCAAGGGCCTGCAGGATTTTCAGAGCAATTTGGGGTTTGCTTTTGGTTTTGCATCTCTGAGAGGTTTGTGCAGCCATGGCCTCCAATTATCTGCTGTAACGAGTCCCTTGAGAGCCCCAGACAGTGACAACCCTCAGTGGGTCATTAATGCTTCAAGGCACTCAGGGTTTATTAAAACACTTTTTTTTTACACTGAGTCTCTGAGAGGTTTGTTCAGTCCTGGCCTCCAATGACCTGCATTAATGAGTCCCCTGAGAGACTCTATCAGTTGTGACACTCAGTGGGGCTCATTAATGTTTGAAGGCACTCAAGGTTAATTTATTAAAACACTTCTTTTCCACACTGACTCTTTGACAGGTTTGTTCAGTCCTGGCCTCCAATTATCTGCTCTAATGAGTCTCTTGAGAGCCTTTGTCAGGAATGGCTCCCAGAGGGGCTTGTTAAAGCTTCAAGGTACTACAGGTTTGTTAAGGTACTTTGCCTTTGAGTTTTGAAGAGCTTTGTGCAGTCATGGCCTCCAATTCTGTGTTTTAATTAGTCCCTGGAGTAATTTTGTCAATAGTGCCACTCAGTGGGGCTCATTAATGTTTCAAGGTACTCAAGGGTTTTGAAGGAACTTTTCCTTTTGAAAGTGAGGTTTTTGAGAGGTTTGTTCATTCAGGGCCTCCAATTATCTGCTCTAATGAGTCCGTTTGGATTCTCTGTCAGTTGTGACACTCAGTGGGATTCATTGATGCTTCAAGGCATTCAAAGCAAATTTATTAAGACACTTTGGCACTGAGTCTTTGAGATTTTTGTTCAGTTATGGCCTCCAATTATTTGCTTTAATGAGAGCCTTTGTCAGGAATGGCCCCCGGTGGGGCTTGTTAAAGCTTCAAGATACTACAGGTTTGTTAAAAGTACTTTGCCTTTGAGTTTTAAAGAGCTTTGTGCAATCATGGCCTCCAATTCTCTGCTTTAATTAGTCCCTGGAAAGACTTTGTAAGTAATGACACTCAGTGGGGTTCATTAATGCTTCCAGATACTTTGGGTTTTCCTTCTGACTTTCCCTTATGGACAGGTTTGTACAATCTTCCCTCAGTACCTCTGAGGTTCAAGGACTCAGCACCAAAAGCCCCACAGGGCTCACTCAGATAAAGCAAGTCCTGAGAAACCATGGCCCTTCCTGTGATTTCCCTCTAGTCTGGACAGTAAATTAGGAATGTTGTCTCATGGAATCAGGGGACCATTGTGACACTGCCCAGAGCCTTTGTCTGCCTGCACTCCTGGCCTGCAAGGATCTGCTCCAAGGAGTCCCTGGGGAGGCTTTGTCAGTGCCTGCCCTCAGTGGGGCCCAGCAATGCTTCAAGGGACTGGGAGTTTGGCTTCTGACTTCTTGAGCAGCTTCTTGAATCTTCTCTCAGTACCTCAGGTTAATGGACTTGTCTCTAAACACACTGTGGGGCTCATTAAAATACAGAAAAACAAATTATTTCCATTCCTTTAATTGTCTTCATGTCTTCAAGAACTAATTGAAGGTTTTGTTTTTTTTTTTTTTTTTTTTTTTTTTTTTTGTAGTTTAGCTGAGGAAGAAGGTTTTAAAGTGGAAGTCATAGAATTTTTTTTTTCTATGAAAGGGAATTATTTACCCAGAGCCTTGGGATGCAAGAGGGTCAGGGTGCAAAGGATTTGAATTCAAAGATAAGGGGGGAAAAGAGATTAGTAGCACCTAATCATTGACCAACTTAACACTTATCACATTATTCAATAGCATTTGCTAGTATTTTAGCAGTGACTGAATTATAGATTCCCAATAACAACACTCACACCACAATCAATTCACATCCACACCCAGGCAGAGATGTGTGGACACATCAAGATCTGGGTGTGTAAAGGTCCCTCTCCAAAATTCTCTGAAGCACCTCATGGAACTAAAGGGAGTTTGAGACATGGTAGAATCTCATGGAATCAAGGGGCTGTTGTCACACTCTGGAGCCTCAAGGAATCAAGGGGCCACTGTAACAGTCAGGGGCCTCATGGACCACAGGAATCCTGGGACACTGTGGAACCTCATGGAATGATCGGGCATGTGTGACTCTGCCAAACCCCATGCAACTTTAACTTTGTTTAAAGATACACTCTGGGGCTGGAACTCCAATCAACTGAACTCCTTCCCTTGTTATTTCCCACCAATACAGAGACACAAAATGAGAGGAAGTCTAAGTTGAGAAATAAGTTTACTGACAAGGAAATAGCAGCAACTAAAAAGATAAAAAGGGAAGGGCTTACCCACAAAGAGAGGAATTCCCTGCCCACCAGTCCCCCCTGAAATAAAGGGGACACGTAGTGGAGAGTCCTCCCCTCCAGTCACCGCCAAAAGAAACAGTGGAAAAAGAGTTCCATTTTCCACCCGACCTTTTTTTTTTTTCTTCTCCTTCTTCCCCTCCCTGCTTGGCCTTGGCAGGAAGGGAAGGAGAGACAATTCCTACAACACAGTGTTGGAAAAGGGAGTAAAATTCAAAACCTCCTGTAACCATGACATTATCCACACCTCTACTCTATTCCTTTTTATCCTCATGTTAACATTTACAATTATCAACTATATACATATACACACACACATTTACACTACATAAATATAATCAGATATCATCATGGCTGGACTTTGCAAAAGAAGATTTGAGAAGGGCTCTACCCACGCTTGCTACAAGCGTGCTGATGGCTAAACAGGCCAATGCCAGATAGACAAGTCCGGTTGCAGAAGGTGCAGCAGAAAGACTCCCCAGGTGACATCGACGGGATGCGATTCTTTCTGCGTTGTCTTTTCTCCTCCAGAGTGACCCTGCGTGTGTTCTCAAAAGCAGCAGCAGCGTTATAGATGCTGTGTCTCCAGGCCTCCCGACTGGAGGCCGGGGTAGACCAATGGTGGTGATCAGTATGGCCAAGGCTGAGGGATTGTTTCAGGCAGTCCTTGTATCTCCTCTTCGGGGCTCCTCTCTTGTGGCAGCCAGTGGCAAGTTCCCCACAGAGCACAATCTTAGGGAGGCAGTGGTCCTGCATCCTGGAGACGTGCCCTGCCCAGCACAGCTGTGTTCTCAGCAGCATGGCCTCAATGCTCGTGACTGCTGCCTGTTCAAGGACAGACGTGTTGGTCACAAAGTCAGTCCAGTGGATGTTTAGGATTGTACGGAGGCAGCGCTGATGGAAGCGTTCTGAGAGACGCAAGTGGTGCCGGTAAATGACCCAGAATTCAGACCCATATAAAAGAGTAGACAGTACAAGGGCTCTGTAAATGCTGATCTTTGTACTTTTCTTCAGGTGTTTCTTTGGCCAAACTCTTTTATGGAGTTCACCAAAAGCTCTGTATGCCCTTGCTAACCTGCTGTTAATTTCTCCGTCAATCTTACCATCCGAAGAGATGACGCTTCCCAGGTAATTAAATTCCTGGACTGATTTGAGCTCTGATTCACCAATGGTGATATGGGGATGATGGAAGACTTCCTGAAGTGCAGGCTGATAGAAAACTTCTGACTTCCAGTCCAAGAAGCTCAGCAGCCTCTGCAAAGCAGGATGTCAAACGCTGCAGAGCTGCTTCTGTGTGGGTAACAAGGGTGGCAGCATCATTAGCGTAAAGCAGCTCATGGACAAGATGATTTAAGGTCTTAGTGTGGGCCTTCAGTCGCCTTAGGTTGAAAAGGCTCCCATCGGTACGATATGAGATGTAGGCACCGTTTTCATCACCGAGGTCTGCTGTGGCCCTTTGGAGCATCATGCTGAAAAGGATTGTGAATAGAGTTGGTGCAAGAACTCAGCCTTGATTCACACCATTGGCTATGGGAAAGGGCTCAGAAAGTGCATCACCATATCTGACTTGGTCGTGCTGGTCCTCATGAAGCAAGATGATCATTTTGAGGAACTTGAGGGGACATCCTAAACATTCCAAAATCCGCCACAGACCTTTTGTGCTCACAGTATCGAAAGCCTTGGTGAGATCAACAAAGGTTACACAGAGGCCTTTGTTCTGTTCCCTTCACTTCTCTTGCAGTTGTCTGAGAACAAATACCATGTCTGTGGTACCCCTATTTGCTTGGAAACCACCCTGGTTTTCAGGCAGAAATTCTTCTTCTATAGCTGGTATTATTGTGTTCAAAAGAATTCTTGCAAGGATTTTACCAGCAATGGAGAGTACAGTAATACCTCAGTAATTTCAACAGTCTGATTTATCTCCTTTCTTCTTGTACAAGGTGATGATGACTGCGTCACAAAGGTCTGATGGTAGTTCGCCTCATTCCCAACAATGCACCACAAATTCCACCTGAATCCCACCTGAAATCTGGAAGCATGGAGGCCAAGCACTGCATGCTAAGTTTCATGAATCTGTAGTACCCCCTGTGTAGAGGAACAGGAACTCACGTTTATACTTGAAATACTGATGTTTAAAAAGTGCTGAGATTATTATGATTCAAACAGTCCTTATCTCATTGCAGGTAATTTCAGAGATTTAATTTGTTGTTTTTTCCTTTTTCCCTTCTGTATATCTGTTTACTGAAAGAGTAATTCACAGCAATTCAGAAGTTCTGCTAATTTAATACCCACCTGAGTTCCTATAGTCCTACGATTGCAAATTATACCTCATTTGTTTCCTTCTCCCCTTCCCAGCATTAAGTTTATTCCTCCCTACAATGAACTTGAAACTTGAGATTTTTTCTTCTTTGCTTAACTAAAACAAAAGTGTGATATGGGTGTCAAGAGTGTTTTGTCTCCAAAGCAGACTGACTTGAGCACTTGTGAAAATAAATCTACAGGAACTATGAGAATAAATATAAAATTAAGTTTTTTATAGCATATAAAGTATAGTTTCTGATGATGTCCCTTGATCATATACTTTGAAATGATAATAATAGTCTTAAGTAAATACTTGCTGCAATTTGAAGGTCCATAAAGGTAATACAGTTAATAAAGATACTATGTTAAATGGGAAATGTTATGTTAAAAAATAGTTAAATCAAAAGTTTCAGAATTGCACTGTTCTGTATCTTGTAATAAAAAGGGGGAGATGCAGCGTTTGGGGTTTCAGGAGTGCCAGCAGAGCACTGTGGGCAATGAAGTCTGTGGGACTCCGGTGCACATGAGCAGTGAAGAACCTTGGCAGGATTGGTTGAGAGGGTTACCTGTTGGGACGTGTTACAATTCAAAACTGCTACTAAAGCCTTTGTTCTCTCTCAGTAAAGCATTCTGTTACACACCATATTGGTGTCTCTTGGTCCACGCAGACTACTTATTTATTATAGTAATAATATTACAACAGTTCTTTCCACATCTGGGCTTTGGGAAAGGTTGGGGAAGGTTGGGAAAGGTGTTAACAGGGTGGTTTTGCCTGAGGTGTTAAACATGGGAGCGGGTCTATCTTCCGAATTCCCAAGAGATGGCAGAAAGCTGCCCTGCAGGTTGTATTTGAAGGAAGAGGAAAAGAGACCGAGGGGAAGGGGTTTCTTTCCTGGAGGGCAGGGCTGTCGTTCACTTGCAGGAGCCCCGCGCTGGAATTGTCAGTCCGACTGCCAAATTGGAATCTGGACAAAGATTCCTGCCAGACAAAAGGTGCCAGGACAGAAAGCTCTTGCTGCCCATGGAGTGCCCAGGGTAGCCACCAACTGCACCTGAAACCTGAAGGTTACAGGCTTTCTTTCCTGGGGGAAAGGCCATGACTTCCCAAAGAGTCCCATGGCAGATGGGTGGGGCTGCACTGGGGGGTTGTGGGGCAGTGGTTCTTTGGTTTCCAGGGGCTATTCCAGAATGGAGAGGATGGGCCAGGACATCATAAAGGGGCAAATGGGTGGGGCTGCATTCTGACCTTGTGGGGTGTTGGTTCTTTGGTTGCCAAGGGCTATTCCGGAACGGAGAGGGTGGGCTGTGACATCACAAAGGGCCTCAAGGACATGGGTTGGTTTAGTGGTTGGACCCTGGCTGGATTTCAAACACCCACTAAAAATTGCTACCTCCTCCTCCCTCTGCAACTCCACAGAGGAGAGAAAAAAAAAAACAGCTGAGGATTCCTGAGTAGAGATAAGGGAGGGGAGAAAGTCACTTCCTAAAGGGCAAAACAGACTCAAAGTAGGGATAGCACTTAAATTTATTACTGACAGGATAAAAGACAAAGAGTGAGAAATAAAACAGTCTGAAAAACACCTTCCCTCAACCCCTCCTTCCTTCTCACCTCTCCCTCCTCACCCCAGCGGGGGTGAGGCAATGGAGGTTACAGTCAGTTGTTG
Source organism: Pyrocephalus nanus (assembly GCA_038380795.1). Taxonomy (NCBI): domain Eukaryota; kingdom Metazoa; phylum Chordata; class Aves; order Passeriformes; family Tyrannidae; genus Pyrocephalus; species Pyrocephalus nanus. The sequence continues at coordinate 200,399 of JAWZSU010000039.1, forward strand.
TTTCTGTCACTGCTCAGGGAGAGGAGTTGGATCCTTCTCTGCTCCCATGGGGTCCCGCCCACAGGAGACAGTCCTGGATGGACCTCTCCAGTGAGTCCATCCCTCGGGCAGCAGCTCTTCCCACCCTGCTGTCCCGTGGGTCCCTCCTCCATGGGGTCAGTCCTTCAGGGATGAGCTGACCCGGCGTGGGTTCCCCACAGGGGTCACGAGTCCTGCCCAGGAAAAACCTGCTCCAGCCTGGGCTTCCCTCTGCACGGGCTGCAGGTCCCTGCCAGGACCTGCTCCATCCTGGGCCTGCCCCGGGGTCACAGCCTCCTTCCTGCATCCCCCTGCTCCAGCGTGGGAGCCTCCAGGGGCTGCAGGGGGATCTCTGCACCCCAATGCTCCCCCAGGGGCTGCAGGGGGGTCTCTGCACCCCGATGCTCCCCCAGGGGCTGCAGGGCATGGAGCACCTCCTGCCCCTCCTTCTGCACTGCCCTTGGGGTCTGCGTTGCTGTTCCCACATTCCACTCTGCTCTTCCCTGCCTGCAATTCCTTCTGGCCCTAAATCTGTGATCCCAGAGCTGTTCCTGTTGCTCCTGATGGGCTCGGCCTTGGCCAGCGGCAGCAAGTCCGTCCTGGAGCAGCTGGCATTGGCTCCACGGGGCAGGGGAAGCTTCTGGCAGCTTCCAACAGAAGCCACCCCTGGAGCCCCCCCACTACCAAAACCCACCCACAGAAACCCACCACACCCAGTGACTTCCACTTGCCCCAGGATGGTCCCAGTTCCCATCAGGGTGATCCCAGTCACTCCCAGTTCATGCCAGTGGCCTCCAGCATGCACCCAGTCACTCCCAGTTACTCCCAGTTGCTTCCAGCATGATCCCAGTTGCTCCAAGAATGTTCCCAGTTTGCTTCCAGTACGGCCCCATTGGCTCCCAGTTCCCCTGTGCATAGTTCCAGTTGCTCCCAGTTTGATCCTGGTCCCTTACAGTCACTCCCACTATGATCCCAGTATGGTGCTGGTCACTGCCACTATGATCCCAGTCACTACCAGTCACTCCCGGTAGGATCCCAGTTGCCCCCAAGGTGGTCCCAGTTGCTCACAGTCCCCCCAGGATGGTTCCTTTCCCTCTCAGGGACTCCCAGTCTGAGTCCAGGATGGCCCAAGGAACTTTCAGTCCCTGCCTGGACGATGCCATTTGCCCCCTGCATGGTCCCAGTTGCTCCCAGTATTATCCCAGTATGAGTCCACTCACCCCCAGTATGATCCAAGCAACTTCCAGACACTTCCAGTAAGAGGCCAGTTTGATCCCACTCATCCCCAGTATGGCTGCTGTCCCTCCCACACACTCCCAGTATTATTGCAGTCATTCCCAGGGTGATCTCAGTATGAGCCCAGCAAAGGCCCAGCCGCTCCCAGTATGATCCCAGTTGCCCCCAGCAGGGTTCCAGTTGCGCCCATTCACCCCTACCATGGTTCCAGTCACTTCCAGCCACTCCCAGTATAGCCCAGTTGCCTCCAGCGTGCTTCCAGTCAGTCCCAGTATGATCCCAGTCTCTCCTAGTAAGATCCAAGTTACTCCCTGCATGGTCCCAGTTGCTCCCACTCACCCCACTGTAGTTCCAGTCCCTCACAGTATGACTCCAGTAGGATCCCAGGGACACCCTCTATGGTGGCAGTCACAGCCAGGATGAACCCAGACAGTCCCTGTCACTCCCAGTATAAAGCCATTTGCTCCCAGCAGGGTCCCACTTGCTCCCACTCACCCACTACAGTTCCAGTCCCTCCCAGTAGGATCCCTGTCATTCCCAGTCTCTCCCAGTCAACATCAGCCTGCTCCCAGTCAGTCCCAGTATGATCTCAATCACTCCTGGTGTCTCCTAATATATCCCAGTTGCCCCCAGTGTGGTCTCACTCACTCCCAGTTGCTTCCAGTAGCTTCCATCATGATCCCAGTTGCTCACAGCCACTCCCAGTCACCCCCAGTGTGGTCCTAGTTGCTCCCAGTATGATTCCAGTCAACTCCAGCATGATCCCACTTGCTCCCAGTATATCCCAGTTGGGCCAACATGGTCCCAGCTGCTCTCATAATGCTCCCAGTCACTCCCAGTATGACCCCAGCCACCTTCACTGTGGGCCCAGTTGCTCCCAGTATGATCCCAGTTGTGCCCAGCATGGTCCCAGTTGCTCCCAGTTTCTCCCAGTGGGATCCTAAGAGCTCCCAGTTGCCCCTAGCATAGAACCAGCTGCTCCCAGTATGATCCCAGTTGGATCTCAGTAGGATAACAGTCACCCCCAGTATGATCCCAGGAACTTCCAGACACTTCCAGTATGAAGCCAGTTTGATCCCGCTCATCCCCAGTATGGCTGCAGTCCCTCTCACACACTCCCAGTATTATTGCAGTCATTCCCAGTATGATCCAAGTGTGACCCCAGTAGGGGCCCAGGTGCTCCCAGTATCATCCCAGTTGCCCCAGTTCTGGTTACTGGGGGGCAGCTTCGCAGTTCTGACCAGTCCCAGTTATTGGGGGGCACTGGGGGGGTTTGGGGGATCCCAAGGGGTGGAGCCGAGTTTGGGGGGGCAGAACCGGCCCTGTGATGGATCGGGAATGGGGACCCCCCTGTGTTCCCCCCGTGTCACCCCGCTCTGGGGGGCTTTCGGAAGGCACCTGCCCCTCAATAGGGACCCAGCTCACCCCAAAAGGTGCTGGGACCCCCCAAAACCTCCCCAAAGCCTCTAAAGGACCCCCAAACACACTCAAAGCCCACCCAGGACCCCAACCTACCCCTTCTCTAGAGGGGCTTCTCTGGGCACTGGTGGTGCTGGGAGCCCCCCCGGCTGCGGGCAAGGAGCTCTCGGGTGAGCGGGGGGTGGGAAGGGGGAGGTCGGTGGGAAAAGGGGGTCAGAGGGGATAAAAGGGGTGGTGGGACCCCAAACTGAGTGGGAGGGGAGTGGGAAACACCACAAGTGGAGGGGCAGGGGGACTGAGGTTCATTGGAAATGGGTGGGAGAGGTCAGAAGAGTGGGGAAAGGGCAGAGTAGGACCCCAAAATTGAGTAAGAGGGGGCTGGGGAGTGGGGGGGATGATGTGGAAGAGGGGGAGAGAGGGGAAAATGTAGGGTTTGGGACCCCTAAACTGATCTGGGAAGGGCTGGGGATTGAGGATCATAAAAAATTGGAGGGAACAGGTAGAAGGGTGGAAAAGTGGGGGTGGTCTGGCAGGTCTGATGGCCCCAAGGGGGTCTTTGGGCACAGGGGGTTGGGAAGGGGGGGTGGCTCCTTGAGCTCCCAACTGACTGTGGGGTGCTGGGGCTACTGGATCCATTCCCAGCCTTGGTTTATGCCAACACTTTCAGTTCAGGGGAATTACAGAGATGGGACTGAACCACTTTTGTCCTCCAAGTTTTAAAAATGATCAGACAAAAGATCTTCACCAAAGTTATTTACTGCACAATAGAAACACTAAAACTACCAGTAGGACAGCATAAGATAGGACAGTGCTCTACACTAAAGCAATTGTTGAAGCAATTCTACTCAAGCTGGCACCAAAGCAAGAATTATGAATTAGAGATGGATGGAACCCCCCCAGACCAACGCTCGGGGAGAGATCTCTGCTCTCAACCTCCAGCACTGACCTTGGGGGGTCCAAGCCAAGGCAGGAATCTCCACACACCCCCCAAGAAGGGTTCTGTTGGCACAACCTGCCCCTGGCAAAGGGGAATGGCCCTTTCTGGTGGAAAGGGATGGACTGACAGTCCCTGGACTCCAGGGGTTGCCTCACCATCAGGGGGTCATTCGGGGTGGGAGCAGTGGCTGAAGCTCTTCCCGCAGTCGGGGCACTCGCAGAGCTTCACTTACAGGTGGGTCTGTTGGTGTTTGGTCAAGCTGGAGCTCTGGTTGAAGCTCTTCCCACACTCCCCACACTTGTAGGGCCTCTCCCTGGTGTGGATGCGCCGGTGGGTGACGAGGGTGGAGTTGTGTTTGAAGCCCTTCCCGCAGTCGGTGCAGCGGAAGGGCCTCTCATCTGTGTGTGTCTGCTCATGCCTGAGGAGCTCTGAGCTGGTCGGAAACCTCTTCCCACATTGCAAGCACTTGTAGGGCCGTTCCCCAGTGTGGATGTGCTGGTGCTTGCGGAGGTTGGAGCTGTCCCTGAAGCTCTTCCCACACTCCCCACACGTGTAGGGCCGTTCCCCAGTGTGGATGCGCTGGTGGGTGCGGAGCTTGGAGCTCTCCCTGAAGCTCTTCCCACATTCCCGACACGTGTAGGGCCGTTCCCCAGTATGGATGTGCTGGTGCCTGAGAAGGCAAGTGCTCTGCCTGAAGCTCTTCCCACATTCCAAGCACCTGAAGGGCTTCTCCCTGCTGGGAGGCTGCTCAGGGCCCACCAGCTCGGAGCTCCGGCTCAACCTCCGGCCGCCTTCCCGGCACAGGACGGGTCTTTCCTCCTCACAGCTCCCTGGGCTGGCTTTGCAGCCCCTCCTCCGGGGGTATCTCCGAGCCTTTTCCTCCCCGCTGCCTTCCTGCGCCGGGGAGCCCTTCAAAACGGCCTCTCCCAGCAGGCTCTGCCGGGGGGATTTGTCCTCCGTGCTCTCCGTCCTCAGCTCGGGGCCTGGGGCAGGAAGGAAGAAGGACAGGCAGGGGATTTGCCTCTGGTCCAGAGGGAAGGCCAAGGAAATCCCCCAGATCCAGCCCCAGCAGGATGGCGGCACCAGCGGGGTTGTCCTGCAGCCGGGGGCGATGCTCGGCTGCCACAGGCACCACAAGACAGGGCCAAAGGGGCACTGACTTCCTCCTCACCTGCCTGGGGGGCCCACGGCTTTTTCCTGTTCCTCACAGGCTTCTCCTCCATCTGCCCAAGCTTTGGGAAGGACAAATCCTGCTGGGGGGAAACAAGGGCTGAGCGCGTTGGCTTGGGGGTTCCTCCTGCCCAAGTCCATCTCTAGGACTCACCAGGCATCTTGGGACCATAAAAACCTCCAAAACACTAAGATTCAGCCCAAAAAATCCCCAGCCAGGAGCTTCTCCTCTCTGGTCTCTCTACTTTGGAATTCTGGAGGTCCCCCCTGTCTGGGCTGCTGGGAGTCTCATGTGTATTTGGGGTCTCCCCTCTACGGGATCCCTGCCCTCTCCAGGCTGTTGGGGGTCCCAGGAATCCAAGGCTCCCCCATCTCCCAACTTCAGGGTTCTGGGGGACCTCCCTCTCCAGGGTCCCCCCACTTAGGGATAGCAGGGGTTGGGAGGGTCACAGGGGTCCCTTCTCCCCTGACTCTGATCGGGGGTTCTGGGCCCCCAGGGCTTTCCCCTCTGTGGGTTCCTCCCCACACCAGGCTGATGGGGGTCCTGAGGCTCCCGCCTTCCCAGGGTCTCCCCTCTCTGGGGTCTTCAGGGTCCTGACTCCTCCCCCCGGAAGGGCAAAAGAACAGGAAAAGAGGGAAAAGGGGTGGCTGGAGATCAAAACTCGGGGTTTGTGTCCCCACTAGGTGGGCACTTCCACCCCTTTGGGCTCATCTCAGGAGCCTGGAGATCTTGGAGGGGGGAAAGCAGAGATGGAGAATGGGGGATCCCCAGGGATTTTGGGGGCAGCAGGAGGGGCTGTGGGAGCCCCTTGCTGGGGGGTTGGGCTGGAGACCCCCCGGTGCTCCCGGGACCCTGGGCTGGAGAGTTGTCCCCACCTTCTGCTGCCTGGGGGGGCTCTGGGGGGACCTCGGCTCCTGGGGGCTCTTCTGCAGCCACAGAACCTGCAGGGACCTCCCCTGGGTGGGGCCTCCAGGGGTCCCAGGAGCTTTGGGCTCATCCTGGGAGCCACTGGGACACACTGGGATCATCCTGAGATTGGACTGGGAGAGACTGGGCCACACTGGGATCATCCTGAGATCGTACTGGGAGAGACTGGGCCACACTGGGATCATCCTGAGATTGTACTGGGAGAGACTGGGCCACACTGGGATCCTGCTGGGAGTGTCTGTAACCATACTGGGGGTGACTGGGACCACACTGGGGGCAACTGGGATTTTGCTGGGAAAGACTGGAGTCCTACTGGGACTGCTTGGGACTAGACTAGGAGCACCTGGGTGCAACTGGGATCCCAGTGGGAGGAACAGGGAGACACTGGAACCATGCTGGGGGCAGCTGGGGTCATACTGGGATCACACTGGGAGCAGCTGGGGGAGACTGGGATCACAGTGAGGGGGACTGGGATCATACTGGGAGTGACAAGGAGCAAGCTGGGGGCAATTGGGACCAGGTTGGAAACATGCTGGGGGCGCTGGAACCACATGCTGGGCTACTGGGAGCAACTCAGAGAAACCAGGATCATGCTGGAAGCAACTGGGAGTAACTGGGTGTGACTGGGTGCATCCTGCAGCCACCTGGGCCATCCTGGGACTGGCTGTAACCATACTGGGAATGACTGGGATCAAATGAGGAGCAACTGGGACCATGCCTGGGACAAGTGGGAGCAAGAGGAAGTAACTGAGTCTATTCTGGGGGCAACTGGGTGTGACTGGGAACCTGCTGGGAGAGACTGGGATCATACTGGCAGTGACTGGGACTATGCTAAGGGCAAATAGGTGCAACTGGGACCACAATGGGAGGAACGGGAAGCAAATGGGACCATGCAGGGGGCAACTGGGATCATACTGAGAGGGACTGGGATCATACTGGCAGGGACAAAGAGCAGGCTGGGGGCAACTGGGACATACTGGGAGCTCGAGGTGACTGGGTCAAACTGGGAGTCACTGGGACCACACTAAGGGTGACTGGGAGTGGCTGTGAGCAACTGAGATCATGCTGGAAGTAACTGGGAGCGACTGGGACCATGCTGGGGGAGACTGGGATCATACTGGGAGTGACTGGAACCAGTGACTGCAATAATACTGGGAGCATCTGGGAGTGACTGGCATCATACTGGGGCTGATGGGAGCAATTGGGACCATGCTGGGAGCAAATGGCATCATACTGGAAGTGACTGGTTTCATAGTGGGAGGAAGTGGAACCACGCTGGAGGAAACTGGGATCATACTGGGAGAGACTGGAAGGAACTAGCATGATACTGGCTTCATTTTGGGAATGGCAGGAAGTGACTGGGATCATACTGGAGCTAACTGGGGCCATACTGGGAGTTACTGGGCTCTGGGAAGCTCAGGACAGTCAGGGCAACCCCCCTCCCGCTGCTCTGCCTTCCCAAACTCCTTGTTCCCAGTTCCCACTCTGGCCCTGACCAGCAGATCTGCTCCGGGATCCCATTCCCTGGGGGCACTTCCCTGCCCTCTCCCCGCCTTCCTGATGCTGGAAATCAGCACTTTGGAGCCTCATCCCATTGTTTGCTCCTGCTCTGCCCTATTATTATTGGGATCCCCCTACACCCCTTTTTTCCCGGGCACTGGGAACCCCTGCCAGGCCATTCCCGGCTTTCCAGCCTCCAGACCCCCCTTTCTTTGATTCCTGGGGGCACAGGATTCTCCCAGTCTTCCCAAAATTAAGGACACAGAGCATTCCTAATTTTCCCAGTTTGGGTCTGGAGGCACAGGATTCTCCTGATTATCTAAAAATTAAGAATGAGACTTAGAGCACTCCCAGTTTTCCCAAAATTAAGGAATGGGACATGGAACATTGCCAATTTTCCCAATTTGGGTCTGGAGGCATAGGATTCTCCCAATTTTCTCAAAATTAAGGACATGAAGCATTCCAAATTCTCCTAATTTGGGTCTGGGAACACAGGATTCTCCCAGTTGTCCCAAAATTATGGAATGGCACATTCCCAGTGTTCCCAATTTGGGTCGGGGGGGCTGTATAGGGTTTCTGTGGCCAGGTTTTGGTACCGGGGGGGCTCCAGGGTGGGTTCTGTGATCAGCTGCCAGAAGCTTCTCCCGTGTCCAGCACAGCCAATGCCACCCTGCTGGGGCTGCTGAGGGTCCTGTGTGGATTGGGGATCCCCCCTCTCTGGGCTGCCGGGGCTCCCGGGGGTCCCCACTCTCCGGGGTCCCGTTTAGCGTTGCCAGGGGGTCCCAGGGGTCACTTCTCCCGACTCTGCCTCCCGGGGCCGGGGTCCCTCCTTTCTCGGCTCCCACCCTCTCAAAGCTGTTGCGGGTCTCGGTTCCCACCCCGTCTCAAGGTCCCCCCTCCTCTCCAGACTCCAAACGGTTCCCCCTCTCCGTGACCCCCGTTTAAGGGGCCCGGAGCTCCCTCTGTGCTCCCCTCCCCACTCCCGGATTCCGGGGGTCCCCCAGCTCTGGGATCGCCCCTCTCCGCTCTCCCCACTCCGCGGCTACCGGGGTTCCCCCCCGCCTCTCACGGGAGACCCCAAAACCGATCTCACCCCCCCCCCCGCCATTACCGAGCGACCCCCACGTGCTGCTTTCTCCTCCTCTTTGTCCTTCCGTCCGGCTCCTGCCTTGGCTGTCCCGCCGCTTTTTTTGTGTTTCCGCCTCCGGGATCCGCCCCCTGCAGCCCTTCCCCCCCTGCCCCAGCCCCAGCGCCCCCCTCGGGCCCTCCCCCCTTCCCCTCCCCCCTGCCCAAATTGCCGTCCCGGGGGGCGCTGGGGGCGAGGGGGGGGCGCGGGTGGGCTCGAGGTGGGGAGCGCTGGGGCTGCGGCTCTGCCCGCACACGGAGGAGCTGCCCCCGCAGCCGGGGGGGCTCCGGCACCACCAGTGCCCGGAAAGGTCTCCCCACAGGAGGGGTTTGGGGGGTCTGGGTGGGCTCAGAGCGGCTTGGGGAGTCCTTGGGGGCGGTTTAGGGGGGGCCCGGCACCTTTTGGGGACCGCTGGGTGCCGTCTTGGGGTGCAGGTGCTCCACCAAAGCCCCCCCAGACACGAGGTGACACCGAGGGGGACACACCTGTGAGAAAAATTTCATTTATTACATTTAGAACAACGGCAAAAGTTTGCAAAACAAAAGGAATATAACGAAAAGGAGAAAAACGACACGTGTCGGGAGTCCCAGTCACGCAGGATTCCTAAGAACACACCTTCCATTTTTAACGTCCCGCTTTTTAAACATTCTTAAGGTCCAACCTCATCTACGGAACCCAAGAGGCGTTTCCTTCTCCCTGGTTGGCCGTGTCGTGCTGGGAGGTGGAGCGGCCAACAACAGGGCAGCCCCCGGGACCCACCATGTGGCACGAGGGGTTTCCTTACCAATATTCATTTTACAGTTTTCCTATTCCCCTCCGCCCAGTTCCTGACATACATTCCAAGACTGAACTGTATGTCTTACAACTTTCGCGGAACGCTTATAAGTTAGGAATAAGAAAAACAAATAAAAAATTAACTTGTTTTTAGTATCCCTTGTCCATTCTATTTGCTCATAATAAAACCGTTTTTTTATTTCCCCCAGTTTGGGAGGGACCCACCCCCTCTCTCGCTCACTCTGGGGGTCCCACCCCCCCGTCTTTCTCCTTCCTCTCTTCCCTTTTCCCATCGTGTGCCCCCCAAACTCAAACTTACCGGGAGAGCTCTTCGTTCATGGAACGGAACGGAGGGGAGCGGGAGGAGGGGCGGGAGGAGGGAAAGGAGGAGGGAGGGGAGGAGGGAAGGGAGGAGAGAGAGGAGGAGGGAGGGGAGGAGCATCTTCCCCTCTAATCCCTCAGGTGGCCGGTGGGAGGGGGGCGAGCTCCCTTCAGATACTTTGGGGGAGGGGTCTCCGGCGTGGTTTTTTGGGAAGGGGAGATGTTTGGAGCTTGCGGGACTCCAAAGCAGAGCCGCAAATGCCCCTCGGGGGGGACATCGGGGGGTCCCCGGGAGGTGTTTTTCTTTTTTTGCGGGGGGATCCTGGTGTGGGTTCCCGGCAGAGCCCCAGGGGTGGGCTGATTCAAAGAAATCCTTGAACTATATGCAAAGCACACTTTTATTACGGCCGGGGAGGTGCAGGGGGTTTGGCCCCCCCGTGCAGTTCACCGAGTAAAGAAACACAACAGCTTTTTAGACATTTGAAGGAGTGAGTTTCAAAATTATCTATCACATACACTCTTTACAAAGTCTGCCTTATCTAAAAAGACATTTGGTTGCCTATCTCCTATCCCTACTATTAAAGAGTGGTTAGATAAAGTTTTATCACTTCAAACAGCTTAGGTTTCCCCCACCCCTCTTTTGTCTCCCTTGCAATCCTACATGCTAGAAGTCTTTCTGCTTTCCCTGACAGTCCCTTTTGTTTAGGTAAGCTAGCTTTATCCTAATTGCTCACAGTTAGGGCAGCAACCTTCTTTCAAGCAGTTACAATTTTGCAAAGTCACACTTAACATAGGTAAATTTTACTAACATAACTAAATTTTAATTGGATTTTATCTTGTCTTCATTTCACACAAATCCAGAAAACCCCTCAAGTTTAGTCAATACCAGGAAGAGGCAAATGAGTAGGGAATGTACATTTTCACTTCCACAAGCACATGGATAAGCATCTGCTGAGACCACACTTAGGAAAAGCCAGTAGTGGAGGAAATCAAATTTAGAGTAGATCTTACAAACAATAATTTTAGTGATACAGTGGTGTGTTCTTATTACCACCCAAAGATACTTTTCTTGCTCTTGGAGCAACATTCAGTGACAGAGGTGATACCATGGGACTGGCCAGTCATCTGTGGTCTCTGATTATGAGAGCACCTACACTCACTCAGATCCCAAAGGTAAGAAAAGAGTTTTGTTGTATTCTAAGGAGGAATAAACTGCTTGGCATCAAAAAAGCCCATAAAATCCCACAGCCAGTGGCTTATCTCCTCTTCTGGCATGCACCATGTTCCACACCAAGTCCAGCAGCACTGATTGTGTCACAGCACATCTACAGAAAACACAGTTACAGCTCTACCACTAGAATAAGTTCTCAGTAGATTTCACTGCTGAGGGAGAAAAGCCCCCTTAACCACATTACATCTCTAGCCTGCTTCCACTGATCAGGTCTGGTTTGCTCCCTTGGCAAAGCCAAACAGGCATTCACTGATCTTTTCAGGGAAATACCCAAAACCCACAGCCTGGGGTTTTGTTTTAAAGATTAACCTATTCATCGATCAACTAACTACACCAAATCTAATGAGGGTGCAGATCTCACATCTTCAGGTTACCAGAAATCCTCCAACAGATACAGTGCAGCTCCCCAAGTTTCCCTTCCTTTATTCTCTTGCTTCCCAGGAAGAACACAGAACAGCATCTCTGTGAGGCTCAGATCTCTGCGCCATCACGACCATTTGCAGTTCATCAGCTCCAGGGAACCTAAACTTCTTCCACCCCTCCATTCCCCACCCTTCAGCTCTTACTGCTTTGAAAAGGAAGTGGATGGTAAGAAAAGAACTTTGCAAGTCACAGTTTGCATCATTTTGCCACACCATTGTCTCTTAAAACAAACCATCCCCACCCTGAGATGTCTGCTAATTTTTTCCTTTCTCAGGGTTCTGTAGTCACAGGCCCAGACCCTCTCCCAGGGAAATTTGAAAGGATTCCATTTAGTGCAAACCTACCAGGTTTTCCTTGTCAGCCAAAAAGAACTTCAGCTTTTTCAGTCTTCTGCTCCAGATCATCCATCTTTCAGATTCACAAATTCAGACTGAAGTTTGCCAAGAGCACACAGTGCCAGGACAAGTGGGAATGGCTTTAAACTGAGATTGAGGTTCAGACTGGACATTAGGAAGAAATTCTTGCCTGTAAGGATGGTGAGGCCCTGGCACAGGTTGCACAGAGGTGTGAACACCCATCTGTGGAGGTGTCCAAGGCCTTGTTGCACAGGGCTCAGAGGAACATGGCCTAGTGGAAGGCGTCCCTCGCTGCCCATGGCAGGGAGTTGAAACGAGATGGTCTTTAAGGTCCCTGCTAAACCCAAACTATTTTTGATTCCATGGTAATTCTGTCTTTGCAGGTACAGGCAGAACCCAACCCTGCTCTTCACAGCCTTCCCCCTTTCCCTCTACAAAACACAACGGGCCACAAGGAGTGAAAGGACACGGAGAGCCAAAGGGAGACACTTGTACCAACCTCAGTGGAACTCTTTGGGAAACACTTTCCTCGAGGAGCAAGCCCCTTGCCTCCAGAGGCAATTACTTAAACCTGTAGTTTACTTGGGGAACACCAACACACACTCAAGAAACACTGGCAAGGCTGAATTCCTTGTGTTCCTTGTAGAACAGGCACTACAGCTCCAAGTGTGTTTCCAGGTGTAGGTTCAGAGTCCCAGCCCCAGGCCCTCTGCAGACACAGCCTGGCTGCTGCCATCTTCTGATCCCTGAACTCCTGCCTTCAGGCCCAGCAGCAAACCCCGACACCAGATCCCTGTTCCCGCAGGGGGCTCTGGTGAGCAACGTCCAGGACTCTCCGCTGTGCACGGAGCATTTTTCCTGCCTGCTCTGAACAGCCTCTGGGCACGAGAGCACAACCTGGGTGGCTCTGGTGTCAGCAGACTCCAGATGCAGGTGGAGGAAGAAGCAGTGGCTGTTCTGCAGCAATGTCCAAGACAGACTGGAACGGTGCCCTCCCTCTGGCCTCCTTTGGTTTGATTTCTGACTGTGTCTGATGCAGGGGCTGTGATTCCTGAACTGTGGGGACCAGACCTGGCCAGGGTCTCCAGGCACTGCCTGGCAGCACTCCCTATGGTGGAATGGGCACATGTCTGTGTCTCAGGCAGTGTGTGCTGCTTCTTCCTTTGCTTCCAAGCACACCCAAAACTCCCTGTTAAGCCAGGATGGTCGCGGGTTCTGCCTTTGTTTTCCCATTTGACCATAAACTGGGCCATCTTCACAGCAGACCCCAAAGGACGGGCTTTCCTCCATCCTGGAAGCTGAGCCATACAAGGCCCTGCTTCAGCTTCTGCTGCTTCTTCCTTCCATTCCAGAAAGGCCTGGATTTAGAGTTCAGAAGCCCATGCATGTGTTTTTGAGGTGCCTGCATGGAGGAGAGGTTCAGCAGCTGCACCCCAAGGCTGATATCCTATCCCAGTCTCTAAGGATGGCAGCAGTGCCACCACTGTGGGACGCCTGAGTGTGGCAGGTGAGTCTGCCCTCAGGCACGGCCATGGAAGTCAGTCAGGATGACAGGCTGAAGCTGCCAAGCACTGCTGAGATGCTGGGCAGTCAGTAGAAAGCCCTTGTGGCCACTTTTCCTGAAGCCTTTGGCCAAAGCCCGTGCAATTGTGCCCACAGCATCCCCCCTTTTGGCATCCTGGCCGGTGTGGGTGCCTGGCTGAGGAGGCACAGGCGCTGTGGGTGCTGCTCTCCTGTGCACAGCCTGCTGCTGGGGGCTGTGGAGCGGAGTCCTGAAGGAGGTCCCCAGGAGCCGGCTCCGCAGGCACCTCCCAGCCCTCAACAATCCACACAGCAGCACACGGGCAGGCCACACGTGCTGTTTCCTGGCTGGGACAGGCCATGTGGCCACCTCCAAGCACCAGCTTCTCAGGGATCCCCACAGCTCCAGGCTCTGCCCATCCGCTCTGCTGCAAGCGTTGAGGCTCCAGCAGAACCCCCCAAGGCCAAGGGCCTTTGGGGCACTTTCCCCTCCCCACTGCACACCTGGGCAAGTGTTGCTGAGCACAAGGGCCCTTCTTCCCTTCTTCCCCTCTTCCCCTCTACAAATACCAGGCACTCAAAAAAACTTCCTGAGTCTCTGTCTTTGATAAGCTGTAGAGATGTATTTGATATTCCAACGCTGGTGTAAAAGGCAGTCCTTGCAGAGAAGAGCCATTTTCCTCTGCAGAGCCACTCTTGGAGCTGCTGCAATCTGGAGCAGGGAGCTGTCTGTCCAGCTCTTAGCATGTACAGTTTGGAACTGACAGGCCTGCAATGCCGACTCTGATGTTCCTCAGGGCTGAAACAGAGAGGAATGTAGGCTACCAGAATCTGGTGAATTTAGATTTCGGTTTTGGTGCGGGTTTTGGTTTTCATTTCTGGAAATCTTTGATGATTTTCATTGTTTCAGCTGCCCGCTTTGTGATGGCAGGGCTGTCAGCAGTCATGCCTTGAAGGGCTGGAAGAGAAAAGGACAGAGCCAAGATCAGAGCCAGCATCTGCAGGGCCCCGAGGAGTCCCTCCTGCCAGGGCCATCCCACCCAGCTCTTGCCATGGTCAGGAGGGAGCAGGACCCAATGGGATGAGCCAGAAGGTGCTGGCCACCAACACCCCCGTGTCCCTGAAATCTCTCTCTGCTCTGTACATGCAGGGAACAGAGCCCTCCACACTTGGGGCAGGATTGCAGCTCCCTGCCCAGGGTCTGTGCTCCTCCACCAGCCCCCACTGACAGCCCACTGCCCGCACTCACCCTCAATGATGACCTCTGTGATGAACTCATCCTGCTCCTCTCCCTTTCTCAGGTACTTGGCGGCGATTCCTGGGAACACAGATGCTGTCAGGGCCCCAGCGGTGTCACAGCTCCCCTCCAGTGGCACTGCCAGCCCGGCCACACATCCTCCTGCCCTGGCAGGGCTGAGCCCGGTGCTGGGCCGAGCTGCAGTGGGGCGGGCAGGGACCTTGTGGCTCACCTATGAACCTGAGGGCAATCTCTTTCAGGGGCTCCTGTGGGCTCTCCACGTACGGCAGAGCCTGCCACATGAACTCCTCCACTCTTTCCTTCTCGCTTTCCACCTGCAGAGAGCACCAGGGCACAGAGGGAATGGTTGGCTGGGGCTCTGCCCCTTGGCCGGGCGCTGCCTGCGCCCAGCACTGGCCGCCCTGCCCCACAGCCCAGCTGGGCCGGGGCTCCAGCGGCACCCTGGCTCGGGGGCACAGGAGCTGCAGAGGAGCCCCCACGCCCCAGGGAAGGCAGCAGCGGCTGGGGCACAGGCTGCTGTCCCACAGGGGATGCAGCAGTGGGCAGGGGCACAGTGCCAGCCCCACACTCGGGGCATCGGGGACTGGGGCTGTTCAAGACTGGGGCTGGGCCTTCATGGCCATCCTTACCAGGCAGTCGCAGAACCACCAGGGCTTGTTCGCCTCCAGTAGGTTCTTGAGATCTTTTCTCCTCAGGACCCTCAAGGCTCGAATCAGTGCTTCCCAAGAGGCCTGCAGAGCAGCAGGGAGCAGGACATGGCACCGCAGCCCAGGCCACAGGACCCATGTCCTTGCACCAAGGCCACGAGGACGCGGGAGCCCAGCAGGCACCAGGGCAGGAGACAGCCCAGCTCCCACCCACGGGGACACCAGAATCCAGAAAGTCCTCACGTCTGCCAGATCCTCGTTCTCATCATTCGAGAGGAAGAAGAGTGGCATCAGGCTCGGGATCACGTGTGCCTGCAGCTCTTGTTTTCCCTCCTCCGCTACCAACTTCAACACCTTTCGGAAGAGGCGAACGGAGAGCAGTTGCACACGGATGTTCTCCTGATGGAAAGGAAGAGGAAAAGAACTCAGCACTGGCTGCTCCAGGCCCACTGGGGCACAGGCCTGCAAATGCACAGGCCACAGTTTCCCGGCAGCACCCAGTGCCTGTGGTGGGGGGCACAGAGACTTACGTAGCCAAAGAGTGTGGGGAGTGCCTCAACCAGCTCCTGGGCAGTGAGGGTGGAGATTGGGGTGTGTCTGCCCTGAACTTCATTGAGGAATACAGAGAGAGCCATCCTGACCAGCTCTTCATCTGCATCCCACAGTAGGCTCATGAGGCTTTGTGTCAGGGTCCACACACCGTCAGCCTGTGAGGAACACAAGGCTGTGCTGTGAAGCCATGAACGGCTGCAGAGGAAACCCCGCTCGGACGGGGCAGCCCCGGGTGCTGCCGCGGGTCCGGAGGCCAAAGGCCTGTCCTGAGGGACTGGGGCAGCTGAACAGGGAGGCAGCAGAGCTGGGAGCAGCTGCCACAGCTCCCAAAGCACAGCTCAGCCCAAGTGACTGCGTTGCCCAGCCCCACACTGCCCACACGGCTTCAGCCCCTGCCCCCTGCTCACCATCGCAGGATCCTTGCTCAGCACTACAAGAGCTCTGAGTGCCAGGCGACGCCTCTCTGGGCACTCGCTCCGCAGGTGCCTTGAAAGCATCTGCACAAGGCTGTCTCCCCATTCACTCACGTCCACCCAGTCCAGGACCTGAAGGGCACAGAGCAGTGAGAGGGATCCTGGCCGGCAGGAGCCCAGACCCACACAGGGCTGGGCCCCCCAAGAGAGCGAGGCAGCGCTTGCCATCAGGCTCACCTCCACAAGGAATGCCACGGTGGGCAGTTCCAAGTGGGGCTCCTCTCTGCCCTGCAGCTCCAGCAGGTGGAATGTGATCCAGGAACACAAGGGGCTGGAGACACGGTGCATCTCCCTGGCAGGGGGAAAAAGGCACCATCGACCTGAGCCCGGTGGGTAAAACCTCTGCTGGGATGGACTCACAGAAGCCTGGTCTTTCCCCACCAGCTCAGGAGGGGACAAGGGCACTCTGGGAGGCAGCTCCTCCTGTGCCCCCGCCTCTCCCAGCCTTTTCCACTCTGTTCAGCCATCCCTGGGTGACAAGGCCCTCTGGCCCATGACCACGGGCACTGTGGGGGTGCCCCGTGCACAGGCAGAAATGACAGGGGCAGTGGGGACAAGGGGGTCTCACCTGGCCAGCAGACCCACTGCGTAGTGGTGGGTGTCAGGCCTGAGGAGCGTGTCCCAGCCATGCTTGCGTTCCACTGAAAACACCACATCCTCACATTTGAGATGGCAAAGCAGGGCCTTCATGGTCACCACTGCAAACCTGTGTGCAGAGCAAAGGCCAGGTCATGCTGGGAGCCCTGACCCAGCCCCAAGGGCATGGAAGGCACAGGAGGACTGGGATGGAGCACCTGCTGGGCTTGGTGGGAAGGTTGTGTTGCTCCTGGCATCCCCTCCAGAAGGTGTCAACCTCCTCTGGCATCTGCTCTGTGCTGACAAGAATTTGGAAGAGCAGAGCCACGAGGAGATGAGGGGAGTACTCCATCAGTGGCACTGGGCACCGGATCACCTGGAGGATCTCCCAGATCACCCTGGTTGCCTGCAAAAGATAAACCACCCGGACCAGCTCTCAGTGCCCAGATGTCCATGTGGCAGGACCTGATTGTGGGAGGGAGACCCCAGGGGAGACTCAGGAGGAGCCCCTGGCCTGGTGCCCCTGAACCTGGCCCTAACCTACATTCCCAGCCCCGTGCCTGAGGCAGGGAGATGCAGGGTTGGGGAAGGAGGAGACCCACTGGAGAGCAGACCTGGGAAGGAGCCAAAGCCCATTGCAGAAACTCACAGCCAGAGCAAAGACAGGCGTGTTGTCCCCGTTGGAGGTGGACGTGCTGTGCAATGGCCAGTCCTCCATCACACAGAGCAGCTCTGGCAGCACCTTCTCCAGTGCCATTCCCGATGAGGCGATGGTCCTCCACATGCTGGCAGCAGCTCTGCAGGGCCAGAGTTGTGTGTCAGGGGCTTCAGGCCAAAGGGCCTTGAGGAGCAGGGAGAGAGCATGGCAGCAGGATCGGGGCTGACATGGCAGGGCTGGGAAACAGAGGGGCCAGGAGATCCTGGAACTCCCCATCCCTCTGGCAGACCACGTGGGATGGGATGGATGGGGTGAGGGGCTCTAAAGACTGGTGAGCCCCAAGCCTTAAAGGCAGAGGGTCCTGTACCTGTCACAGGATGGGGCACAGCGCAGGAGGGTGACCACAACATCAGCAGGGTATTCCTTGGTCACCCTCAGAAACTGCCTGAGCAACTCCTCTTCTGGACTCCCCTTGGCTCTCAGTCTCTGCTGCATGTTCCTCACAAAGGCTGGCACCTGGAGGAGGCAATGGGGAAGGGCTGCCAACTTGCCCAGCTTCCCCAAAAAGTGCTCCCCTTCCCACCACACGGTGCTGGCCTCAAAGGCTGAGTGGGCCCAGGGGAGCTGGCTTGAGGGGCCACACAAGCCTAGGGTGGCTTGAGCCCTGGCCACATGCTGCTTACTTGCTTTGGACTGGAGACACCCTTCTCTTCAGAAACATCCCCAGTGGGAGCAAAATTCTCACTCTGAGCAGGCCTGCTGGGGGTGTTTGCAACGCTGTCCCAGCCTGGATCTGGCAAAGAGCGAGCGTGGTCAGAGCTGAGGGGCTGCGGGACAGCCCGGAGAACACAGCCCAGCCCTGCACTCCACAGGCAGGGCCAGCCCTGGGATGGCCAGTGCATGGAGCTGCCGGGGGATCAGCCATGGGCCCTCTTCCCCCTTCCCTATCCCTGGCCATGTCCACAGAGGATGGGAAGGGATGAGGCCCATCTGGCTGCAGCCACCAGCCCTGTGGCCCAGCTCTGCCACTCACCCTCTTGCAGGGGCTGGGACTGCTCCATCTCTTCAGGCTGCTGGGTTGGGGCAGGCCCAGGGATTTCCTGCTCCTCCTCCTCTACCCAGGCCAGTTTGGGCACACTGGGGGGTCTCTGCTCCATATCTCTGGCTGGCTCTATGGCTGCCTGCAGTAAACATGGCACAAAAAAGCTCTGGGTCACCAACTCTTGCAGTTGTGTCTTGAAGGTTCCTGCAACAGAAGACTTTGGAACTGTGCAGCTCATTAATTCCCATGGTCTGGCCTCAAGAGCACCTGCCACAGGAACTGAGATGTCTTTGAAAAACTCTGGGTCACCAAGTCCTACTCTCTAGCCTGGAGGGGGCACATGGCAGAGTGGCCAGAGTGAGTAACTCGCCCACTCTTCCCTGAAAACTCTTTCCCTTCCAAACACTCTGTGCTGCCCTCAAATGCTGAGGGGGCCCAGAAGACCCGACTTGAGGGCCCACACAATGCCTGCCCACAGGCTGCTTACCTCAGCAGAGACGACTTCCTCCCAAAGATCCTCGACACTGGCAGCATCAGACAGGCGCTGAACAGGTGTGCTGTCAGTGTCTGCCATGTCCTCATTCATTGCACCCTCAGCCTCTGTGGTGAGCTCTGGCAGCACGGTGCTGGAGTTTGTCACCTCATCAATCACCGCGCTGTCACCGTTGGCTCTGCCATCAGTCGACACAGTGCCGACATCCGGCTCCGGTTTGAGCTCACTCGGTGTGGGGTCAGGCTGTGCCACGACCACAGCTGGTGTGATCCTGGCCCCTCTACGCCTCCCGGATGTCAGAAATGCCTGCAGGAGAACAGAGGGCAGGGAAGAGAGGGATGTGCCATGGAGAGCTCCGACAGCAGTGCCAGGCTGAGCAGGGGGTGATGACATCACATGTCACAAAGAGCCCTGGTACACCCTGCCCCAGTCCATCCTATTGGTGATGCCCACTGTGTCACAAAGGATCCTGTGACACACTGCAGGTACCTGTATTGCCCTGTGGAAGCGGCCACGGGCACAGTCCTGTTCTTGTGTCCTGTGCCGGCCTGGATCTGGCAAAGAGCGAGCGTGGTCAGATCTGAGGGGCTGTGGGACAGCCCAGAGAACACAGCCCAGCCCTGCGCTCCACAGGCAGGGCCAGCCCCGGAATGCTCAGTGCATGGAGCTGCCGGGGGATCAGCCATGGGCCCTTTTCCCCCTTCCCTATCCCTGGCCATGTCCACAGCAGATGGAATGGGATGGGAAGAGGCCCATTTTGCTGCAGCCTCCAGCCCTGTGGCCAAGCTCTGCCACTCACCTTCCTGCAGGGGCTGGGACTGCTCCATCTCTTCAGGCTGCTCTGCTGGGGCAGGCCCAGGGCCTGCCTTCTTTTGTTTCCTCCTGAGCAGCCTGGCCAGGCTGAAGCGTCTCCCGGCCATCCTACAGTGGGGCCTCGAGGGCACCTGCTGCAGGGAATGGAGACGCCAGCCAAAAGCTCCGGGGCACGAAGTCCCAGAGCACGGCCTCGAGGGCACCTGCCGCAGGGACTGGAGACACCTCACAAGAGCTCCGGGTCACCAAGTCCCACGGTCTGGCCTCGAGGACACTCGCGCTAAAGAAAATACTTCAAAAACACTTCGGGTAGGCAAGGAACGAGTTGTCTGTGCGGGGGCTCCGCACAGCACCGCTCTGTCCCGTCTGTCCCGTCGCACGCTCCGAGGAGCACTGAGGTGTGGTCACATCAACACCAGTGCTTATATCATCCCGTGTCACAAAGGGCCCTGTTCCATCCCATCGGCGATGCCCACCGTGTCACAAAGGGCCCTGTGACACCCTGCCACCTGCCCTGGGGCCTCCCCTCCTCTGCCATTTAATAGTCCTCAATTCAAGAAATCAGGAATGCACATTACTTTTCATTGCTCAATACCAGTAGTTTAAAAGCAAGTTGCAAACTTCCCAGATTAATTGGCATGACCTGAGAACCTAAAATATTTGGAAGTTTGCTTCTGATCCCAAACCAGCAACTCCTTTGTCTTAACAGGGTCCACAGAGAGTCAATTGCAAAAAAATAAACATTAAACAGAGGGGGGGAAAAAAGAATTTGGCATTGCTTGGTTTTCAAACACTTTTCTGTTAAGGAGTAATAACCTAAAAATTATATTAAGGTATAAAAGCTCTCAAGGAATGGAAGTTCACTCCGAGTTGCAAAAGCAACCCAAGCAAATCAGGTTATTGCAAAAAGCACTAATCCTCCCTCTGCTCCAGATAGCTCAGTGGCCAGTAAAGTACAGCTCTCCCCTCTTCTGCCCTGGATGACAACAAGTACCAGTAATAGAGAAAGAAAAATCATAGATATTCTTTCTACCCTCCAGAACCAAAGCTGTGCAAAAACACAGAGGCTGCTTCAAAAGGGATCCAATTTCACTCAGACATCTCACCTTCTACACATCTCCCCACACATCCCCTCGACCCCACAGGGGACACAGGAGTTTCAAGACCCCCCTGCACATCCCCCCCAACCCCCAAGGGGACTGATTCAAAGGAATCAACTCATAGATGGACTGTAAACCAAAATACCTTTCTTAAGCACTGGTGGGGAGAGCACAGGCTGCACACCCTACAAAGTGCACCTCTGTCAAAGCAACATCTCAGTCTCCTTATATTCGTTAAGTCACACTTCTGTTAACAAAGCTTAAACCATCCAGGCTCTATTTCAACCCCCCCTTTTCTCTACCTATTGCAAATTTGTTTGCAATATTTGGTTTACAGTCCATAAAACGTGCATGTGGTGGGCAACAGCTCTAATTTTCCACCACATCCACAGGTTTAGGATTGTCAGTAATAAGACCAGGGGAATCAGGATTAGCCCTGGATGTATTAGAAAGTGGAAGACGTGTGTTGCTTTTGGGGAAGTCCATCCTAGGGATTGTCCTACCAGTGATGTTCTCCAGCCTTATCAACTGAGGGGACAATTTCTTGAATTTTTATGGTGTCACGTTGTACTTGTCATAGGGCTCGTTGTGAGGTTCCTTGGATTTTATCATTTCTTCTCTATCTGGATGGTACAACATCTTGTTTAAAATTTGACTGCCCATTCCAATTTGCAGTTTAGACACCTCATTATACAACATATATTCACCAGAAATCAGCTGAGATGGGGGAGTTGGAGCAGAATAATGAAAATCACAGCCCTGGATCTCAGTAAAATTCCCAACACAGAAGTTAATGCCATTGGTTTCTCCAGTACAATCGTCAATGCTTACATTTGCACAGTGTGTCCAAATACACGCCCCCCCTTTTCCCACATAATACACTTGTGATTGTGCATGGCCTGTGGGAAGCATCTGAAGTGTGCATGTGCTGTCTTCAGCATCGAGGCATCGATCCTCCTTTTCTGTTCCTGCATTTTCACAGATACACCCTAATTGTCCTTTTGGGATACAAGGCTCAGTACCAATGGTTTGCCATTTCTCTGTGCCATCATTATATTTAGCCCATGCATTGAGCCCTATTGGCCTCACCACAGCGTCTCGGGACGTCCTCATCTTCCAGACCCATGCGGGCACTTCATCTTGTCGCTTGTCCCACTGGGATATCCACGGTGCCGAATATCAGGATCATTTCCAGAGTCAAAGCTTGGCTGCTCTGGTGTGCTCTGAGGATCCCTGCTGTGATTTCTCCAATCCCTGTCCACATTTCCCCCTGAGAGCCCCTCCTCTGTCTCATTCTCATCCCCTCTTTCTTCCCCTCTTCCTGCACCGCTCTTTGCACCTGCTTCTGCTCCTGCAGCAACTTCCCCTGAGCCAGTCTCTCCTCCTTTTCTCACACCATCACAAAAGGGTCATCCTCTTTTCTTTCTCTCTGCAAAAACAATAATAGAGTAAACAGGATCCTGGCCTGTTGAAAGCAGAAGAAACTTGTCTGTGTAATAATAACCCAAAACCCAACAAGCAGTTGCAGAAGATGCACGAGGACACAGCCTGACCAGTGAAAAAGCAAAGTTTGTATTAACACAAAGCTAGTTTTGAACTAAGCCTTTTCCTTCACCAAACGCTACCTTCTTATAAATCCTAACATAACACACAAAATACAAGCAAAGCACACCTACCCTGCACAACAGTTACTACTTGTCTAAACAATCTGAGGCACTTCAAGTCTTTTGAATTTAGTAGCAGAGAGACAAGTTCAGTTTGCACTGTCCAAATTGTACTTCACCTTCAAAAAGACACAGATTATTATTGCATTAAGACCTTGGATATGCCCAAACAGCCAATATTTTCAGACTTTTCCAGGTGACAGCTGGAAAGAACTAGATCAAACTTTACAATGCATCATTTAATAAGATGCTTAATGTACTTTATATACACTTTCAGTAAGAAGACTGAACTTAATTTTCCTTCAAAGAGAAAACTCTGGTGCTTCCCCTTGGGCGAAAGCCCATCAGCCCTACTGCTGAACCCCTTCATGGACACAATACTGAGAGTGGCTGCAAACAAACATTTAATACACATCAAACACTCTAAATTCACAACCAACACACGGCTGACCACAGGCATCCCTGTATATGCACACTCTTATTAACACACACTCACTGATTCCAGGGCCAAGAGGTTTTAAACACAAGGGTTCAGAGCGCTCACAACAAAGTCACAATAATCCTAGGACAACAAAACTACTACAAGGCTAATAACAAGCAATCAGTCATAAA
This sequence comes from Pyrocephalus nanus, assembly GCA_038380795.1. Taxonomy (NCBI): domain Eukaryota; kingdom Metazoa; phylum Chordata; class Aves; order Passeriformes; family Tyrannidae; genus Pyrocephalus; species Pyrocephalus nanus. The sequence goes on from JAWZSU010000039.1 coordinate 223,247, forward strand.
AGGGGTATCAAAATCAAAAGCAAGTAGGGGGACAACGAGACACCGACAATCCTGGGACAGCAGAACAGTTGTTACAAGAGGCAGACAGCCCAAAAGGGACTCCAAATCTGGCTTGGTATCTGCTGTCTTGCCTAAGGACCCTTCCTCTACATCTTAGAGGGAGTTTGGGACTAAAGACCAGTCCCAAACCCAAAACAGAGGGAAAGGAATGCTTCTTACCAGCAGGTCTTGTCTCTCCAGAGAAAATCTCCAGGGCATCCTAAGAGAGTTCTGGACTCAACAGGTCCTGCAGCCAGATAGAGAGGCTCCTAAATGGCTCCCCAAATTGATTTAGAGAAACACCCAAGTAGATCAGTGTTGAGCAGCTTTCCTTTCTATTGGCAGTGCTGAAGAAGCATTGAGGATAATCCTCCACAAATGCTTCCCATGGAATTAAAAAGGCAAAATGACATATTACATTTTCAAAGGTCACTACACATTCATGTTCAATCCCACCTTTCTATGCCTCCTTACTATGTAAGTCCTTTCTTTCTAGTCCATAAAAATCCTTTGTATGATGTATCCTTTTTGTCTTCAATGCATTATTTTCCAACCTTGAATGTCCAGTGCTGATTGCCTGCTTGTCAGTTGAAAAGATGCATCCTATCTACTTTAGAGGTTCTTCTCCCAGTCTGTCTTCACTTGCATGTCCCTCATGTAAAAGTTTAAAAATACTCAGCAAGTGAAGCAAAAATGCAAGGTTCTTATTACATTAGAAGTGTACATGACTTTGGCCTAAAATAACTCTACATTAGTTCTTTCTTAGCTATTTCCTACTAAAACTTTAAAGGAAAAATTTATCCATATTAACAAATCCAGGCTTAACTGGGAGCACCCACGATTTAGCAGCTTTTTCAATGTACAGCATTTCCCGACTCCCTTTCCCTTATCAAGTCCCACAGTCTGGCCCAGAGGGGCAGTTGGAGAGCTGCCAGAGGGAGCAACAGAGGGAGCTGCCTGTCCCACAGGCTGCAGCAGTGGGCAAGGGGCAGACTCCCAGATTTAGAGTTTACAGAACACAGTTCACAGTTCCATTCAACAACTCACAACAGAACAGAGTGCTGGAGCCACGGGCAAATACACAGCAGGTTTGATATAAGAAAGGAAAGAACTAAAAGCACAGTCTTCACATCCAAGGCATACAAATGATGTGGGGAAAAATAGTTTCTAGAAAGGAAACTTATCTCAGGAATTTAGGATGCATGCTAACTGCCAGGGGAGCCAATGAAAACCTGGTCCTTTGGAAACTTTTGAGCAGAAATACACCAATATTGTCACATGTGAACAAGTAACACTGCTGTTGGTAGTGCTGGAGGCCTCAGGATCATGGAATGCACAGCACAGGACAGTCAGGTCATGAGGTGCAGCAAGGACAGAGCAGTAACCTTTCTGATAATATAATGAGGATAGAAATATCACCCAGTTATACTGAACAAGGAGACAAAACTCAGCTGCTCCTTTAGACAGAAAGCACAAAGAGCCATCTCCCCATAGGAAGCAGCACAATAGCAAGAGCTGGCCCACAAGCTCTTCCCCATTTCCAAACACAAACATCAGCAAACAGATGCTTGCCAAAGTCAAATGAATGGCAAGGCTCCCAGCACACAAATTACCACTAAGGCAACAAGCAACAAGCAAACACTTCCTAGATGAATTAAAGTCTCTCCCATAGTAAAGGGTTGTAATAGCTGAGCTTCTACACTGCTGCACAGGCCAGGGAGAGCAGGAAGAACTCCACAGTGTTCATGTGCAGTCCAAAATGTGGGTACAGGGTTGAACCAAAGGTTTTCCTCGGGGGGGATGATGCTGAAATGCACTGTGTTCTGGCACGTCAGTATTGCAGACTCCAGCAGGTCTGACAGACAGAGCATGCAAGGAACAACCTACATCTGGCTACGACACAAAGCAATGGGAAGGGACACTGATTCTTTATGACAAGCAATTAGTGGCTAAAGGAAACCCAAAACCAGGCCCCTTTGAGTGAAATGGAAAAGCAAAGTGATGTTGGCAATAGCAGCAGAACTCTGGGAATTAGGAGTGCTTTGTAACAGCAGCTGACAAGGACTAATTGCTGCCACTGGACTTGGGGGAGGATGAGAAAAAGGAGAGTTTGGGTCACATGGGAGTCCTGCAAGCACATGAACAGTCATCCCACGCTTTATCATCACCTTGCAACAAGCACAAAGAGCTGTTTTGTCAAAAAAAAAAAAAAAAAAAAAAAAAGTAAAAATGGCAAGAAAACCGTAGTGACTCCTGTCGAGACACTGCCACTCTGGGGGATCAGTCACCGCCTGCTTGGTGGTCACCGCCAGCTCCGAGAAATCACTCCTTGCAACTGCTACCTGTGTGAGCAACAGAAAGAATGTCAGAGCAGAGCCCCCAGCCCACCTCGGTGCTTTGCTTTCATCCTCCTGACATCAGCTCTGAGAACTGGATGCCTTGTGCAACACTTGGGCTCCAAGAGCTCATTGCAGCCCCCATCCAGCACACAGTGCCCTGGGGGAGGAGCAGAGACACGAAAGAAGGGACAGCAAAAGAAACACCTGCAGGCAAAGCACCTGTACAGGCCAATCTTCCCCGTGAGGGTGGGCAGGCCCTGTCACAGGTTGCCCAGAGAAGCTGTGGCTGCCCCTGGGTCCCTGGAAGTGTCCAAGGCCAGGTTGGACGGGGCTTGGAGCCACCTGGGCTGGTGGAAGGTGTCCCTGCCCACGGCAGGGGGTGGAACTGGATGGGCTTAAAGAAACAGAAATGAGGAAGAGAACTTGGCTCATATTCCTTTTCCAGGATTAGACAATATGAATACAAGCATCAGTAAAGAATATTAACCCTCCTTCCAGAGACACACCCATCTGGCATTACAAATGCTTATAGACCCTATTCAAGCCAGAGAACGTATTTAAAGAGGGCTTACCCTACTCAGGCAGCTGCTCTTGGATTTCAGCTGCATTCATTTGATTTTGCTAGAAATCTCTTTCAGAAGGCCTTTCAATTCAGAGAGCTTCACCAAAAGAAAAAAAAAAAAAAAGGTTATTTATGTAAAATCAATCTAGCTCAAAGAAAGCAATGCTCCCAAGTTATGTGAGTAACAAGCAATTGCCTCTCCAAATATTACACTAAATGCAACAGTGCTGGAAAGGACACTTCCAATTAGAGTGTTCATCAGGGCAATTAATGCAGTGAGCCCTGATGCAGATGGATTTCAGCTGGTTAACAAGAACAGAAGCACAATATGGATATTACTTTTCAGTAGAGAAATACGGTTATCAGATCTCCTTTAAGTTTCACAAAGAGCATCACTGGCCACAGACTCACTCACCATTTCCATTTCAGCCTGGGGACCAAGCCATTATTTTGCAGTCTAAATTATTTGACAGCAATGAAAAGATGTATTTTGAAGTATTATGTGGGTCTTTTCACTCCTGGGCTTCTAAGAAGTCTGTTCTTCGTTCCAGAGCAACTCCCTGCTTCAGAGGCCAAATACACAATTCAATCAAGCCTCAGAAAATACCCCCTGGGAAGGTCTTTTCAGTATCAGAGTCATAAAAATTATACCTGTAGGACAATTCTGATAATGATGTGCTCTCAAGTAGACCAGTAGCTTTACATTGCTTAATTACTTCATGCCTTCAGCTCTAGAAGCTAAATCTGACAGACATGTGTGAGAAGGGGACACTTCATTGCTTGATCACTATAACCTTTCTTTGCAGTAATGATTAGATGCATTGCCAAGTGTATCCTTTCATAAGCCATTGCTTCTTCTGTAATTCTTTGCTGTTTTGCACTATGGGAAACTTAGACATTCATTCTTTTAAGTTGGTGTCTGTGTTCCTTAAATCCATCCTCATTCCCAGGGCAAAACAGACTGGCAGAACCAGTGGCCCATCACCTGCTTTACCAGAGACAATCACGTTTCCCAGAGCAATTTCAAACACAGGGACCTTTGCATCCAGTTGTGTGAATCGATGCACCATCCTGAAAGCAGGAGGAGAACAGGGAGGAAAGGGCTGAGTTCAGGTATTAGAGAAACCTTGGCTAACTCCCACACTCCCCTGCAGTGCTCCATCCTCCCAAGCAGGTGCAGCTGCAGGTGACTGGCATTGCTTTCATGACAAGTAAATGAACTAACATATGAACTACTATTAATAGGATGCTGTTCCATTTTCCTTCTCAAGACGCTTCTGCTTCCAATACAAAAGTTGCTTTTTGGGCATTTGTTTGGCTTCTTATGCAATGCTGGGTTGCCTCTGGGTAAGTCTTAAACATTTCTCTGTGGACAGCAACGTTCATGTGCAGGGGCACAGAAGAGTCTGGTCTTTCTCGCTCATTCTGATCAGCTCTTCCCTCCCATCTGATTCAGGGAAATACTCAAGCTGCTGGGAGTTAGCAACCAAGTTCTGCCATCACACAGATCAGTTTACTGTTCTGTTTTCCAGCTTTATTTATGTTTTTGTTTCTGTTTTGTTTTGTTTGTATTTTTATTTCCTCTTAGACTATAATTCTGAAAACACTGAGACAGATCCCAAAGATAGTGTGTCACAAGCTGGCACTCAAAGAAGCACAGTTCAAGTCCCCAAACTTCCAATACCATCATTCCAAAGAGCATCTTCCCCTCCCCAGAGGTCTCTCCTACTCATGCTATTAAGCACAGATCTCCATACAGATTAATGTTGTGGGAATGTTTGATATTCCAGGTGTAAGGCTAAATATTCTCTGCTAACTGCATCATAGAATTATTTAGGTTGGGAAAGATCATCGAGTTCAATCCTTAACCCAGCACTGCCAAGGCCACCAACAAACCGTGTCCCCAAGTGCCACACCCACATGGCTTTTAAATCCCCCCAGGGATGGGGACTCCACCAGTGCTCTGGGCAGCTGGGCCAGGGCTGGACAACCCTTTCAGTGAAGAAATTCTTCCTAATATCCAACCTGAACTTAATGTTGCAAGAATAGTCAGCAATAGCAATGCTTTCCACGATGAGATCTCAAAACACCACAGGAAGACATTTTCTTCTCTGCAGCACATAAAAAGAGCCACCATTTCACTTCAAAAATTAAAAATAAAAAGCACATTTACGCTGAGTTTATTTACTTACTCATTAACGTTTATAAACATTTAGAGCTGCTGGAAATTTGCTTTCACTAGAAATATTCAACATAAAATTAAGGGAAGGAAGACAAAGAAGGGGAGACGTACTCTTCTGATGAATCATTTGCTTTGGTATTGATTTTGACAAGGTGATTCTCTTTCATGACAGCTTCCCATGCCAGAATTTCATTGTCCTCATTTCTTGAGCCTGGGAAATATATTGGGAAAAAAAAAAACAATAGTTAAATTTGTCTCTCCAATGCTAAGATGCAAAAAGGCTGGGTCAGCGCTTGCACTCACAGCTTAATGATTCCCTTCTCCACATCCTGAGCACTCACAGCCCCACTTTCCCCTTCCCTTCAACCCCTAGCAACCAGAGTTGGTTAAAAAGATGAAATATGGAGAAAAAAAAAAAAAAAAAAAAAAAGACAAAAAACCCCCAAACCAACAGAAAACCCCCACACTTACAAGCTCCAAAAGTCCTTCTGGATTTTTTTTTTTGGGTCTTAGTTCCCACAGGTACAACTGCTATAACAGGTACAGGACATTCCAGAAACTTCCTATGTGGATTTGAGCTTTCTGTTTGTCTGCACTCTATCCCATATTGGAAAATTAGGAGTGAAATATGTTAAGAACCATGACTTGTCATTGAACTACAATATTTCAGAAAGATGAAGCACTGTCTTCTCTAAAAAGCATCTCCTGGTTATGCTGTAAATTCAGTAGTGACACAGAGCAACCCACCTGGAGGCAGCAAAGTCCTCCAGGATAATACTCCAGCATTTAGTCCTGGTCCATTTGGACAGCACAAGCCACATGGGTTTTAATACAAAAGTAAAATTAACTGAGACAAAAGAAGTCCAGAGCTGGAAAATGGCTGCAGTTTCATTTCCTCTAACCTCACACAGCCCTCAGTTGTTCTCCCAGATACCAACAAGCATCCAAACACCCAAATCCCAACTATTTCCATAATAGTTAAGTGAGGAAGGCAGGATTTGGCAGCAGTCTAGACATTAATGTGCTCTCTCCATACAGGTCTCAGCTCCTATCATCAGCAAAATCCTGATGACATTCTGGCTCTAATTAACTCCTCCATTTGCTTTCAGAACTGCAACATCCTCTGTGCATCCTTTGAGCAGAAATATCTGCCATCCAACAACCTCCCCTGCAAGGAAACCACCCAGTGATTTGGGCAGCCAAAATGGTTTAGTCAGTGCTAAGGAACATCATACCCCCAAAGGAGGCTCTTCCTCCTGAACTCCTAACAAATCCAGCCCACATTGCAGGGAACAGGCAGGTTGCTGATGGCTGGGAAGAAGCCTGTTAGTTCATTCAACTTATCCTCTCCCAGGTGCTTCTGAATGGCACTTATGAGGAAAAAAGAAAACACTCCATTTGTTGGGGGAAAAAGCTTGTTAAAACAATTCCTATCTGTGCCTCTGACAGAGGATAAAAGGAGAAATAGCTAAAGGACTGACTCGCCACATTTTTGAGGTCCTTTGCCAATCTGGCCACATCCAGGGGGCCAGTAAACTCTTTATTCTCTTTCTGTCACTCTCTAGCAAACAGAACAAAAATAAAAAAACACTAAAGCAAAACTGTGCAAAGCTGGAAAGCAGCACAGGCAGCCCTAAAGTGATAGGATGAATCCAAAGTCTTCACTGATTTACACACATGAGGTAATTCTACCTCAAAATGGCTCGGACAAGAGAACACTGGATAACTCCGACTTGAAGATTTGAATCTTACCCAAGAGACATCCAGCAACACAGTGGATTTGCTTATGGCAGACAACATGAATGAGCTGCTTCTCCCTTCCAGCACAACCAGCTCCTCCACGGTCTTACAGTGCCCTTGGTAATTTCCCAGCAAACAACCAACTGCCTGCATTAGGCACAGAATGCCTAGCAGGAACTGCAATGCACCTGCCACAGAGACGACTTCTGGGCAGTAAGGACAAATCCAGCTCACAACAAATGGATGGCTCTTTGCTTTCCTTCTGACAGCAGCACTTGAAACACTTCCTCATCACCATGGACACGTAGGCAAAGATGACAAAAGGGAAGGGGATGGTCAGGCGACTGCAGTATTCCTGCACCAGGAAGTAACGCTGGAACTTCCACACCTGGTCGTTGTTCTCTTGCACTGATCCAACCGTGTAACTAATGGGTGAAGAAACAGAAAACACCCCCCAGGATTAGATACTCAGAGAGCCCCATCAGAGCCAGGGAATACAGCATTTCTGGGCTGCACCAGGGCAGGGTTTCACAGAGCCACAGAGTCACAGACTGGTTTGGGTTGGAAGGAACCTTAATCCCTCCCCAGGACACTGCAGCAGCTCCCATCAGACTGCTGTGAGAAATGCAGAGCCCGAGGGCTGGCTTCCTGCTGTTTTCCAGGACTCCATTCCCCCTCCCAGAGATACACTGGTCCAGAGATCCCAAGGAAGTGACGGCTCCTTTCTTATGCACCCAAACATGGCCACGAGCAGGTTCACGAGGAGGATGTTGGTTGAGAGCATGTAAATGCAGACAAGGGGAATGGTGATCCACTCGGGAAAGCGGGGCTGGTTGTTGGCATCCAGCTGCACACACAGGGGCTTGGACTCATTCCCAGAAAAGGTGCAGCAGTCAAAGTTGTAGGTGGTACCTCAGAGGGGAGAGCAAACTGTGAGTCCTCTCCTCCACTTTCTGCTGGGCTCTGCTCTGACCACAGTTCGTGTGGCCTCCTCCCTCCCTGCCTCCCCATCAGACCTGGAGGCAAAGGGTCAACACACAGGTCAACACAGGCCTGAAGGACAGAGCCTTCCACCCAGCCACCCAGCAGAGATCCCCCCAGGAGGTAATTACCATCCACATCAGCAGGGTACTGGCCAAACATGGCCAGGTAGGGCGCGTAGATGACCGATTGGAAGATCCACTCCCAGCGGTGCTCGTTCTGCCTCAGGATGCCTTGCCTGGCCACTCCAAGGGCCACCATCCACACAGCAAAGAGGAAGAGGAAGAAGAAGACGTCTATCATCTGTAAAAGAACCGCACGTCTGCTCCAAGCCACACGTGCTCCTGATTTCACCAACACACATCCACAAACAACTGACCATTCCCACAGCACAACCTCTGTCCCGGTGGGGCCCTCCCTCAGCCAGCCCAGGGAGCTCCAGCATGGCCAGTGCCCAGGGAGAATCGCCCAGCCCGGCCTGTTCTCTCTGACAGAGCTCCTGAGCTGGGAAGATGGGGCTGGGAGTTCCAGGCTGGGCTTGCTTGGGCTTTGCTGGGCTGGGCAAGGGCTGGGAGCTGGGAGCATTGGGGCTGCTCCTCCAGCTCCTGCTCTCACCGTGTTCTCCTCCTTTCCCTTCCCAACCCCACTTGCACCCCCCACGGCACATGGGGTTTACAGACATCCCTGTAACTCCCAGCAGGTTTGTCCCTGTGTTCAGGAATCTGCCCTGAGCCAACCCCTGGGGTCGTCTGCTGGACCTTCATTTGTTTGGTGTCAGAACCCCCGTGTTGAAATGGTCTGTCTGAGTCCCCAAAAGGAATAAGAATGAAGATTCCTCCCAGAGAAAAGGTGAAAGCACAGGAAGCTCCATGTGTGCATGGATTGCCACGAGTGGCTCACTGTGGTGCTTTTGGTCTAGGCCTTCCTAGTGACCAGCCTGCAAACAAGGAAGTGGCCTTGTACCCTGTATTCCATACGATTTTTACATAAACCAGAGTATAAATAAGTTGTAGATCAGAGACCTCGCTCTCTTCTCTTCTGGCGAGGTTCAGGGCAGGGGGTCTTTGTGTTGGTCTCGCTTATCGAAGGCTGAGGCCTTCAGCGTCCACTGACCTGCCACGTGGAGGTTCAGGGAGTGCTGGCTGTGTTTGCCAATCCTGCTTTTCTAAGGGATGTGGTGAGATTTGTTTTGCTAGTTATTAGGATAGTTCTTGAGTTTGATTGTGTATATCTGTTTGGTGTCCCTTTTTGTCCCCTTTTGTCCCTTTTTCCCCTTTCCCTTCATGGGGTGTTTGGATTCCCTGCGCCATGTACATGGCATCTTAATTGTATATAACTGCATTATATGTAAAGATATATATTTTTACATATATTAGCTTGATTCTGGGCTTTATAGTTTTTTTTTTCCTTTGTCCTAAGGGAAGAAAGGAGGGGGAAGGAGGTTGTTACGGTTGTTACTGTGAGTTCGGGCATTTGGCAGGGAGCAAGGCCTGAACCATCACACCCATAAACCTCATAATGGTGCAGGCCCCATAAAGCCCATAAACCTCATAAGGGGCTCCCATGATAAAGGCCATGTCCTCATAAACCCCATAAATGTCATAAAAGCTCTGCCCTCATAAACCCTCTTAACCTCATGAAAGTGCAGGCCTCATAAAGCCCAGACACCTCATAATTGTGTTGTCCTCATAAGCTCATAAACCTCATAAAGGGGCCATCCTAGAGTGTCCCTCCTTATAAAGTCTCTCTCCTCATAAACCCCATCCACCCCAAAATGCTGCAGCCTCATAAAGGCACTGTCCTCATAACCCTCACACACCTCACAACACTGCAGGCCTCATAAGGCCCCTGTCCTGATAAGGCCCATAAACCTCCTCATGGGGCTGTCATCACAAAGGAGATGTTCTCATAAATGCCATAAACCTCAGAAAGGTTGTGTCCTCATAAAGCCCATGCACCTCAGAGGAACAAACATCATAAAGGCTCTGTCCTCATAAACACCATAAATGTCATAAAAGCACTGTCCTCAAACACCCCATACACCCCATGATAGAGCTCTCATCCTAAAATATCCCTCTGCATAAAGCCCATGCAGGTCATAAAGGTGCTGTCCTCAGAAAGCTCATAGACCTCATAAGAGGCTCTCCTCATAAAGGCCATGTCCTCATAAACCCCATAAACGTTGTTCCCTAAAAGGCTGCAGAGCGAAAAAGACTCCAGGCCCAACTACACAAGAGATCAGAGAAACAGCAGAGGTTTCCATGAGCCTCCAGGCTCCAAGAATACAAACCCACACCCATCACTTCCAACGCAGGGGTTACAGTTTTTATACTGATTTCCACCCAACGCCCGTGTGGTCCCCGCCCCGGTTCTGCCCCGTTCTGCCCCAGGAACGCCCGTGGGGAATTGAGTCTGGGGGAGTTTTAAGCCTTGAGCCGCTGCAACTACAACTCCCGGCGTGCCCCGCGCGGAAAAGGGGGCGGGGCCGGGTCTCTGCCGGCGGTGCGCGCGCACAGCCCCGCGGTGGCTGCCGGGAAAGCGATGGCGGCGATGGCGAAATCTTCGACTCCGTGAGACCTGAGGGGGCTGCGGCGGGGCTGGGGATGCGCTCGGGGGATGCGGGGAGCGCAGCTGTGGGCGGGAAGGCTGGAGGGCTCGGCAGAGTGGAGAGGAGGGGCTCGGGGGTTCCCGAGGAGGTTTTGAGGTACGTGAGGGGCTCCCGGGGGGTCGCAGAGGGGATTTGGTGTCCTGAGGGCGCTCAGAGGGGAGGGTGAAGGTGCCTGAAGGGATTTAGGAGGTGTCTGAAAGGGCTGGGAACCTCGGAACGTTTCTGGGGGAAGGAAGGGGGGGACTGTTTAAACACCATGGCTGCACTGCGCAGGCGCCGGCGGAGTTCTCATTAAAGGAACTTCGACTCCCGAAAGGCCCCGCGCGGCGCCGCCATTGCCGCTCGTGCCACAGCGCCCCCTGCCGGCTGGGCGGACCGACCGCAGGGAAAGCGGATCCTGATGCTCCCCCCGAATCCCAGAGACCCCCAAAACTCATCGCACAAAGAACCCACAGGGACGGAGGTCCGGGGGTCCCCTAAAGCCTATCAGTGGGATTCAGGGGGTCCGGAGCATTCGGGGAGGTTTCCTGGCGGTGCCACCCAAAGTCTTGGGGGGACATGAACCACATGTGGGTAAAGGGGTACCAGTGCCCCGAGAATAGCCCAGTGACCACTCAGTGGCTCTCAGTATGGCCCAGTAACCCCCCCAGTGACCACCCAGTGTTTCCCGGTGACCTCCCACTGCCCCCCAGAATGGCCCAATGATCCTCCAATGAGCACCCAGTAACACCCAGTATGGCCCAGTAACCTCCCAGTGTCCCCCCGTGTGTCCTGGGAATCCCCCAGTAATCACCTTGTCCCTCCCAGAATCCCTCAGTAACCCCCCAGTTCCTCTCAGTGCCCCCTGGTTCCTCCCAGTGTGTCCCAGTATCCCCCAGTAATCACCCAGTGCCCTCCAAAGCCCCCTAAGTGTCCCCAACGTGTCCCCAGATGCTCTTGGCCTTTCTGTGAGTGTGGGGGACTGGGGCCATTTTGGGGGGCAGAGGATCCAGGGGGGCCTTCTGGGAGGAGATGGAGGGTTGGGGACATCAGGGATGGGGTTAGGGGACAGTGGGGAGGGGTTTGGGGAGAGTGGAATGGGGGGTGTCAAGGAGGATTTGGGGCCATGGGGAGGCCCTGAGGACACTGGGGACACCAGGGGGGTCTCGGGACTCACCTGCTTGTGGTGCTGCCCCTCCTCTCCCACCCAGGTGTCCCTGAGCAATGGCCCGGAGGGGAGCCCAGAGGTGTCCCTGAGGTGTCCCTGAGAAGAAGTGGAAGGCAGAGGTGGTGCTGTGGCAGGAGAGCCCCGTGCTGGGGAAGAGGCTGAGCTGGGAGTGCCCAGCAGCGAGAAGGTGCTGTGTCCATGCCCTGTGTGCCAGCTGAGCTGGGGCTTTGCTGCAGAGCTGCGGGCGCTGATTGGAGTGGCTGCAGCTGCTGAGCTGGTGGCACCCAGGAACACAAAGTGTGCACGGCCACGGAGCCTGCAGGGAGGAGCAGGGCCAGGCTCAGGGCCACTGTCAGCCCGGGACTGGCTGGGCAGACACAGCAGGTTTGGGGTCCCCCTGGGAGCTGCCGAGGGTGGAGGGCGGAGCGGGCGATGGCGGAGCTGGGGGACCCCCGGCAGGCTGGAGGGGGGAGCACGGAGAGGGAGGAGCCCCGGGAACCCCGGGAGCCTGAAATGGGGGGAGTGGAGAAGGGGAAGCCTGAAGAGTGGGGACCCCTGGGATCCCCGGGACAACGAGGTGGAGAACCTGGAGAGGGGGAATGTCTGGGAAGGCGGCACCCCAAAGGTGAGAGTCAGAGGAGAAGGGACCCTTGGGATCCCCAGCACTCCCAGCATCCCTAAATGGGACACCCAACATCCCAGACAGGGGAGACCCTCTGAATCCCAGAGGGGAGAGACCAGAGAGAGGGAACTCCTGGGGGAGATTTTTTGGGGCTTATCTTCATAATTTGGATTATATTTCAGCTGAATCTCAACATTTGCAATTTGGGGGTCAGAGGTCTTCTTGCTATTTCTGAGGGGGTTTTGCCTGAATCTTGATGGTTTGGCTTTTTTCTGGGCTGAATCTTGGTGTTTTGGAGGTCCCCCAGAACCCTGAAGTTGGGAGATGGGGGAGCCTTGGATTGCTGGGACCCCCAGCAGCCTGGAGAGGGCAGGGACCCCATAGAGGGGAGACCTCGGATATACACGGGACACACAGCAGCCTGGAGAGGCAGGACCTCCAGAATTCCAAAGTGGAGAGACGAGAGAGAGCTCCTGGCTGTGTTTTTTTGGGCTGAATCTTGGTGTTTTGGAGGTTTTTATGGTCCCAGGATGCCCGGTGAGTTCTAGAGATGGACTTGGGCAGGAGGAACCCCCAAGGCAACGCGCTCAGCCCTTGTTTTCCCCCCAGCAGGATTTGTCCTTCCCAAAGCTTGGACAGATGGAGGAGGAGGCTGCGAGGAAGGTGCCGTGGGCCCCCCAGGCAGGTGAGGAGGAAGTCAGTGCCCCTTTGGCCCTGTCTTGTGGTGCACGTGGGGGCCAGATTTTGGGGGATGTTCTTGGTGTTCCCTGTGGGCTGGAGGCAAATCCCCTGCCTGTCCTTCTTCCTTCCTGCCCCAGGCCCCGAGCTGAGGACGGAGAGCACGGAGGACAAATCCCCCCGGCAGAACCTGCTGGGAGAGGCCGTTTTGAAGGGCTCCCCGGCGCAGGAAGGCAGCAGGGAGGAAAAGGCCCGGAGATGCCCCCGGAGGAGGGGCTGCAAAGCCAGCCCAGGGAGCTGTGAGGAGGAAAGACCCGGCCTGTGCCGGGAAGGCGGCCGGAGCTTGAGCCGGAGCTCTGAGCTGGTGGTCCCTGAGCAGCCTGCCAGCAGGGAGAAGCCCTTCAGGTGCTTGGAATGTGGGAAGAGCTTCAAGAAGAGCCGCGACGTCCTCAGGCACCAGCACATCCACACTGGGGCACGGCCCTACCCGTGTAGGGAATGTGGGAAGAGCTTCAGCTGCAGCTCCAACCTGATCCAACACCAGCGAATCCACACTGGGGAACAGCCATACAAGTGTGGGGAATGTGGGAAGAGCTTCAGGCAGAGCTCCACCCTGATCCAACACCAGCGCATCCACACTGGGGAACGGCCCTACAAGTGCTTGGAATGTGGGAAGAGGTTTCAGACCAGCTCAACTCTCGTCAAGCACCAGCGGACACACACAGGAGAGAGGCCCTTCCGCTGCACCACCTGCAGGAAGAGCTTCAACCAGATTGGCAACCTCATCACCCACCGGCGCATCCACACTGGGGAGAAGCCCTACAAGTGTGGGGAGTGTGGGAAGAGCTTCACCCGGAGCTCTGCCTTGACCAAACACCAGCGGACCCACCGATAAGACAAGCCCCACGGGTGCCCCGACTGCGGGAAGAGCTTCAGCCGCTGCTCCCACCCCGAATGACTCCCCTGATGGTGAGGCAACCCCTGGAGTCCAGGGACTGTCAGTCCATCCCTTTCCACCAGAAAGGGCCATTCCCCTTTGCCAGGGGCAGGTTGTGCCAACAGAACCCTTCTTGGGGGGTGTGTGGAGATTCCTGCCTTGGCTGGGACCCCCCAAGGACACTGCTGGAGGTTGAGAGCAGAGATCTCCCCACGAGCGTTGGCCTGGGGGAGTTCCATCCCTCTCTAATGAATAATTCTTGCTTTGGTGCTAGCTTGAGTAAAATTGCTTCAACAATTGCTTTAGGGTAGAGCACTGTCCTATCTTATGCTGTCCTACTGGTAGTTTTAGTGTTTCTATTGTGCAGTAAATAATTCTGATGAAGATCTTTTGTCTGATCATTTGTAACCCTAAATAATTCATTTTTATCAATAGATGTGATTTGCCATCCTTAAAACCTGGGGGACAAAAGTGGTTCAGTCCCAACTCTGTAATTCCTCTAAACTGAAAGTGTGGGATGCACCCAGAGCTGGACTGGATCCAGCGGGACCAGAACTGGGGCAACTGGGATCATACTGGGAGCAGCTGAGCCCCTGCTGGGGTCATACTGGGATCATACTGGGAGTGACTGCAATAATACTGGGAGTGTGTGGGAGGGGCTGCAGCCATACTGGGGATGAGTGGGATCAAACTGGATTCATACTGGAAGTGTCTGGAAGTTACTGGGATCATACTGGGTGTGACTGGACACATACTGGGATCATAGTGGGAGGAACTGGGACCATGCAGGGGGCAAATGGCATCGTCCAGGCAGGGACTGACAGTGCCTGGAGCCATCCTGGACTCAGACTGGGAGTCCCTGAGAGGGAAAGGAACCATCCTGGGGGGGCTGGGAGCAACTGGGACCACCTTGGGGGCAACTGGGATCCTATTGGGAGCAACTGGGATCACAGTGGGAGTGACCAGGACTATACTGGAACCATCCTGGGAGTGACTGTCAGTGCCCAGGACCATACTGGGAGTAACTGGAACTATACAGGGGGGAACTTGGAGCCAGTGGGGCCATGCTGGAAGTGTGGTGTAACTGGGAGTGACAGGGAGGAACAGGGTGCATGCTGGAGTCAACTGGCATAGACTGGGAGTGACTGGGAGTGACTGGGATCACAGTGATGGGAACTGGAAGCATCCTGGGGCAGTGGAAGTAACTGGATATGACTACGAGCATGCTGAGGGCAACTGGGATATACTGGGAGAGTCTGCAACCATCCTGGGGGTGACTGGGACCACACTGGGAGTGACTTGGACCATGCAAGGGGAAACGGAGCAACTGGGAGTGACTGGATCTACAGTGGGAAAACTGGGATTGACTGGGACCATGCTGGGGGAAGACTGGGACCATATTTGGATTGACTGGATCTGTGCTGGAGGCAACTGGGAGCAGCTTGGCCCATGCTGGGGACACCTGGGCCCAAGTGAGGGTGACTGGGGTCATACTGGGAGTGACTGGGAGTGGCTGTGAGCAACTGGGATCATGCTGGAATCCTGGCAAAGAGATTTCTTCCTTAAAATCCTCCTTTTGGCCAGAGAAGCCTCGGTGCCATCGCAGATGCTTCATGCGGGGTTGGAGGATTCCCAGGAGCACAAATCCACAGGGATCTGCTGCAAAGTCACTCTAGAAAGGCCAAACCAGCCCAGGGTGAGTTTTATAGCCAAACACAACCAGGTTTGTGTTTCCAGGGTCACCAGCTCTGCCCTTCTCACCCCTCTGAGGTGGGGTGGGAGCAGCGCTGAGACCCAAAAAGGCACTTGAAACACCCCACAAAAGTTGCCAGAACCCCCCAAAATTAACAAGCCCCCTACAAATTCCAAGCAGATCCATCCTTCCATCCTTGTGCTTTGCTACTGGTTAAAAGAAGGTTGGAAATACAATTATATACATAATTAATATTACAGAAAACATATGATGTGATATGATATGATAATATTAATTAAACTTTAACATAGAATAATAGAATCATAGAGTTAACTGGATTGGAAGAGACCTCTGAGATCATCAAATACAACCCTCTTTTTTTTTTTTTAAATAAAAAAGTAAATTTCAAAATTTCTATATTATTTACTTTTAAGCAACAACCCATCTTTGTGACATTACAACACACACTTTTAAAGGATGAGATTTTCACCTCATGATCATGAAAAGCATTTAGTCAATTGTAAAAAAAAAAAAAAACACAAAAAACAACCAACCTGTAATTCTTATTTATATAATCCACTCCACCTTTACTGAATAAAGTCTTAATCAGCCCCTTCCCAGCACCAGGCCTGGTGGCTCTGCTCATCAGCCCTCTATTTGGCACAGCCCCTGCATCATAGTCCAGTATCCAGATTTATTTTGTTTTTCAAGGCAGCGTGGGGTACATTAACATCTGTGTGCAGGTGACTCATTGCAGGGGGCTGTGCAGGAGGAGGCTCTGGGGTGGCTCCTCCACCCTCAGCCACTCAGCCCCAGGGCAGGGATGGGGAGGAGCAGCCCCGTGAGGAGCCCGGTGACCCCCATGGGCACCTTTTTGTCCTTGATGCACCTGAGGCTGAAATCTGGGGACAAACCCCATGGAAGGGGCACAAAGAGCACCCCCCCCTACCCCCAGCTCTTGTACCCCCCGGGTCCCTTCCCCACCTCCCAGCACAGCCCCAAGCCCGTGGGGGGCTCCAGGCTCAGTTTGGGGGGTATCCCAGTGCTGTCCTGGGCATCCAAGGATTTTTGGGGCTGCATCCCCCCCGTGCCCCCTTCCAGCACGGGCTGGGCACCACCCCCAGCCCCACAGCTTGCCAAGCCCTTTGCCCTCCCTTGCCTGCTCCTCCCTGGCAGGGCCTGGCCTGTTGGAGGGCACTTGCAGCACGTTTGCTGTGTGGGGCTGTGCAAAGGAGCTGCTGCCAGGCCAGGGAGGCTCAGGCTGAGGGGAGGAGGCCGGAGCCCCCCGACTGTGGCCCTGGGGAGGCCCTGGGGCGCCTCTCTGGGCTGGGGGGCCTGGATATTTCTCTGCCCTGGGCCAGGCCATGGCAGAGGGCCCTGGGGGGGTGCACACACCCAGCACTGCCCCGACAAGGCCTCTTAGCAGGGCTGCCCTCCAAGCACCCCCTGCCCAGCCCGGCAAGGCTTGGCACAAACCAGCACCTCCGGCCCCTGCCAAAGGGGCTCCAAACACACCCAGGGGAGGCCCCAGGAGGCTTTGGGAGGGGACAGAAACCCACCCCGTGTTGTGCTGCGGGGGCTTCTCTCCCCCAGCACTCCCCGACGCACCAGGACCCCGGGGACAACAACCAGCTTGGGCAGAGCCCTCGGAGGGGCGACTGTGACTTTGATTCTCTTCTCTCTCTTCCTCTCTTTTCCCTCCCACATTTCCCTGGGTGGCTGTATTACAACCCAAAGGGCTCCACACCTGTTTTCCTTTGCAACCCAAATAAATACTCTCTCTGCAAACACTGATCAGCCAGGATTGTTTTACTTTCATTCACCCCAAGGGATACAATAATCAAACTAAAGTTACTCTGGCCTGGCAGGGCAGGCCATAACACTCCCCTGGGGCTTTTGGAACTGATTTATTGCCCACACACACTGAACTCCAGCACAGCTTTCAAACAACCTCCCCACAAGAGGAGCTGGTTCTCCTGGTGCCTCCCTCCACTCTCTGCTGCAGCAGCTCCGTCGCAGCAGCCAAGTCTGTGCCAACCAAGCGAGTTCCTGCTCAGGCCGGGAACTGGGGAGTGCCAAATGCCCCATTTGGGGCAGTTTCCTCCCAGCACAGTCAAGCCCTGTTTGCCCTTCCCTGTCTTTAGGTGATTTCAGCCTTCAAAGAACCAGGACTGGCTTTGTTTGCCCAACTCAGCCTGGGCTCCTGCCGGCTCTGTGTGCCCTGGGAAGGTGTTGTCTCAAGGCCTTGCACAGCCCCGAGGGGTTTTCAGTCCCAGGCCCCCCAGCTCACCCCCCAAGGTGCTGGACGGCCCTTCAGCCCCACCTGAGCCCACCCCCCGTGTGCCCACCCTGTGCAGGGCAGCTCGTGGAGCCCCCGGGACAGGGGATGGTGCCTCTGGACCTGCCTCCCGAGGGGCTTCTGCCACCCCTGGGGGGCACAGAGGGGACAGGGGCACCCTCAGCTCCTCCTGCCACCCACCAGCTGATCTGGGACAACAGCCCGAGCTCCCGGGCCTGGGCACGTCCTGCTCCCTCCTGGGGCTTTGCCAGGACACCTCCTGGGCCAAATAGAAACCCACCAAGAGCTGACAATCCTACAAACTCCCCCCAGGCACTCACAGCCTTTTTCTAACCCTGTTCCTCTCCCCAAGGCTGGTTTTTGGTCCCTGTTTCCTGTCCCAGCCTTTGCTCGCTCCTCTTGTCGCTGCTCCAACCTCCCACATTGGCAACATTTTCCCACCTGGCTCACAGTTTTTCCTAAATTCCTTCCCTGCTCAGCCTTTCCCTGGCCATGCACTATTCCCCAAGGCAAAGGGAAAAATTAACAGGTTCAGCAAAGCAAAAGTGACCCCAGAGAGCCATTTGTGGAATATTTGTAAGGAAAGAACACAAAGAAACAGGACAAGAATCCCCTGGCATAGAATGTGGATCCTGTTGGTGGGGCACTGGCAGCTGCAAAGAGTTCCCACACTTCTTAAAACTCTCTCTAAACCCTGACATCAACAAATTCCAATTATTACCAGGAAATGCATCTGGCATTTCCTCCACAGGTAAATATTCTCCAGGTAAGAACCCTCTGCCTATGTCTGCAAAGCAAGAACAGAAAGGATCATTTTTCCCTCCCAGACACTTGATTTTTCAATAAGGTTTAGTTGATGCAGAGCTTTTTACTGTCCCCAATCCCCAAATTCCTCCTGCCCCAGTCTGCAATTTAGGGCATTTTAAAGCAAAAAACAGGTGGGGGAGGAAGAGGAAGAGAAAACAGACCATGTGAACCCTCAGTACCACACTCATTCTTTGCACCCAGCTGTTGCTTTTCTCCTGCTGTTGCTCATTTCAGCTTAAATGTTGGCAATATAAACAAAAGGAAACAAGAAAACATGTTTAAAACATGGAGAACCCCTAACAAAACTGTAAAAAACCCTTTTTTTTCCTTACAGCATAGTTTTTCTTTTATTAAATATTTGCCAGTAGATATGTTGATCATGCAGCTCCTGAAGGAGCCCCCTGGAGCAGGGGGATGTCCAAAGGAGGCCGCGAGCCTGGGGGAAGCCCAGCCTGCAGCAGGGGCCTGGCAGGACCTGTGGATCCGTGCAGAGAGGAGCCCACGCTGGAGCAGGTTTGGTGGCAGGACTGGTGACCCCACGGGGGATACACAGGGGAGCAGTTCCTGAAGGACTGAGCCCGTGGAAGGGACCCACGCTGGATCGATGCCTTAAGGACTGATCCTGTGGAAGGACTCGAGCAGGAGAAGTTCATGGAGAGCTGTCTCCCATGAGGGGAACCCCACGCTAGAGCAGGGAAAGGACTCTTCACTCTGAACAGATGTCTGATGAAGTGACCATGAAACCCATTTCCCTTTCCCATTTAACTGTAACTTATTTATTACCTCTTCATTGTGCATTTTGAAGCCCATGTACAACTGGCCAGTGCAATAATAATCTTGCCTGCTGGGAGGAAAGGCTGGGACAGCTGGGATTGTTCAGCTGGACAAGGGAAGCTTTGGGATGACCTGACTGTGGCCTTGCAGGGCCTGAAGGAGCTCCAGGAAAGATGGAGAGAGACTATATCCAAGGGCTGGAGGGACAGGACAAGGGGGAATGGCTTCAAACTGCCAGAGGGCAGGGTTAGACAGGACATTGGGATATAGGGTGGTGGGGGACTGGAATGGAATTCCCAGAGAAGCTGTGACTGCCCCTGGATCCCTGGAAGTGTCCAAGGCCAGGTTGGAGCAACCTGGGCCAGTGGAAGTTGTCCCTGCCCATGGCAGGGGGTTGGAACAGGATGATCCTTAATTCCCCTCCCAACCCAAACCATTCTGGGATTCTTTGATGGTGAAAGTGAAACCACTCTCAATTCCTTAGAGAAAATAGTACAGGTTTTTTCTCCCTCTTTCCCCTTTTTTTTTTTTTATTTTTTTTATTTTTTTATTTTTTGTTGGTTTGTTTGTTTGTTTTTTGTTTTTGTTTTTTTTTTTTTTTTTTTGTTTGTTTGTTTTTTTGTTGTTTTTTTGCTGCCTGAGCCCCTTAGAAAAAATAAAGAAACCATTTCAGCAGAACTCTGGGAGTTACATTTACTGTTCCCTCCTTAACCTGAAACCTTCACGAGAGTTTAGGACAGAAAGTGTGTTCCTGAACTTGTAATCCTTTAGCTGATTGCAACCTCCGACCAAAGCTCTACATAATCAAGGTTTGCATTTGCCTTTTTAGCTCCCTGCACAGCAGCTTCAGTCCTTTTCTGGAAGGCAGAGGGATCCCTTCCCTATTCCAAGGCCACCCAGTAGCCATGCAGGGATTCGCCTCACAGGCAGATCCTCCCATTGATGACTCTGGATCTGGAATCCCTGTTTTCCTATCTGGGCTCTGCCCGCAGTCACTGAGCTGCTCACAAGGATGAAATGAGTGTGGGATTCAGGGCTGCAGAGAAATGTTCTCACTTGCATTTCCTATGCAAAGTGCACATGACCATGGCCAAGGAAGGTTTTGTTATATTGTCCATTCCAATCCCCATCTCTCTCGTGTTCAATCCCAAACTCTGGCTTGGCTGAGCATCCCCACATGTACCAGTCAGGCTGACAGGGTGCCCACCACCCACTGCCTCCAGCCAAGGCTCCCATCCTCTTCTTATAGGGCTGTGGAGCATCCACACACCCCAAAGAGTCCTGGCGACCTGGGACTGGTGTTGGCACAGCCCATCCCTGGGACTTTTCACAAGGGCCTGGAGTGACAGGACAAGGGGAAATGACTTAAAACTGACAAAAAGCAGGGTTAGATGGGATATTGGGAAGAAAGTCTTCCCTGTGAAGGTGGGGAGGCTCTGGCACAGGTTGCCCAGAGAAGCTGTGGCTGCCCCTGAAACCCTGGAAGTGTCCAAGGCCAGGTTGGACGGGGCTTGGAGCAACCTGGGCTGGTGGGAGGTGTCCCTGCCCATGGCAGGGGGTGGAATGGGATGATCTTTCAGGTCCCTTCCAACCCAAACCTTCTGTGATTCTGTGATTCCGCTCTGGGCTCTAGAAGAGAAATGACCACACTGCCATTTATTTCCCCAGTTTTCAGACAAACAAGGTCACTTGGGGAACCTTCCCCTTCCAGACTACTGTTTTGTCACAGGAAGAGTGGATCCAGTTGCTTCCCGACACCTCCCCAAGTGAAAACTTTGCCCAGACGTGCCCTGGCTGATCCTATTGCAGGGAGCAGCCTTTTCCCACGCCCACACAGAGCTCAGGCCCAGCAAAGCCCGGGGTCAGCACAGGGACAGTCACCTCGGCTCAGGTGCACGTGGAGTAGGAGTGTCACACTGTCACACCAGCCTTGCTGCCCACAGGCAGGGATTAGGGAGGGGCCAGGAGTTGTTTTCCCTCAGCACTGGAAATTTAGGATTTCCATTCAAATTTTTCCTCCAGGTGTGGGCCAGTTTATTCCTGTAAGATTATTCTCTCAATTCTGGTTTAAGATTGCTGGTTTAACCTGTATCTCTCCTAGGTGTGCTTTACTGATCTACATGGCTTTGCACAACTCTAAAAAATATTTATATATGCACACCAAATAAAACCAGGGAGTTTGCTTGTTCACCAGTTTTCTTCAACCTACATCTTCCCTGCTTTTTATGTCTTTCCTTTTCCTTTCCCCTTCGTCATCAACAACAAATTCACACACTGTAAGTTAAGAATGGGCACAAAGAGTAGGTTTGGGGGTGTTTGTTGTTCATTTGTTTGTGGTTTGGTTTTGTTTGTTTTTTTTTACAGATAGTGCATGTAATGATGTTTTCTTGTTTCCTTTTTTTTTCTTTTAACAAAAGATGGTTGCGAAAAAATACCGCAATTTTGATTTCCCCCCTGAAATGACAGGGATTTCCCGATACTTGAACAACGCATATGCGAGAGATGAATTCACAAACACTTGCCCTGCTGATCAAGAGATTGAATATGCCTATCTGGACGTGGCCAAGAGAATGAAGTAACCAGAAGATGCCTCTCTGTGTTCCTTGCTTCTGGGACGGGCCCCAGCCAAGCTGGGGAAAGCAAAAGCCAGCAGATGTTCTGCAGGGATGATTTTAAGTTCTGCTGTTGGCCAGTCCTTTTATAACGATTGTATTGCATTGTTTGCTCCTTCTTCAGTTCTCTGTGTGTACGTTTGTGCGTCTTGCACACACGAGTGTCTCTTGTCCACTCCAAGGGGAAGGCATCCATCAATATTAAAGATCTGCTGAATTTCGGGAAGCAGTGTAGGTCACAGAGCGAGAGCAAACCCACAGACTAAAGGGCTGAATTAGAGGCAGGAACAGCCCTGTTTGTGCCACTTTTTCACCTGGGGGTGTTGCTACCCCTGCTCTCTGTCCCACAGATGTTGCCACACTCCACAGTTAAGGAAAGGTTTCTCTTTGCTCCAGCAGCACCTGACTAAGCCAGGAGAGAGGCCAACCTGCAGTGGGACCACACCTGGTATCCCCAAAGTTTCCTCTCTGTGCCAGAGACCTGCAGGGCAGGTCGACCTGGAACTACTCCTTTTCATCTGGCATAGCTCCCTTCCTTTGGCATGGAAAATAAATAAAGAATTCCTGCCTTCTCCTCTCTCAGGGCTGCAGAACCCATCGAACTCCCCCCCGATGCTCCCAAAGAGAGGAGCTCTGGCCTGTGGAATGTCTGCTCTTAGATATTTGATGAGGGAGGAGGAGGGACAGACTTAGTTGTCACCATAGACAGAAGATGTGGGTGAACATCCATCCTCAGACACTGATGTGGGATTTCGTTGTCATCCTTCCATGGCTCTTTTTTGGGTTTGGAAAGCAAAGAGAGGCAGAGGGTGTAAGAAAGGAACAATCCTTCTGTATTCCCTGACAGGATGGGGGAGCCGGGGGAGATCGGGCTCTGCTCCCAGGGAACAAGGGACAGGAGGAGAGGGAACAGCCTCCAGCTGTGCCAGGGCAGGCTCAGGTTGGCCATGAGGAGGAATTTGTTGCTTGAAGGGGTGGTCAGGCCTTGGCAGGGGCTGCCCAGGGAGGTTTGGAGTGCCCAGCCCTGGAGGTGTCCCAGGCAGGCCTGGCCGTGGCACTCAGTGCTCTGGGCTGGGGACAAGGTGGGGATGGGGCACAGGGGGATCCATGGGCTGGGAGGGATTGTCCAACCTCAGTGATCCTGGGATTCTTTTTGCTGGTTGAGCTGCAGCACGTTGGCTTTCCCAGGGCAGCTTCCTTTAGGACATCCTGTCTGAGAGCTTTGCAGCTGATCCCACAGGTATGTGTGAGGAACAGCACAGCCCCCTGCTGCCTTAGGGGGATGGATCAGGGGAACCCCTCCCGTCTGGCACAAGGCTGTTCCAGGCAGGCAGTGCTGCTGAGGAACCCACTCCAGCCTGGCCCCAGGGAGGGAACTCTTGGAGATTTTTAGGAAGAAGTCGTTCCCCATGAGGGTGGGCAGGCCCTGGCCCAGGTGGCCCAGAGAAGCTGTGGCTGCCCCTGGATCCCTGGAAGTGTCCAAGGCCAGGTTGGACGGGGCTTGGAGAACCTGGGATCATGGAAGGTGTCCCTGCCCGTGTGTTCCGGTCCCATTAGGGAGAGATGCCTCTGCCCAACTTAAGGTGTAAATGAGACTATTTGCTGACAACACTTGGATTTTATTGAATGCAGACTTTATTGAACTATAATTGTGAACTAAAGAGCTAGATAGAGATACTGGATACTAAAGGGGAGCTATAGGAATTATTCTAACCCTATGTCTTGTCTTCTCTAATTCTCCTAGTGCAACTGTAAGAACCTATCTATCCGTCCTATAAATATGATACTTATGTTAATATGTAAATATAGTCTTATCTACCTTAGCCAAGTCTATCTTCATAGTCTAACCGAAACAGTCTTCCTAAATATTATAAGAACCTATTGTAATAATTATTAACTGAATTCCTTACTTAAAGAGCTAAATGAATTAACTGAGTGAATATCCTATAGCCGTGTTGGGTTTGTTTTGGAACAGTCATGGCTGTGGCAGGCCTGCAGGGAGGTTGTGGGAGCAGCAGATCCTGTCTTTGCTCGTTCCCTGCAGGAGTCGTCAAGATTGGCAGTAAATGTCGCAGGTCGGTGTTGGAGTCACTGTGTGTGGAAGGATTGCAGAGGTTTGTGGGCCCGGCCCGGCACTGGAGCGGGGCCTAATCCTCAGGCTGTGCCCGTGTGCAGGAGCGGAAGAGCCGGCGCAGAGCCCCGAGCGCTCGCCTGAAACGAGAGGGACGTTTCCTGGGGCCCTGGGTCTGTGTCCCCACCTCTGCCACCTGCTCGTGCGAGGCAGGAGGAGCTGCAGCCCCTCGGGGGGCCTGGGCCTCCAGCTGGGCAGGGGAGGCACAGACCGGCCCCGCTGGGCACGGGGCAGGCGCCCGGCGCTCAGCCCACGCCTCGCGAGGGACGGGCACCGGCAGCCCCTCTGCCGCAAGGATTGCCAGCCTGTGTTCTGTGCCTTCTCCCTGGGACAGCTCCAGGACGCTCAGTTCTTCCCACTCGTCCTCCTCCGGCCGCAAGGGCTTGACCTCCACGCTGTGGACGGTCGTGTGTTCCCAGTCCAGCAGTGCCAGCTCCCTGTCGCTGTCGTCATCCCAGCGAGACACCATGGAGGGTCTGTAGTCTCCCCAGTCGGAAAACTCTTGGCCAAAGGAGTCTTCGTCCTCGGACAGCTCTTGGGCAATGGAGTCTTCCCAGTCAGACAGGAGTTCTTGGTAGGCACTGAATTTTCTTTGGAACTGCCCTTCCATGCTGGATTCTTCTGACTCGGTCAGTTCTGGGTAGCTACTGCCATTCCCTGGGGACTGCTCTTCCTCACTGGATTCTTCCCACTTGGATGGTCCTTGGGAGATCTTCTCTTCTCCGTGGGACAGCTCTTCCGTGCTGTCAGACAGCTCTTCCCAGTCAGCCAGTTCTTCGTACTTCTTCACTTCTTGGCACTGTTCTTGCTTCAGGTTTTCTTCCCAGTCCGACACTTCCTGGTAGCTCTTCACTTCTGCTGAGGACTGCTCTTCCTCAAGGAATTCTTCCCAGTCGGACACTTCTTGGAATCTCTTGGATTTTCCCTGAGACTGCGCTTGCTTGATGTTTTCTTCCCAGTCCAACACTTCCTGGTAGCTCTTGGCTCCTCCGTGGGACAGCTCTTCCTCACTGTAGTCTTCCCAGTCGGATACATCTTGGCATCTCTTGGATTCTCCCTGGGACTGCTCTTGCTCGCGGTTTTCTTCCCAGTCGGACACCTCTTGGTAGCTCTTCACTCCTTCGTGGGGCAGTTCCTCCTCGCTGTGTTCTTCCCAGTCGGACACTTCTGGGCAACTTCTCTTTTCTCTCTGGGACTGCTCTTGCTTGAGGTTTTCTTCCCAGTCTGACACTTCCTGGTAGCTCTTCCCTTCTCCTTGGGGCTCCACTTCCTCGCTGTCTTTGTCCCAGTCGGACAGTTCCTGGGAGCTCTTGCCTGCTCCAGGGGATAGCTCCTGCTCCCTGCGCTCTTCCCCTTGGGACACTTCTTGGGAGGTTTTCATTTCTTCTGGGGACAACTCTTGGTCTGCCTCATCCTCCCACTGGAAAATCTCTTGGTCAACGTGGTATTTCCAGTCTTGGCCCTCCCCAGCCAAGGCCCCCTCCTCGGTGTCTTGCCCTGAGAGGAATGACCCCCTCTCTGCCTCCTCCTGCTGCTCCCTGAGAGCCTGGCCTTCCAGGCTGGGAGCTGAGGAGCTGGGGGGGCTGCAGGGGCTCTGTGGGGCAGGGACCGGGCTCTCTTCCCCGTCTGCTGTAATTGCTGTTCCTGTTTCTGTGTCCGTGCTTTCTTCCAGGTCTCCCTGCTCCGCTCGCTCGCGGCCGGATCCCTGGATCTTCAGCTTTGCCTTGCTCAGGAATTCACTGCTGCTGGACTGGTCTGTGTCCAGCAGGGCCTGGCTGCCCTCTGAGGGGCTCTGTGGGGCAGGGACCGGGCTCTGTGTCCCTGCTGATGGCACCAGCTCCCCTGGGGCTGGAGAACCTTCTGCCTTTGGCTCCTCAGGAGCCAGAGGCCCCTGGGGCTCCTCCTCCTCAGCAGCTCCGGCCGGGGCAGCAGCTGCTGGCTCAGCCTCCGTGGGACTCAGCGGGGCAGGAGCTGGGCTGGGCAGCTCACGGGCTGCCTCTGCTGCCACCTGTGTGCCCACGCTGCTGGGAGAGCTGGGCCCTTCCTGGGGAACAGCCTGGGGGTCCTCCTGCTTCCCTGGGCCCAGGGCCTCGTCAGAGAGATTGGAGGGGATGTCCTCTTCCCACTGGGACAGCTCTGGCTCTCTGACCTCTTCCCCTTGGTCAGGGAATGATTTCCACTCTTTCTCCTCCCCAGCCAAGGTCCCCTCCTCAGTCTCTTGCAGTGACAGCAGTGACAGCACTGACCTCCCCTCTGTGTCCTCCTGCTGCTCACTGGCCACCAGGACTTCCAGGCTGGAAGCCAAGGGGCTGGCAGTGGAGCAGGGGCTGTGTGGGGCAGACACCAGGCTCTCTCTGCTTTCTTCTGCTGGAACTGTTTCCAAGTCTGCAGCTGTACTTTGTTCCAGGTCTCCCTCCAGCTCCTGGCTGGATCCCTGGATCTCAAGCTCAGCTTTCCTCAGGATCTCAGTAATGATGAGCTTGGCCATGTCCAGCACAGCCTGGCTGCTCTCTGAGGGGCTCTGTGGGGCAAGGACAGGGCTCTCTGTCCCTGCTGGTGTTACTTGCATTTCTGCATCTGTGCTTTCTTTCTGGTCTTGTTCCATCAGCTGCTCGTCAGATTCCTTGATCACAGGCTCAGTCTCATTCAGGATCTCAGTAGTGATGAGCTCAGTTAAGTCCAGAAGGGCCTGGCTGCCCTCTGAGGGGCTCTGCGGGGCAGAGACTGGGCTCTCTGTCCCTCCTTCTGTTTCTTGTTTTTCTGCAGCCCTGGTTTGTTCCTGGTCTCCCTGTTCCATCAGCTGCTGCTCAGAACCCTGAATATCAGGTTCAGTCTTGCTCAGGATCTCAGTGGTGATAATCTCAGGTATGTCCAACAGGGCCTGGCTGCCCTCTGAGGGGCTCTGTGGGGCAGGGACCAGGCTCTCTGTCCCTCCTTCTGTTTCTTGCATTTCTGTGTCCATGCTTTGTTCCAGGTCTCCCTGTTCCTCCAGCTGCTGGTCAGATCCCTGGATCTCAAGCTCAGCCTCGCTCAGCATCTCAGTGGGGATTTGCTGCTCTGTGTCCAGCAGAGCCTGGCTGCCCTCTGAGGGGCTCTGTGTCCCTGCTGATGGCACCAGCTCCCCTGGGGCTGGAGAACCTTCTGCCTTTGGCTCCTCAGGAGCCAGAGGCCCCTGGGGCTCCTCCTCCTCAGCAGCTCTGGCCGGGGCAGCAGCTGCCGGCTCGGCCTCCGTGGGACTCAGCAGGGCAGGAGCTGGGCTGGGCAGCTCACGGGCTGCCTCTGCTGCCACCTGTGTGCCCACGCTGCTGGGAGAGCTGGGCCCTTCCTGGGGAACAGCCTGGGGGTCCCCAGCAGTCACCGGGCTCAAGGGCTTGTCCCAAATGCTGGGACCCACATCAGCTCCCACCTGAGACAGCTTTTTGTCACTCATGGCTTCCCTTGGGGGCAGCTCTTGGACACTGTACTCTTCTTCCTGGGCTTGCTCCTTGTCTCCCACTTGGGAGAGCTCTGGATCTCTCTTGTCTTCCCATTGGTACAGTCCATGGACTCCCACATCTTCTTCCTGCTGAGGCAGGTCATGGCATCTCTGACCTTCCTGCTGGGACAGCTCCTGGACTCCCAGATCTTCCCATTGGGAAAGTTCTTGGACTCCCAGATCTTCCCATTGGGACACCTCTTGATATGTCTCTTCTTGTTCCCTTTGGGGCAGCTCTCGGATTGTCACACATTCTTCCCATTGGGTCAGCTCGTGGTATCTCACACCACCTTCTTCCCATTCGTGCAGCTCCTGGCGTCTCACACTTTCTTCCCATTGGTACAGCTCTGGCTGTCTCCCCTCACGCCACTGGGAAAGTTCTCGGACTCTCACGTCTTCTTCAAATGTGTAGAGCTCTTGGGGTCTCCTGGCTCCCTGTTGGGAGCATTCCTGAACTCTCACTTCTTCCCATTGGTAGAGTTCTTCATAGAGTGTCTCATCTTCTGTCTCATCTTCTGTCTCATCTTCTTCCCATTCGGTAACATCTCCGCATTGGGAAAGGTCTCGATCGGTGTCGTCATTCCAGTCGGCATCGCCGTGGCCAAAGGACCCCTCCTCCGTCTCTGACAGTGGGAGGTGTGACTCGCCCACTGCCCCCAGCCACTGATCACCGAGTGACTCGTCTTCCAGCCAGCTGGGCAAGGGGCTGAGGGGCTGGGAGTTGGGGTTCCTTTTGTCCTCATCCATCTCCGTTCTCCTCTGCTGCAGAGGGACCCAGGCAGCTGCTGCCTCCTTGCAGAGGGGCTCTCCTGGTTGTGGGCACCCCAGGGCTCTGTTGCCCCTCCAACACCCGGGCAGGGCAGGGGCTGGGATGTCACAAGGGTCTCCGAGCACCCCCATGGCCGCATCACAAAGGGCCCTGGAAGGCGCCTGTGTCACAAAGGGCCACCTCCAGCCCCCCATGGACAGCAGGAAAGCCCGGACCTGGCCCGGGGCAGCCCCAGCACTTGAGGCCTTGTTCCCTGCTGTGCCCGCAGCCCTGGCAGGGGCTGCTCCGCTGGGGAATGTCCTTCCAGCGTAAAGTGCCCACAGAGAGCACAGGGCAAATCAGTCTCTCCATCCCGACACTGCCTCTCTCTAGAGTGTTCCAAGCCAATAAAGCGGCAGCTGAACAAGTGGCAGGAAAGGAACTGCCCACAGCTGGTGCTGCCAGCCCAGCACCCCATCCCTGAGGGGGCACCCACCAAGGGGCCCTGGCTGGGCCGGGCACGGGGCACGCACAGCACTCGGGGGAGCCTTGGAACATTTTCCAAAGTGCACTGTGGAGCTTTGGTGTTAGCCAGGGGCTCCGTGAGAGCCTGTGCTCCCTGCACCCACTCGGGGCTGCTCCCTGTTCCTCTGCCACCTTATTTCCCAGGGGGATGGAGATGGCAGTGCCGGGGCTGTGACCCTGCACGCACAGCACATTGGAATGCAGGCAGCACGGGTGTGCCCCGACTCCATGGGCTCATTGCTGCCAGGAGGGGACACCCAGGGCCGTTCCCGGGGCTCGGCGGGGGCGGCCAGGGCTGAGCGGACCCCGCAGCAGCCGCGGGCCCGGCTCGGCGCCAAAGGCCGCCCGCTCCGCCCCTGGGCGGCGCTGAGGGAGCGGCGCCGCCATTGCTGCGCCCTCAGGGCGCTGAGGGGACAGCGGCTCCCGCCAGCCCCGCTGCGGCCGCGCCACACACAGAGAAAGGGGCCACAACTGCTGCTCAGCCACACAAAGGGACCTCCCAATCCATTCACAAACCAGCCCCGAGCGCGGGGGGCGGCTGTGTCAAAGCTGCACCAGCGCCAAAAGCACCTGTGGAGACGCTGCCCTCTGGTTCCAGCTGTGCCACCTGTGAGACCCAACACACAGGGTTTAGTCTTCTATCCCAAACAGACCAAAAGCATCCGTGTTTTATCCCTAGGTTTTTCGTCTCTTTGGGGGAAAAGACCAATTTTTATTATTGCACTGGCCGGTTGTACGTGGGGTTCAAAATGCACAATAAATAAATAATAAATAAACCAGGGCTAAATGGAAAAGGGGAATGGGTTTCATGGTCACTTCATCAGTCATCTGTTCAGAATGAAGAGTCCTTTCCCTGCTCCAGTGTGGGGTTCCTTGTAGGAGATGACTTCAGCGAAGAGAAGTCATACGAACAGTGGAAAAAGAAATTAATCAACAGAAAAGACAGAAACTACATTTGTTTAATGGACTTTATTAAAGTGATTTTTGGGCTCAGAACCTGTTTTTGGTAGAAGACCCCATTTTAAATTGTTATATTGGTTTCTACGGACTTTGCTCCCTGGAGCTAGCAGGTGTGTTCTTATTGCACAGTTTATATTGCTGTATCTGTCTCAACCTTCTCCCCAGTTACTTCGTTGTTACTACCCTTTTCCCTCATGCCTATGCATTTTCCCTCACCCTATAAAATGTCCAAGTTTTGCATATCCCTCCCAGTTTCTAGAATCCTCCCCAGCCTGCCCTTTATAAGTTCCTCCATTTTGTTAATAAACCAAATCAGCCTCGACCACTGCCTAGAGTAGATCTGCAGTCCTGTTCAAGAACCTTGTGGGTCTTGTGTCCCTTTCCCAAACTGTGACAGTTCCTCTCACAGGAGACAGCTCTCCATGTACTTCTCCTGCTCGAGTCCTTCCACAGGATCAGTCCTTAAGGCATCGATCCAGCGTGGGTCCCTTCCACGGGCTCAGTCCTTCAGGAACTGCTCCCCTGTGTATCCCCCGTGGGGTCACCAGTCCTGCCACCAAACCTGCTCCAGAGTGGGCTCCTCTCTGCACGGATCCACAGGTCCTGCCAGGCCCCTGCTGCAGGCTGGGCTTCCCCCAGGCTCGCGGCCTCCTTTGGACATCCCCCTGCTCCAGGGGGCTCCTTCAGGAGCTGCATGATC
Organism: Pyrocephalus nanus; assembly: GCA_038380795.1. Taxonomy (NCBI): domain Eukaryota; kingdom Metazoa; phylum Chordata; class Aves; order Passeriformes; family Tyrannidae; genus Pyrocephalus; species Pyrocephalus nanus. Next base: position 253,806 of record JAWZSU010000039.1, read on the forward strand.
AACATATCTACTGGCAAATATTTAATAAAAGAAAAACTATGCTGTAAGGAAAAAAAAGGGTTTTTTACAGTTTTGTTAGGGGTTCTCCATGTTTTAAACATGTTTTCTTGTTTCCTTTTGTTTATGTTGCCGACATTTAAGCTCAAATGAGCAACAGCAGGAGAAAAGCAACAGCTGGGTGCAAAGAATGAATGTGGTACTGAGGGTTCACATGGTCTGTTTCCTCTTCCTCTTCCTCCCCCACCTGTTTTTTGCTTTAAAATGCCCTAAATTGCAGTCTGGGGCAGGAGGAATTTGGGGGTTGGGGACAGTAAAAAGCTCTGCATCAACTAAACCTTATTGAAAAATCAAGTGTCTGGGAGGGAAAAATGATCCTTTCTGTTCTTGCTTTGCAGACATAGGCAGAGGGTTCTTACCTGGAGAATATTTAACTGTGGAGGAAATGCCAGATGCATTTCCTGGTAATAATTGGAATTTGTTGATGTCAGGGTTTAGAGAGAGTTTTAAGAAGTGTGGGAACTCTTTGCAGCTGCCAGTGTCCTGACAAAGCCCCAGGAGGGAGCACGACATGTCCCGGCCCGGGAGCTCGGGCTGTTGTCCCAGATCAGCTGGTGGGTGGCAGGAGGAGCTGAGGGTGCCCCTGTCCCCTCTGTGCCCCCCAGGGGTGGCAGAAGCCCCTCGGGAGGCAGGTCCAGAGGCACCATCCCCTGTCCCGGGGGCTCCACGAGCTGCCCTGCACAGGGTGGGCACACGGGGGGTGGGCTCAGGTGGGGCTGAAGGGCCGTCCAGCACCTTGGGGGGTGAGCTGGGGGGCCTGGGACTGAAAACCCCTCGGGGCTGTGCAAGGCCTTGAGACAACACCTTCCCAGGGCACACAGAGCCGGCAGGAGCCCAGGCTGAGTTGGGCAAACAAAGCCAGTCCTGGTTCTTTGAAGGCTGAAATCACCTAAAGACAGGGAAGGGCAAACAGGGCTTGACTGTGCTGGGAGGAAACTGCCCCAAATGGGGCATTTGGCACTCCCCAGTTCCCGGCCTGAGCAGGAACTCGCTTGGTTGGCACAGACTTGGCTGCTGCGACGGAGCTGCTGCAGCAGAGAGTGGAGGGAGGCACCAGGAGAACCAGCTCCTCTTGTGGGGAGGTTGTTTGAAAGCTGTGCTGGAGTTCAGTGTGTGTGGGCAATAAATCAGTTCCAAATGCCACAGGGGAGTGTTATGGCCTGCCCTGCCAGGCCAGAGTAACTTTAGTTTGATTATTGTATCCCTCGGGGTGAATTAAAGTAAAACAATCCTGGCTGATCAGTGTTTACAGAGAGAGTACTTATTTGGGTTGCAAATGAAAACAGGTGTGGAGCCCTTTGGGTTGTAATACAGCCACCCAGGGAAATGTGGGAGGGAAAAGAGAGGAAGAGAGAGAAGAGAATCAAAGTCACAGTCGCCCCTCCGAGGGCTCTGCCCAAGCTGGTTGTTGTCCCCGGGGTCCTGGTGCGTCGGGGAGTGCTGGGGGAGAGAAGCCCCCGCAGCACAACATGGGGTGGGTTTCTGTCCCCTCCCAAAGCCTCCTGGGGCCTCCCCTGGGTGTGTTTGGAGCCCCTTTGGCAGGGGCCGGAGGTGCTGGTTTGTGCCAAGCCTTGCCGGGCTGGGCAGGGGGTGCTTGGAGGGCAGCCCTGCTAAGAGGCCTTGTCGGGGCAGTGCTGGGTGTGTGCACCCCCCCAGGGCCCTCTGCCATGGCCTGGCCCAGGGCAGAGAAATATCCAGGCCCCCCAGCCCAGAGAGGCGCCCCAGGGCCTCCCCAGGGCCACAGTCGGGGGGCTCCGGCCTCCTCCCCTCAGCCTGAGCCTCCCTGGCCTGGCAGCAGCTCCTTTGCACAGCCCCACACAGCAAACGTGCTGCAAGTGCCCTCCAACAGGCCAGGCCCTGCCAGGGAGGAGCAGGCAAGGGAGGGCAAAGGGCTTGGCAAGCTGTGGGGCTGGGGGTGGTGCCCAGCCCGTGCTGGAAGGGGGCACGGGGGGGATGCAGCCCCAAAAATCCTTGGATGGCCAGGACAGCACTGGGATACCCCCCAAACTGAGCCTGGAGCCCCCCACGGGCTTGGGGCTGTGCTGGGAGGTGGGGAAGGGACCCGGGGGGTACAAGAGCTGGGGGTGGGTGGGGGGTGCTCTTTGTGCCCCTTCCATGGGGTTTGTCCCCAGATTTCAGCCTCAGGTGCATCAAGGACAAAAAGGTGCCCATGGGGGTCACCGCGCTCCTCACGGGGCTGCTCCTCCCCATCCCTGCCCTGGGGCTGAGTGGCTGAGGGTGGAGGAGCCACCCCAGAGCCTCCTCCTGCACAGCCCCCTGCAATGAGTCACCTGCACACAGATGTTAATGTACCCCACGCTGCCTTGAAAAACAAAATAAATCTGGATACTGGACTATGATGCAGGGGCTGTGCCAAATAGAGGGCTGATGAGCAGAGCCACCAGGCCTGGTGCTGGGAAGGGGCTGATTAAGACTTTATTCAGTAAAGGTGGAGTGGATTATATAAATAAGAATTACAGGTTGGTTGTTTTTTGTGTTTTTTTTTTTTTTTACAATTGACTAAATGCTTTTCATGATCATGAGGTGAAAATCTCATCCTTTAAAAGTGTGTGTTGTAATGTCACAAAGATGGGTTGTTGCTTAAAAGTAAATAATATAGAAATTTTGAAATTTACTTTTTTATTTAAAAAAAAAAAAGAGGGTTGTATTTGATGATCTCAGAGGTCTCTTCCAATCCAGTTAACTCTATGATTCTATTATTCTATGTTAAAGTTTAATTAATATTATCATATCATATCACATCATATGTTTTCTGTAATATTAATTATGTATATAATTGTATTTCCAACCTTCTTTTAATCAGTAGCAAAGCACAAGGATGGAAGGATGGATCTGCTTGGAATTTGTAGGGGGCTCGTTAATTTTGGGGGGTTCTGGCAACTTTTGTGGGGTGTTTCAAGTGCCTTTTTGGGTCTCAGCGCTGCTCCCACCCCACCTCAGAGGGGTGAGAAGGGCAGAGCTGGTGACCCTGGAAACACAAACCTGGTTGTGTTTGGCTATAAAACTCACCCTGGGCTGGTTTGGCCTTTCTAGAGTGACTTTGCAGCAGATCCCTGTGGATTTGTGCTCCTGGGAATCCTCCAACCCCGCATGAAGCATCTGCGATGGCACCGAGGCTTCTCTGGCCAAAAGGAGGATTTTAAGGAAGAAATCTCTTTGCCAGATTCCAGCATGATCCCAGTTGCTCACAGCCACTCCCAGTCACTCCCAGTATGACCCCAGTCACCCTCACTTGGGCCCAGGAGTCCCCAGCATGGGCCAAGCTGCTCCCAGTTGCCTCCAGCACAGATCCAGTCAATCCAAATATGGTCCCAGTCTTCCCCCAGCATGGTCCCAGTCAATCCCAGTTTTCCCACTGTAGATCCAGTCACTCCCAGTTGCTCCATTTCCCCTTGCATGGTCCAAGTCACTCCCAGTGTGGTCCCAGTCACCCCCAGGATGGTTGCAGACTCTCCCAGTATATCCCAGTTGCCCTCAGCATGCTCGTAGTCATATCCAGTTACTTCCACTGCCCCAGGATGCTTCCAGTTCCCATCACTGTGATCCCAGTCACTCCCAGTCACTCCCAGTCTATGCCAGTTGACTCCAGCATGCACCCTGTTCCTCCCTGTCACTCCCAGTTACACCACACTTCCAGCATGGCCCCACTGGCTGCCACTTCCCCCCTGTATAGTTCCACTTACTCCCAGTATGGTCCTGGGCACTGACAGTCACTCCCAGGATGGTTCCAGTATAGTCCTGGTCACTCCCACTGTGATCCCAGTTGCTCCCAATAGGATCCCAGTTGCCCCCAAGGTGGTCCCAGTTGCTCCCAGCCCCCCCAGGATGGTTCCTTTCCCTCTCAGGGACTCCCAGTCTGAGTCCAGGATGGCTCCAGGCACTGTCAGTCCCTGCCTGGACGATGCCATTTGCCCCCTGCATGGTCCCAGTTCCTCCCACTATGATCCCAGTATGTGTCCAGTCACACCCAGTATGATCCCAGTAACTTCCAGACACTTCCAGTATGAATCCAGTTTGATCCCACTCATCCCCAGTATGGCTGCAGCCCCTCCCACACACTCCCAGTATTATTGCAGTCACTCCCAGTATGATCCCAGTATGACCCCAGCAGGGGCTCAGCTGCTCCCAGTATGATCCCAGTTGCCCCAGTTCTGGTCCCGCTGGATCCAGTCCAGCTCTGGGTGCATCCCACACTTTCAGTTTAGAGGAATTACAGAGGTGGGACTGAACCACTTTTGTCCCCCAGGTTTTAAGGATGGCAAATCACATCTATTGATAAAAATGAATTATTTGGGGTTACAAATGATCAGACAAAAGATCTTCATCAGAATTATTTACTGCACAATAGAAACACTAAAACTACAAGTAGGACAGCATAAGATAGGACAGTGCTCTACCCTAAAGCAATTGTTGAAGCAATTTTACTCAAGCTGGCACCAAAGCAAGAATTATTCATTAGAGAGGGATGGAACTCCCCCAGGCCAACGCTTGTGGGGAGATCTCTGCTCTCAACCTCCAGCACTGACCTTGGGGGGTCCCAGCCAAGGCAGGAATCTCCACACACCCCCCAAGAAGGGTTCTGTTGGCACAACCTGCCCCTGGCAAAGGGGACTGGCCCTTTCTGGCAGAAAGGGATGGACTGACAGTCCCTGGACTCCAGGGGTTGCCTCACCATCAGGGGGGTCATTCGGGGTGGGAACAGTGCCCAAAGCTCTTCCCGCAGTCGGGGTACTCCTAGGGCTTCCATTACTGGTGGGTCCGTTGGTGCCTGGTCAAGTCAGAGCTCTGGGTGAAGCTCTTCCCACACTCCCCACACTTGTAGGGCCTCTCCCCGGTGTGGATGCGCCGGTGGTTGACAAGGTGGGAGTTGCGTTTGAAGCCCTTCCCGCAGTCGGTGCAGCGGAAGGGCCTCTCATCTGTGTGTGTCTGCTCATGCCTGAGGAGATCTGAGCTGGTCGGAAACCTCTTCCCACATTGCAAGCACTTGTAGGGCCGTTCCCCCGTGTGGATGAGCTGGTGGGAGCGGAGGTTGGAGCTGTCTTTGAAGCTCTTCCCACACTCCCCACACTTGAAAGGTCGTGCCCCATTGTGGATGAGCTGGTGCCTGAGGAGGTGGGAGCTCTGGCTGAAGCTCTTCCCACATTCCCCACACGTGTAGGGCCGTTCCCCAGTGTGGATGCGCTGGTGGATGGAGAGCTTGGAGCTCTCCCTGAAGCTCTTCCCACATTCCCTACATGTGTAGGGTCGTTCCCCAGTGTGGATTCGACGATGGGTGTGGAGGAGGGACATCTGGCTGAAGCTCTTCCCACATTCCCCACACGTGTAGGGCCGTTCCCCAGTGTGGATGTGCTGGTGGGTGAGGAGGTTGGAGCTCTTCTTGAAGCTCTTCCCACATTCCAAGCACCTGAAGGGCTTCTCCCTGCTGGCAGGCTGCTCAGGGACCACCAGCTCGGAGCTCCGGCTCAACCTCCGGCCGCCTTCCCGGCACAGGACGGGTCTTTCCTCCTCAGAGCTCCCTGGGCTGGCTTTGCAGCCCCTCCTCCGGGGGCATCTCCGGGCCTTTTCCTCCCCGCTGCCTTCCTGCGCCGGGGAGCCCTTCAAAACGGCCTCTCCCAGCAGGCTCTGCCGGGGGGATTTGTCCTCCGTGCTCTCCGTCCTCAGCTCGGGGTCTGGGGCAGGAAGGAAGAAGGACAGGCAGGGGATTTGCCTCTGGTCCAGAGGGAAGGCCAAGGAAATCCCCCAGATCCAGCCCCAGCAGGACGGCGGCACCAGCGGGGTTGCCCTGCAGCCGGGGGCGATGCTCGGCTGCCACAGGCACCACAAGACAGGGCCAAAGGGGCACTGATTTCCTCCTCACCTGCCTGGAGGGCCCGCGGCCTTTTCCTGTTCCTCACAGGCTTCTCCTCCATCTGCCCAAGCTTTGGGAAGGACAAATCCTGCTGGGGGAAAAAAAAAAGGCTGAGTGTGTTGGCTTGGGGGTTTCTCCTGCCCAAGTCCATCTCCACAACTCACTGGGCATCCTGGGACCACAAAAACCTCCAAAATACCAACATTCTGCCCAGAAAAGCCCAAACCACCAAAATTCCGGCCAAAAATCCCCCAGAAGTAGCCAGATGAATCCTCTTTTAAACTTCAGCCAAAGGTACTCACAAAAAAAGTCTCCTAGGAGTTCCCCCTCTCTGGTCTCTCCCCTCTGGGGTTCAGAGGGTCTCCCCTGTCTGGGTTGTTGGGGGTCCCATTTAGGGATGCTGGGAGTGTTGGGGGTCCCAAAGGTCCCTTCTCCTCTGACTCTCACCTTTGGGGTGCCACCTTCCCACATATTCCTCCTCTCCAGGTTCTCCACCTCGTTGTCCCGGGGATCCCAGGGGTCCCCACTCTCCAGGCTTCCCCTTCTCCGCTCCCCCCGTTTCAGGCTCCCGGGGGTCCCGGGGCTCCTCCCTCTCCGTGCTCTCCCCTCCAGCCTGCCGGGGGTCCCCCAGCTCCGCCATCGCCCGCTCCGCCCTCCACCCTCGGCAGCTCCCAAACACAGAGATAGCACTTGTTCCTCTGCAGGGACTCAAGGACAGCAGGGTGACTGCTCCTGCATGGATGGAATGGCACAGGATCCCCAGGGTCCCCAGGCTGGATCAGAACTTGGGGACACAAACTGACCTCGGGCTCAGGATGCAGCTGCGAGCACAGATTGCCCTGCAAAGTCTGCAGGGAGTCAGTCGAGCTCTGGAGAGCAGATTGTGCCCCAGGGATGGGATTGCAGAGGGGCCCTCAGGATGAAGCAGCAACCAGCAATAGACACAAAAGGTCCCACCGAGGATTTCTGGGGGAATGTCCTGGAGGGAGGGGACAGTGCTGAGGTCTCCCCTGAGCCTCCTCTTCTCCAGGCTCAACAACCCCAGCTCCCTCAGCCTCTCCTCACAGCACTTGTGCTCCAGTCCCTTCCCCAGCCTCCCTGCTCTTCTCTGCCCCTGCTCCAGCCCCTCCATGTCCTTCCTGACCTGAGGGGCCCAGAGCTGGACACAGCACTCCAGGGGTGGCCTCCCCAGCGCTGAGTGCAGGCCAAGAATCCCTGCCCTGCTCCTGCTGCCACACTCTGCCTGAGCCAGGCCAGGATCCCTTGGCCCTCTTGGCCCCCTGGGCACACTCTGGCTCCTGTTCAGCTTCCTGTCCCTCCACACTCCCAGCTCCCTTCCTGCCTGGCTGCTCTCCAGCCACTCTGTCCCCAGCCCTGGGGCTGCCGGGGCTTGTTGTGGCCAAAGGGCAGGACCTGGCACTTGGCCTGGTTGAACCTCATCCCCTTGGAATCAGCCCATGGATCCAGCTTGTCCAGGTCCCTCTGCACAGCCCTCCTGCCTTCCAGCACATCAACACACCCCCAGCGTGGTGTCAGCTGCAAATTTGCTCATGAAATGCTGGTTCTGCAGGAGCTGGAGATGCTCAGGGGGCAGCAGGACCAAGTCAGGGGCCTGGAGGAGTATGGGGGGCTTTGGGGTCCAGGAGGGTCCTGGGGGAGCCAGGGAGGGACTTTGGGGATTAGGGGTCTCCCAGTACAACCCAGTGCCCCCCCATGCCTCCCAGTACGGCCCAGTGACCCCAGTGCTGCCCACTCTGTTCCTTTCCCAGGGTGCCAGGTGATCCCTCTGTGGGGGATTTGGAAGGGATTTGGGGGGATCTGGGGGCCTCTGGGTGCATTTGGGGCACTGGGGGAGTCAAACGGATCTGTGGGGAGAGGGGATTAAATGAAAAGGGTGGTTAGGGGACATTTGTGAGGGCTTATTTGTGTCTGGGGAGGACAGGAGGGGCAGCACCACGAGCAAGTGAGTCCTGAACCCCCCCCCTGGGGTCCCCAAGACGCTCTTGGTGTCCCCAGTTCCCCCCTTGACACCCCGAGACCCCCCTGGTGTCTCCAATGTCCCCAAGGCCCCCCCATGGCCCCAGTTCCCCCCTTGACACCCCAATTCCACTGTCCCCAAACCCCCTCCCCGTGATCCCCAACCCTCCATCTTCCCCCAGCAGCCCTCCTGGGACCCTCTGAGCCCAAAAACACCCCCCTTACCACATTTACAGAAAGGCCAAGAGCATTTGGGGACATGTTTGGGGACACTTGGGGGGCTTTGGGGTGCCCTGGGTGATTACTGGGGGATATTGGGACATACTGGGGGGAACTAGAGGGCATTCAGAGGGACTAGGGGGTTACTGGGGGACCGTGGGAGGGACTGGGGAGTTCCTGGGGGATTACCAGGAAACACAGGGGGACACTGGGAGGTTACTGGGCCATACTGGGGTTAGTGGCTGCTCACTGGAGAGTCACTGGGCCATACTGTGGGGCAGTGGGAGGTTACTGGGCCATACTGGGATTTCTGGGTGCTCACTGGAGGATCATCGGGCCATACTGGGGGGAAGTAGGGGTTCACTGGGCTATACTGGGGGCGCTGGGCCCCCATTACCTGAGTGTGGTACATCGACCCCCCAGACTTCAGGGGGTACCCACAGGACCCCTGCCCTGGGTTCTTGGGGACCCCCCTGAGCCCCATTACTGGACTTCAGGGGATCCCCTGACCCCCCCTCCCTATGGCGTCTCTGTGTGATGAGGTTTGGGGGTCTCTGGGGCTCGGGGGGGCACCAGGACCCCGTTTCATGCGCTCGGTCCGCCCAGACGACAGGGGGCGCTGTGGCAGAGGCGGGAACGGCGGCACCGCGCGGGGCCTCATGGTAGTTGCAGTTCCCTCATGGCCCGCGCGCCTGCGCAGTGCAGCCATGGCGCCGGGAGAGTCACCGCCCTCCGAGAGGGTTTCAATCGCCGCGCTCCGCCCTTCGGGAACCCCCGAACCCCTCCGCTAAACCCTCCCGAGCCCTCCAGCCTTTCCACAGCTTCCCAGTTCCAACAGCCCCGCTCTCCCCGCAGCCGCCATCTCACTCACCTGACCTGCTCCGGGTGCACAAAATGGCGCTGGGGGCCCGCGCCGCGTTTAAACCCCCCCGCTACAGCCAATCAGCGCGCGGGCACCGCCCCTCCAGCCCCGCCCCCGCCACGGCCCCGCCCCGCGCGGGGAACCACGGGAGTTGTAGTTGCGGCAGCGAAAGAACCAGCGCGGAACTCGGCACTGCGCGGGGCAATCTGTGCAGATCCGCGGGAGGAACGAGCGGCTGCGGGCAGTGTCCTCCGGGGACAGAGGAGGAACGAAAGGGCCGCTCCGAGAGCAGCTGTAGGGGAGATTAATGAGAGAAGGGAGAAAGGAGTCACAGCTGGAGTCCTCTAAAGAAACATCCCCCCTCTCTGACTTCAAGCCTTTGAGGGACCAAGGGGAAAAGCTGTCGGTGTAGCTCCGTCCCCTCATTAAAACAGAATACACAGATTCTCAAATGACATTACCCCTCAAATAACTGCCAAAGAAGTTCCTCAGAAAGCAACTGAATTAGCTAAGTTAAAAAAATAATAGAGCAGAATTCCTCAAGGATCTGAGACTGAGCGTGTTTGGAGAGTCTCGCTTACTGGGGCTGACCAAATGTTGTTATCAGCAAAAGAGGCTGAAGGGTTCTGGGGAGCCGGAGTTTTCCTGACCACAGGAGATTCTCGTGGGCCCTGGTCCCTTCCCCAAAGAGCAGCCTGTTGGGCAGGGGGACTCAACCCCCTGCAAAGGGGAGATCCCCTGGCTACAGTGGGAAATGTTCATCAGATTGTGGAAAGTGTGCAAGAGGCTGCTTGTTTATAAATGATGGGTGACAGGGAATGAACAGCAAGCCCTGAATCCCCTGTGATGCTGCCTGCAGACCCTGAAAGAATGATTGCCCTTCTCAGAGGTCTCCCTGGGGCTGTGAAACCCACTGGCATTCAGCTCAAAGGACACACAGAAAGCCTCAGCAAAGAGGACAGAACTGCAGCGCCCTCAGAAGCAGCTTTAACCCCCGGTTGTTACTGTGAAAAAAATGAGATTTGGACCTGGGGGAAGGGTCATAGAGATTAATTATTAGGGAAGAAAATGTGGTCCAGGACCTTCAATTACTACTGATTCTCAATCAGTTGGGCACAGAATGCAAAACAAGAATTCCCCAGCAAGACTCCGAAAGGAAACCTTCTGCCCTGGACAAGGAAGACCCACCAGCACTGCAGGACACGGGAAAAAAGGAATCCCCTGTGGATTGTGGGCCTGCAAAAAGGAATCTAAGGGATGGCCAACCCAGGGAGGAATTAGAGATATTATTGCAAGAGTGGGCAGCAAAGGAGGGATCCCTGAAAGCTGTCCCTGCTCCAGCCCCTGCCCTGGAGGGCTCACAGCAAGGGGAGGGGACGGGAAACTCCTCTCTTTGTCCCCAGGAGCTGAGCCAGGGGGGCCAAGGGTGGTTTGACATTGGACAACTCACCAAAATTCCAAAGGACACTTGTTAATAACCTGTCCTATCGGTCCCCACAAAACCCCTGTCACTTTTCTGTAACAGGTCCTGGCACTCCAGTGTCTGCCCTGAACACTGGAGGTGCATCTGCCTGTGGAATCACTCCCTCACCGAAAGGCACATTTGCTGTGGGTGCTTTTGGAAACACCCAGAGAACAGCAAAGGTGAGATGCTGCTGACCAGGGGAGGAGAAAGCAGGTGAAACCCTGATGGTTTGGGGTGAACTTCCTGTTCCTTTACTGGGGCTGCACCTCCTGAAGGGAAGGGCTTGGGCTGATGAGGAAGGAAACATCTGGGCATCTATTCCAGCACTCCAGCACATCCTGCACTGGCACAGGAGCTGTCCCTCGTTCCTCCTGCACCAGCAGTAACAGTGCACCAATACACTGAGGGCATTTTGGCAGCAGGAAATGAAATTGCACCTGTGCAAACCACCCAAACAGACATGATCAGGCATCTGGAGTCCCTGGACTTGCATGTCCCTCCTGACAAGGTACAGCCTCCTTCACAAGGGGTAAAATTCCTGGGGATTTGGCGGAAAGGAGGAATGGTTTGTAGCCCCCCAGACACATTCACCTGCCTAGACCAGAAAAAATTGTCCCTCAGCAGTCTCTGATTTTAAGGGGACACTTTAAGGTCATCAAGCCTGTTCTGACAGGAACCCCACCCCCTGACGGGGTGGCCCAGCCAGCTCCTGTTGGGAAATGGAAGGCTCAAATTGAACATTATTGCACCATCTTTCAGGGAACAGAAGGAGCTCACAAAAATCCTCCCTGACAAGATGAGGGGACTGTAAATAGCACAGCTGATTCTCCCCCTTCTGTTGTTCAAGGGGCACCCCCACACTCAGAGCAATTGCAGGATGGGGGGTTTCCTGATGGCTCAGCTGAGCGGGAAGGGGCAGTTTGGAAATATCGTGCTGTGGCTTTACAGGGACATCCAGGAGACAAAACAGTCCCTGAAGGAGAAGGCAGGGCACAGGCAGGAGAATCAGGAGCAGTTTGGAGGGTATTTGACGAGGAAGCTTAACCCTCTGACTCTGTCTGTGTTTACAGGGATTCTTTTGCTGTGTTCAAAGGGTGCACTGAGTGGCTCCCCTGCTGGGACAACAATGGGTGGGAAGTGAAAGGAATCCCTGTTTGGCAAAAGGGAAAAGGGCAAGAAATTCTTGCTCTAGAAAAGAAAGGGAGTTTTTTGGTCGGATGGGCAGCCTCCCATCAGGAAAATTAAACTCCAGCTGGTCACTGGAACAACCAAGGAGATGAACTGGCCAGATTAGCCCCTCTAAGTGTAACAACTCCCACAGAGAGCTGGCACAGACTGTGAGAATGGTGGCACTTCAAGCCACAGCACACAGGGGCACAGGACCTGTGCAGAGCAGCAGGAACAGGGGATGGGCAGTGACTCGAGAGATGGGCCCCACCTGCACCTCCTCATGTGAGCAGAGCAGAGCCTGACTGGAGCATCACCCTTTAGAACAACCCCCTTACACAGAAGAGACAGAAAAGGGCTGTGGGACACTCTTTGACCCATCATACACACCAGATAGTAAATATGCCACAGTTTTTAGTCCTTCCTGGTGTGTACAACTTCCTAACATAACAAATATAACTCCAATTAACTGGAAAAACTTAATGTGGACATGGTCTGTACAAGCATTTTTGAATCCAAATTTACAGCACCCAAAGTTACCGTGCCTCAGGTAGAAGACAGTCCTTTATTCAATTGCTCAAAGGTTATAACATTCAAAGAAGGACCAGGACATTCTCCACAAACGTGGTTTTTGCTTAGAAGTAGAACATTGATAAGGGAAATGTGTAATTCCTGGACATACCCCTCTAAGATGACATTGCAAAAGAGATTAGCCTTTGATCTGTTACTGTTCAAAGAACAAGGTGTGTGTGGAATGTTCAACTGATCAGGAACCGAATGCTGGGTAAGAATTTATAATGCTTCAACCTCCACTGAGGAGGCACGAACAACAAGGAGAGAGAGAAGTAACAACACTAAAAGTTTGTTTTGTGCATTACAACCTCCAGAAGTGTTGGATGGATCAGGGGTTACTGACATCCTGGAGTCTTTTGGATTCTCTGGCTGGGGAAAATGGATAGCACAAATTGGAACAGGAATTGTCATTGGAATTTTGTTCCTAATTATTGGCATTGGCCTGGTTAAATGCAGGATAAACTGCTTGCTGGTTTCCTTCTCTCCCTCTGTTGGCTGTATTCGTGTCACCAACACTGAAGGAACTACATTGATGTGCCCAGAAACAATGGCGAGTCATCAGGGTGGAGTGGAACACACAGATAATATAGAAATGCCAAAATTAATGTTTCTTCATTGTTACTGCCTGTCAGAAACTTCCTACCAAAAGTTCTCTGTCAGCTCTCTGTCAGAAGTTCTCACCAGGACTTCCCACATGACTTTTCATGCCAAAAGATCCTGCCATTGTTTATGGTTATCATATCTCCTCGGACATCTGAACTGGCTACGTGCCAAGAAACCATGTACAACCTCTTCTGAACACTATAAAACTCGTGGACAAATTTTGGAAAATCAAGGAGAGGAAAGGGAGAAGAACTGGTGACTGTAGCTGAGAATCTCTGCCCACCTCCCCTCCCCTTTTCTCCGCCACCACGTGCTGCCTGCCTGCCACCGGAGACTGGAACTGTGCCGGCCTGGAGAGAGCTGAGACCACCGTGCCACATGTGGGAGTTCTACCTTGTCCTTCCAGCCATGCCATATTTCTGAAGGCCTAAAAGTGTGGCTGAGCAGGACCCTGCACAGCCTGGGACATGGCTTGGTGTGAAATCCAGAGGACTAAAGCTGTGAAGACCCTCTGCAGCTAAAAAGATAACATTGAAAATGGCAGAGACAGAGGAAAAAAAAGGCAGAAAACTGCTGCCCCCCTTCACACACACACACCAGCTTGGCAGGAAAGGTAGTATGGTGGTATCTTTGCTTCTAAAACATAATCTTAAGCATTTTCCAACCTTTTCTTGTTTTTTCCGCTTTCTCTTTGCATCTCTTAGCAATTAATAAAATCAGATTTTGGTATCAACAGAATACTTGTGTGAGTTTTAATTTTGCTCAAGGCAATATCCAAATCTGAAGTTCTTTCTGCAATATTTAAGCAGATTATAACAGTGGTACATTGTAGCATCTCTCCCCCAAGAAAGTTGGTGCAGAACCTCTGGGCCTTCACTTTGTGTTGTCTTTGGGACAAACAGGGACAAGATGTGTTTTAAAGTTTCTCCCTGCCCTGCTGTGTGCTGCCGGTTGCCTGGTGGAGCAGCAGAGCAGAAATTCACTGTTGGCACCTGGCAAAGCAGAGGGTGACAGCAGTGATGATGGGGTGGGGGATGAGGTGTCTGCTCTTCAAGAGGGCCAAGACAAAGGCATTGGGAAATTGTCCCTGAACTCTAGCATGGCAGGCTTGGAGGGCTCTGTGGGCATTTCTTGAGAGCTCGGGTGCCCCCCCGCCTGCTCGGGCTGGGATGCGACCCCATCCTGAGCCTCATTCCATGGCAGTGTGTCCCGACACAGCCCGGCCACAGCTGAAGCCAAACCCTGAGCGGGTGAGGCGGGACCTGCTCCAGCGCCTACCGCAGCCTCCGGCCCGGTGGGAGCGGCCCGGGCCCTGCCCCGGGCACCCTGAGCGGGGCAGTGCCCACTCCCGCCGGCCGCCCTCACAAGGCCCAGGCCGCCTCCTTCCCACACGGCCCAGCAGGGCCGCCCTCACGCCTGCCCGGCCCGGCCATGTCCCGCCCGGCCCCGCCCTGCACCGTGGCCTCTGTGACACCCCACGGGACGTGCTGAGCGTCCCACCAGCCATTGTGACGCCACAGGTGTGAGCAGGGCACGGCTTTGTTGGTGCCCGGAGCCGGCGCTCAGAGCTGCTGTGGCCTCTCTGGGAGCAGCAGCACATCCCGCTCTGGGAGCTTTGTGCGCCTGTTCTGCCGGCTTGGTGGCTACAGGACACGACCACTGCGCAGGGCAACCTCGTCTGCCTTGTGCTTTATACCCTTTAAATCCTTATTCTCATCCTTGTCCCCTTTGTCCCCCTCACCCTAAACCTCACCCTCGTCCCGTTCATCATCCCTGCTTGGCTCCCGGCAGCTCCGCCGGGGGCTTCGTGCGCTTCCTGCTGCTGGGAGCTCCGAGCAGGGCCATGCCGTGGCTCCTCAGCAAGAAGCGACGGCAGTCGCCGTCCAGCAGCACCAGTGGGCAGCCCTGGGCTGCCCCCAGCTCCACCAGTGCCTCCGAGCTCAGGGAGAAGGGGCTGGGCAGGCTGCACCGCGCGGCCGCCCGCGGTGACCTGGCCTGGCTGAGGCGCTGGCGCTGGTATGTGAGGGCAGTTGGCATCGAGAGGCGAGACCAGGAGATGCGGTGAGTGCTGTGGGATGCTGATGGCACACCTGGGCTGCTCCTGAGCCAAGCTGCAGCAGTCCTCGGCAGCCCTCTCTGAAGGACAAGGCTTGAAAAGTGAGATGTGCCCTGTCAGCTGGGAGAGTGAACTCTGGAGCTTTTCACTGCTTGGAGCTGCCAGCTGGGCTCGAGCGCTGTTGGAAACGCGTGTCCCCGACCTGCCGCTTCGCCGTGGTCTCTCTGCAGGGCTGTTTTGCAGCTGCTCAGCCCTCACCTGTTCTCTCCTGCCCTGTGGCTCATCAGCACAGGATTGCAGCAGCAGCAGCAGAGAGCAGAAAGCAGGAGGAGCAGAGTCCGGGCAGGGTCCCCAGGGTGCTGGGTAGAGACACAGCTTTGGCTTTTCCTTTGTCTGTCCAGGTTAAGAGTGTCTGTTTAATTTTTAGGACACCTCTGCATCTCGCTGCGGCAAATGGCCATGCAGATGTCGTTCGATATCTGATGAGAAAGAACAGCCAGCCGAACCTCACTGACAGCTTCAGGAGAACGGCACTGATGAAGGTGTGTGGAATGCCTTAGGATCTTGTAGGTGGGGTTAGTGCTGCTGTGTTAAAGAGGAGATGTCTGGCAGGATTCCTTGCCCCACAGGCCCACAGAAACATGCAAGTTGCATTCAGCATGGCATGGGCCTCTGTTAGCTGATCTTTGAAGATGCTTCTCTATCCCAGCATTCAGGAGCTGAGGGAGTTGTGACAGAGGGGGATGTACAAGTTGCAAGTCTTTCCCTTTCCATGTGTTGTTCCCAGGCAGTGCAGCAGGAGCAGGAAGAATGTGTTGCTGTTCTGCTGGAACACGGTGCCGACCCGAATCTGGCGGATGCTGACGGCAACACTGCCCTTCACCTGGCTGTGCTGTCTAAAAATGCAGCTGTGGCAGGGCTGTTACTCCAGCATAATGCCAAGAGTGATGCTCAGAACCAGGTAACCTTGGCATGTGGGTAAAGCTGCTCTTTCAAACAGGTGCAGAGCTTGTCTGTGTTTTTCTAATGGGGATTATTTATTCTTTTAGTGGGGATGTACCCCCTTAAAACTTGCAGCCTTCCTCGAGCATGAGGAGATTCTGGAGTGCCTTCTGACCAAAGCAGCTGACAGAAATGTTCAAGCTGAGCCTGAGAGGTGAGGGGTTTGTCAAAACAGCACACAGGTCTTCTCTGTAGTCTGGAAGTGGGACTGAGAGGAGGGGCATGGCAATGGGCTTGGAAAAAGAAGGAGGAGCCCCGTGGAAGCTGTTCCAAATGTGACTGCTAAAAGCAGGTCTGCACTTGGCTGCTCTCATCCCTTAGGGGCACGTCCTTTGCCCTCTGAGGTCTGCAAGAAAGCCTTGTGTGTGGTGCCCTCTCCCCACACAGCCCCAGAGCCAGTGGGACACTTGCCATGAGCTCAGCAGCCGGGCTGCTCTGCAGGACAGGGAGGTTCAAGCCAAGGCACAGTTGGGAAAGGGGGAAGAGCTGTTTCGGGAGCAGGCAGGGGAAAAATGATACAGGATCAGACATGTTTCAGATTAAATTTTGGATGCCTTAGGATTGCTCTTGTGGTTCCTGGAACCTGTGAGGCTCACCTGGAGGAAGATTATCTGCACTTGCAGAAGGAGTTGGACAGGGTTGACACTAAGGTATGGAAAGCCTGTCCCTACAGGGATAAACCTGAGGGTGCCAGTTGCTCCCTAAACATCATGAAAATGGACAAACCAGTCTTATGGGAGCAAGGATGACAGAGACCTAAGGAAGCAGCAGTTACATCGGGCTTTGATCTGCCTCTGTCCCTCTGGCCCCTGCCCCACAACCCGCCATGCTGAGGCAGAGCTGCCTCTCCTTAGGGTTTCACCACTCACCGGTCAGGGGGGCTGGGGCTCCTCTCTCTCTGCTACATTTGAGGTCTTCCTGGTTTAAGAAGACTCCCCACACACCCCTGCTGTGATTCTCGACCCCAGAGCAGGTGTGTGGAGCAGTTCACCTGGCTGCCTGGGCTGAAATGGTTGTCATCAGCTTGCCAGTGATGCCATCCTTCCTGGCCCCACCACACTGAAGCAGAGCTGCCTCTCCTCAGGCATCCACTGCTTCCTGCTCAGGGGCTGCTGGGTGCCTCTCTCTGCACTTCAGTCAGGGCTTTTCCCACTTGAGAAAGCTCCCCATGCTCCCCTGGTGCAATCCTGGGCTCCAGAGCACATGTGCCAGAGCAGTTCACCTTTGACCCTTGCCAGACGCCTTCCTTTAGGAAGATGAACTATTCCATGCACCTTTTCATGGAGTAGCAAGCAAGGCAATACAAGGAGCATCACAGCTCACAAAAAAGGTCAGAAGGGCAGTGTGGGTGTTTAGAACCGTGCTGTAGGAAATCAGTGGAGGGATGGGAGAGGCTGCTGTTAAAGAGGACAAAGGAATACAGCTGGTGTTCATTTGGGAGCAGAAGTGAAGCTCTGAAGGCACTGGAATGGATTGCAGTTCTCTGGGCACAGGGTGTGCACACACACATGCAGCACAGCAGGCCTTTGGCAGCAGCTGGCTCCTCTCTGGGAAAGCTCACCTGACAACTGTGGGTTCTGCCCGTGATTTTACAGTTGCAGGAGGAGGAGGAGGAAAAGCATCTTCAGTCTGAGCATTGTGTTGGTGACTTGAAGACTGCCTTGGCTGATAAGGAAAGAGAAGCAATAGCTTCTTCCCAGAAACTGCAGGACCTCCTGTTGGCATCTTCCGAGCCTGATACTGCTCCAGAACAAGTGGAAGAACACGAGCAACAGTAAGAGAGTAACACAGCAAAGTGAGGGGTCTGTAGCTTTGGGGGATTGGGTGGAGCAACAGGAGAGTCAGTCTGATTTTGAAGGACACTTCTGCTTTGGATTCTGTTACTTAACACAGTTTGTCTTGCATTGGATTTTCTGGTAACAAGACCTGTATTTCTTCTGAAGTTTTGAAAGTGGAAACACCAGATTGGAAACCACTGTCCAACAGCTGAGAGATTGCTTTGAAGCCCTTCAGAGAGACCTGCGAGCCTCTGCCTCAGTAAGCTGCTCGTAAATTTCCCTGTTTGTGACTCTTGAGCTGAGCCGCCCATTTCTGTGGAGAAACTGCAAGATGAAGTTTTCCTGGAGAGCTGAGGGGAGCTCAGTTTCTGCATTCTCCTCAGTAGAGGCTGCTCAGAAAGCAGCCTGGTCCTTTCTCCAGCTGCTACAAAAGCCCTGAGGGTGTTTTCTGTGGTGGACACTAGAGGAATAGAGATTATAAATTATGAGTGTCATTATGAGCTCCAAGGGGCCTGGAAGTATTGCTCCCAGAAACATCTCACAAATTCTTAAGTATAAAGTGTCTTAAATTCTTAAGGTCTAAAGTGTGTTCTTTCTGTCAGGGAATCTTTCCGGTGTTTTCCAAGCTTGTTTCCAAGAGATGATAAATACAGTTTCAGTGGCCACCCCTTTGGAGGTTTTCCCAGATTTCACTTCCTTTAGATTATGCTGAGTTTCCTTTTCTTTTTTTTTTTTTTTTTTTTTTTTCTGTGTACAGGTTGGTGAACTTTCCCATCAGCTGGAGATGGAGCCTAAAACAGGCATGCAGCTGGAAGCCCAACATCAGGATTTGCAAGGAGAGCTGTCCAACCTGCGTGGGAACTGTGAAAAACTGGAGGTGGACAAATGCCAGCTGCAAGAAGAGCTGGCAAAACTCCACCAGCAATTGGAGAATTTCATGCTGGATGGCAGCCAAACAGAACAATGTGAAAGAGATGTGGAAGAAAGACCTGAGCAGGAAATAGGACAAAAACTACAAGAAGTCAATCAGTTGTTGCAAGTAAGTGAATTTCTCACCAGTGTCCACGTAAACTTCTGTTGTGGCCACGATTTCTGGTATTTTCCTTTCCCTCCTGCATTCTGTGTGTTAGGCTGCACTTCTGTCTGTGCTGGAGGCAGTGGGAGAAGGGCAGATGGTTGGGCAGCAGTGCTGGGTGTGTGAGGTGCCGGCAGGTCCCTGAATCCAAAGCCTGCCCAAGGCACATTCCCAGTTGGCAGTGCCTGGGGGGGATCTCTGTCCCCTGCTCTGGTTCTGGCTGCTCATCCTCCAATGGGTTTGGCAACTTGCAGCTGTCATGGCCAGATATTCGGGTGCTGCTTTGTCCTTGTAGGGGGAAAAGTGCTCAGAGAAGGAGTCCCTGAAATGACAGGGGTGGGGTGAGGGGGGTGCAGGTGGGGATGCTCTGATTGTCTTTGAAGCATCCTTTTCAATATGCCCTGTCCTGCCGATACAGTGTCTTTTCATTGGTAGCTTTGACTAAGAGTGCTGATTTGGCCTCTTTCTGAATGAGAAGAATTATTTACCCTGGTAGCTCCTGGGTTCTGCCTTGATTGCTGCTGCTTGGGAGGAGGCACAGCCGCCTCTCTGAGCAAAGCCCTGAACTTGGGTCCATGCAATTTTCTGCTGGGGAGAGCTCTCTTTTTCTTGTGGTGGTTGTAGGTGCACTGTCTCCTTCAGGCACAGACAGCCTACCAGGACACGTTAGAAAAAATCAGAAGCAGTCATTTTGACTCACTGAAAAAACAGTTAGAAGACAGAACTAGAGATCTTGAACGTGCTCTGGGAAGGACAAAAAGCAACCAACAAGAAAGACCTTTTCAAAAAGAATCCAGACAGCCAGAAGTGGACAATTACATAGAGCTGTACCTGCAGGAAGTGAAAACCAGCAAAAGCCTCGCAAAGAAACTGGAAAGGTAAGTTCATGTTTCTTTGGAGTGCTAATCACAGACTCCTTTTTCCTTGGGCATTTTCCTTCTAAAATCCCTTTTCTACATCTGGCCAGCAGATGTATGTGTGAAAGCATAACATGGCATATTTGTGGGGAAAGTACCTCAAGACCCTTCCCTTCACCAGACCTCTCTTCCTTTCTCTATAGAGTTCCAGCAGTAACACCACAGTAGCACCATGATGGCGTTATTGGCGCCTTTTTCAAGCTGATGTTGATTTAACAGGCAGTCTTTTTGCCAATCTCTAATCTCCTCCTCCTGTGTGGGACAGAAAATATGAATCTTGTGGCCTTTCCTGTTTTAATAAGGAGAGGCCTCTCAGAAAGCAGAGTTGGATTCTGTGAATCAAAACTAAGAATGATCTTTCTGTTTTAGCAGCAGCTCTGGGGTTTGAGCTTTGCCTGAGAAGGCCAGAAAGGGTAGCCCAGAGTTCTTATGGAGGTGACACTTCCTCCTCCCTGCACTTGGTGTGATTTTTTTGGAAACAGGCCCTCTGCACAAGCTCAGATCAAAGGATGTGCTTGTTTTGGATGCTCTTCATCCCCTTGGCATTTAGCAGTCGAGGAATAGTCAAGGATGTGGAGGGAAGCTTTGCCAAAGCGTTACTGCCCAAGGTGACTCTTTGTGTGCCTCTGAATGTTTCAGAGCCAATGAGAGACTTGAAGAGGCCAACGCGAAGCTCCTCTGGGAGCGCCAGAGAAGCAAATCTGCAGCCACAATCAGCGATGTCAGGAGATGTCTGGCTGCAATTCCACCTCTGGATTTAGCTGGCCTGGGACACCTTGGGAATCATTTGGGACTGGGCAGAACTCCCGGCCTCAGAACACACCCCAGCCACGTGTGGTAAAGCCGACGACTTTTGGTCAGCAGGTTGGTACAAATTTTCCAGTGTGGGAAAGGACAGAAAATGTTGAAATGGAAGCACTGAGCTGTGTAACCATTATTTTACAGAGCAACTGTGGCAAAGAGCACTGTGAGGCAGGAACTTCCCACCTAAGTTCAACACTAAATTTGCATGTACGATCTGTGTGACCTGTTTCAAATGGCTGATGTCACCATGAGTGCCAAATGCCATCAGACATCTGTGAGACACCGAGGAGGAGCCAGCCACGTCCCAAAGTCCAGCGCTGCCCCAGTGGTGGCAGGCCTGGCCCAGCCGTCCCAGGGAGCAGCACCCAGGCCAGGCCGGCATCGCCACAACCACAACCACAACCACTGCCTGTGCACTGCCTGCTCTTCCCTGGCAGGAGCCCTTGGTGCCAGTGGGACAGGCAGGAGCTTTCCTGCTGCCCGCTCAGCCCCTTGGCCACAGATCTCCTTCTGCCACAGCCACTCGCGGCCTGGAGCGACGGCAACGACACTCCCTGTTCAGGAGGGTGCTCAGAGCTGTGCCAGGCTGTTCCTTGGCACCTGTGTCCCACGAGAGCAGCAGCAGCAGTGCCAGGCTGCCAGCGCCAGGCAGCTGCCTGCAGGTGACCGTGTGAGCCTCGGCAGCGTCCGGCTGAGAGCGCGGCACAGGGAGGCACCGCAGCCACGGCTGCAGGGACAGCGCCTCGGGCATTTGGCTGCCCCAAGCACACACTGCCAGCCTGGGCTCACCCAGTGATTCCTGTCACCAGCCTGGGATTGCCCCAAACACACCTTAGGGCTTGAGCTGGGTCACAGTTTCATCGCAGTGTGCCAATAGATAGTAGGGTACAGATAGATTAAACAGATTATAAGATAGGTAGATAGACAGATAGATAGACGGATAGATAGTTAGATAGATAGATAGGCAGATAGATAGATAGATAGATAGATAAAGAGATAGAGAGATAGAGAGATATTAATAGATTATAATTTTTCCTCAATAAAAGCTTCAATTTCACCCAGATTCCTGAGTGGTGTGCATACAAACAAAGGATTCAAACACAAAATGCTGGGATGAAGTCCAGTTTTAATTTTTGGAGGGCGTTTTGATTGCCTCTCAGCAGGTGACACCTACTGCAGGTGTAAGAGCTGTCTTTCCTCTGGTCCTTATATCTGTTTAAGATATAAAATAGAATGGTTTATTGTGGTTCCTTATATCTGCCATGGGACACCTGCACTGGGGGCAGGGTCTGGGATCAGCTTCCAGGGCTCTGTGATGCGAGGCCACCTGGTGCTCAGAGAGCATCCAGCTGTCAGACTATTTTCAGAGAAGCTTCAGTTTAGCCCAGTGAACTGTGTTCCTGTGGTTTAGAAATGGTACTCCCCAATTTAGTGCCCTCACCGAGACCCTCCTTAACCCCAGTGCTGCTCTCTCACTCTCTTTTCTCCTCCAGCCTTTCCTGGCAGGAACCAGGACAGTTGTGTGCATACAGAAACAGGACTCAAACACAAAAAGGGGAGATATAGTCCAGTTTTAAATTTCAGAGGCTATTTTTAATTTCTTCTGAGCAAGCAAAAGCTACTGCAGGTGTAAGAAGTATCTCTTTTCTAGTTCTTCTCTCTGGTTAAGCGGTAAGAATGAAAGCCTATAAGGTCTTTATAAAGTTTCTCCGCTCTGCCATGGACCACCTGCACTGGCAGCAGGGTCTGGGCTGGAAAAGAAATTGCAGGTGACCCTCCCGGGTCAGCACCTTTCCCTGGTGCACTTTGAAATCCTCCATTCCACAGGAACTGTGCCCTTTGCTCAGGGCCTTCCCTGATGCTTTCAGTCCTGAGGTGAGCAGTGTTGCTCAGAGCTCCCTGTGATCGTGGTTGGTGCCCGTGCTCATCGGCTGAGGAGCTGATTATTTTGTGACACCCAGATCAGCCCGAGGTGCTGGGAATGCCAAGGGATCGTGGCCGAGCACGTGCAGCATTCCCTGGGACACACCCATGGGAAAGAGCTTCAGAAATGCCTCCCAGATGGGCAGCAGGTGCTGGAGCGCCAAAGTGTGGGGGGGGCAAAATTCCTGACACTGTCTGGGATCTCCGCCCGGGGGGAGGCTGGGAGCGGGGAATCATAGAATCATAGAATTAACTGGGTTGGAAGAGACCTCTGAGATCATCAAGTCCAACCCTTGATCCAACCCCACTGTGATTACCAGATCATGGCACTCAGTGCCACATCCACTCTCATCCTAAAAACCTCCAGGGACGGTGAATCCACCACCTCTCTGGGCAGGCCATTCCAGTGCCTGATCACTCTCTCTGCAAAGAACTTCTTTCAAATATCCAACCCCAGTTCCCTCAGCCTCTCCTCATAGGACTTGTGCTCAAATCCCTTCACCACCCTCATTGCTCTTCTCTGGACCTGCTCCAGTCCCTCCATGTCCATCCTGAACTGAGGGGCCCAGAACTGAACACAACACTCAAGGTGTGGCCTCACCAGCGCTGAGTACAGGGGAAGGATCACTGCCCTGCTCCTGCTGGCCACACTGTTCTTGATGCAGGCCAGGATCCATTGACCTTCTTGGCCCCCTGGGCACACTCTGGCTCATGTTCAGCCTCCTGTCAATGAGCACCCCCAGATCCCTTTCCACCTGGCTGCTCTCCAGCCACTCTGTGCCCAGCCTGTAGCGCTGCAGGGGTTGTTGTGGCCAAAGGGCAGGACCCAGCACTTGGCCTTGTGGAACTTCATCCTGCTGGAATTAGCCTAACTCTCCAGCCTATCCAGGTCCTTCTGCAGAGCCCTCCTGCCTTCCAGCAGGTCGACACTCCCTCCCAACTTGGTGTCCTCTGCAAATTTTCTAATGATGGACTCAATCCCCCCATCTCAATCATCAATAAGATATTAAACAGAACTGGGCCCAGCACTGATCCCTGGGGGACACCACTGGTGACTGGATCCCAACTGGATGCAGCCCCGTTCACCAGCACTTTCTGGGCCCGGCCCTCCAGCCAGTTCTTAACTCAGTAAAAAGTCCTGTCCAAGCCCTGGGCTGCAGCTTTTCCAGGAGTATATTATAGGAGACGGTGTCAAAGGCTTTGCTGGAGTCCAGACACATCCACAGCCTGCCCCTCATCCACCAGGTGGGTCACCTGATCAGAAAAGGAGATCAGGTTGGTCAAACAGGATCTGCCTCTCCTAACCCCGTGCTGGCTGGGTCTGATCCCTTGTCCATCCTGTAGCTGCTGTGTGATTGCACTCAGGATGATCTGCTCCATAACTCTGCCAGGCACCGAGGTCAGGCTGAAAGGCCTGGAGTTACCAGGGTCAGCCTTGCAGCCTTTTTTATGGATTGGGGTGATATTTGCCAACTTCCAATCATCTGGGACCTCCCCAGTGAGCCAGGACTGTTGGAAGATGATGGAGAGCGGCTTGGCAAGCTCCTCTGCCAGCTCCCTCATTACCCTAGGATGGATCCCCTCTGGTCCCATAGACTTGTGAGGATCCAGATGACTCAGTAAGTCACTAATTATTTCCTCCTGGAATACAAGGGGGCTATTTGGTTTCCTATCTCTGTCTACCAGCTCCAGAGGCCAGTTGCCTTGAGGGCCACCTGTCTTACTGGTAAAAACTGAGGCAAAGTAGGTGTTAAGTACCTCAGCCTTCTCTTCATCTCTATTAACTATGTTTCCCTCCGAGTCCATCAAAGAATGGAGGTTTTCTTTGCCCCTCCTTTTGTTATTAATGTATTTATAGAAAGACTTTTTGTTATCCTTAACAGAAGTGGCCAATTTAACTTCAAATTGCACTTTTGTATCCCTGATTTTCTTTCTGCATGATCTAGCTGTCTTCCTAAATTCTTCATAAGTAGCCAGCCCTTTCTTCCATAGTCTGTAAGCTCTCTTTTTATCCCTGATTTCCTTCAGAATCTCCCTGTTTAACCAAGCTGGTTGTCTTCCCTGCTGGCTTGCCTTTCGGCACACTGGTACAGCCTGTTCCTGTGCACTCAAAACTTCCTGCTTGAAGCACTCCCATCCCTCCTGCACCCCCTTGTTTTCAAGGATTGTTTCCCAGGGTATGCTCTGGACTAGACTTCTGAATAGGTCAAAATCTGCCCTCCGGAAGTCCAGTTAATGTTGGGAAAAAAATACCCTGTAGGTTTGCATTGGCTGATGGAGAAAAATGGACTGTGACCCCTGAACCATCGGAATAGAGTCCAAAGTGTCCCCCCCTACTGCAATGGGGGTTAAATTGGCAATGGGTGTTTCTGTGTCTGGCTCCACGGGTGGAAATAGAGCTTTTACAGTCACTTCTAATGCCTTAGGGTTGTCTACAGTCACTGATTGTGGGATAATTGTTAACTCTCTATTATTAGATGGAGCAGTCCCAGTTAAAATGTATTTTCCAGCAGGTACTGGAAGGTTATTTGTTGGTCTCATGAGAACTGTTTGGTAGTTGTCACTGCTTCTTGTGAGTTGATGGGGAGATGCCAACTCCACCCTATAGACACTTGCTCTGGGTCTCTGTCCAGGAGTGAGGGGAGCAGCTGGGTGTGTTTGACTTGTGGGGCATTTTTTATCATCGCTGCCCTTCGTGCTCTGCTCCCCATTTCCTGAAATCGAGGCCAGCCTTTGTGCAGCTTTCTGCAAAAGCGGCCTCCCCTCTCTGTCCAAGAGTGATCTACAGTCACTGGCCCAGGGCAACCCCTTTTGGCATCGGGGACACAAGCTGGGGGGTACTGTGGGCGCTCTTCTGTTCAGCTGAGGGCAATCCCTTTGAAAATGTCCTGTTTGTGTGCAGTGGTGAAACAGAGCCTCCTTCTGTTGTTGTTGCACTGCCAGGATTTCAGTTAGTGGGGATTTGTTGTACCTGTTGGAACCTACATTGTGACAGACCTTAACCATGTCCATTGGAGTGGGATCTTTGAGGGACATTAATATTTGTTGACAGACATCGTTTGCTCTATTGCCAGTTTTAGAACCAGTGCATCTTGAGCCTCTGGATTTATTTTTAACTGAGTGTTTAAATATTGAAATAAGATTCTTATGGAGGTGATGGAGTCTCTGGAAGTGTTTAGATCTCATCTGGATATGGCACTTTGGGATGTGGTTTAGGTGTGTTTATGGTGGTTCTGGTTTACAAGTGGACCAAAAGATCTCAAAGGTCTCTTCCAACCTTGATGATTTTGTGATTCTCTGACCTGTCATCACAGTTTCCAAATTTTGTGCTCTAACAAGATCTTTTCTCCGTGGGATCACTCAGTGGGACCCATTAACACTACAAGAAACTTTAAAGTTCGAATCTCACTTTGGTTTCTCAAGAGGTCCCTGCATCTCTCCTCAGGGTCTGATGTTCAGGGACTCATCCCCAAAGCCCCCGAGGGTGATGAAATGCCTGGGGCTGTTGCTGTGCTGCTGAGCTGGGCCGGGCTCCTGGCACACAGGGAGCTCCTGGCAACCAAGAACAGCTTCAAAGACACAGCTCTGCTGCTGAGCAGCTCCTCTGCACAGCCCAGCAGGGCTGAGGGCACTGCCTGCAGCACCCAGGGCACAGGAGAGAAGGCAGAGAGGTGAGAGGCAGCCTGGGCTGGGAGGGGACTGAGCTCTCACTGCAGGAGAAACCTTCCAAAGATTTGAATGAAGAATTCTCTGGCTGGAGGACACTGAAACTTCCCTTCCTGCAGGGATCTCCTAAAGCTGCCACATCCCACAGCTTGTAGGATCTTTCCGAAGGCCTCTCCCAGTGCCTGCAGGGCAGAGGAAGTGGCCCTATGGCAGAGCAGGGCAGGAGCTGCAGGCAGCAAGGGCAGGCAGGAGAAGGGAGCAGGAGGTGAAAGGGATCCTGGGCTGGGAGGACAGGGCAGAGCTGCTCAGGGGAGGAACCTTGGCAGCCCTTTGGCACGGCAAGGCTGTGGCTGCAGAGCAGTGCAGGTGGGTTCTGAAAGTGGCTCTTTCACTTGAAAAATGCAGGGCAGGTTTGGGAAGGCCCTTCAGCTGCAGGCTCAGGGCTCCTCCCAGCTTCAGCTGCACCTGCTGCCATTTGCAGGGGCCCTGCTCAGGAAGCACATCCAGTGCCAAGCCCTGCCCCTTCCCAGCCAGCGCAGGGGCTCTGGGATCTGCTCTGCAGCCCCTGCCCAGGCAGAGCTGCCCCTGGGCCCTGGGCTGGGGATGGGCTCTGGCAGCACTGGCAGGGAGCTGAGCTGGGCACAGGGAGGGGCTGCTGGCAGGAACAGCTCCTCACACACAGCCAGGCAGGGAGGGAGAGGCAGCTGCTGCCACAAGTGCTGCCCAGGGGGATGTGGCCCTTCCCTGTTGTCCCTGTTCTAGCTTGGGCAAACTGAGAAAAGCAGGGGTTAAAACCCTTGGATACATTCCAGGAACATTTACTTGGAGGTCACCCTGTGCTCCAAGTTTCCTCTCACTGCACAGCAAGAAGGATTCCTCAGAAGCCCATTCCAAGGTCCCTGCTTTCAAAGCCCCCTTCAGGAAGCAAACTCCAGAGCTCAGGGGAGAGGGATGCAGAGAGATCTTCCTGAAAAGAGGCCGTGATTGTTGAATTGCTGAGACACGTAATGTGTTTTGTTGATTGAATCTGGCCTAATTCAGTTCTGCCTTTTTTCCCTCAGCAGAAAACTCCAGCCTGAGACAACAAATGCCCAACAGCAGCTCCATGACCCAGTTCATCCTCCTGGCATTCTCAGACAGGCGGGAGCTGCAGCTGCTGCACTTCTGGCTCTTCCTGGGCATCTCCCTGGCTGCCCTCCTGGGCAACGGCCTCATCCTCAGCGCCGTAGCCTGCGACCAGCACCTGCACACCCCCAGGGACTTCTTCCTGCTGCACCTCTCCCTCACAGACCTGGGCTGCATCTGCACCACTGTGCCCAAAGCCATGCACAACTCCCTCTGGGGCACCACAGCCATCTCCTACACAGGATGTGCTGCTCAGGTCTTTTTCTTTGCCTTTTTCATCTCAGCAGAGTTTTCCCTCCTCACCATCATGTGCTACGACCGCTACGTTGCCATCTGCAAACCCCTGCACTACGGGACCCTCCTGGGCAGCAGAGCTTGTGCCCACATGGCAGCAGCTGCCTGGGCCTCTGGGTTTCTGTATTCTCTGCTGCACACAGCCAATACATTTTCCCTGCCCCTGTGCCAGGGCAATGCCCTGGGCCAGTTCTTCTGTGAAATCCCTCAGATCCTCAAGCTCTCCTGCTCACACTCAGGCTACCTCAGGGAACTGGGACTTCTTGGAGTTAGTGTCTTTTTAGCATTTGGCTGTTTCATTTTCATAGTTTTCTCCTATGTGCAGATTTTCAGGGCTGTTGTGAGGATCCCCTCTGAGAAGGGACAGGACAAAGCTTTTTTCACGTGCCTCCCTCACCTGGCCGTGGTCTCTCTGTTCCTCAGCACTGGTGTATTTTCCTACCTCAAACAACCCTCCATCTCCTCCCCATCCCTGGATCTGGCCTTGTCAGTTCTGTACTCGGTGGTGCCTCCAGCCCTGAACCCCCTCATCTACAGCCTGAGGAACCAGGAGCTCAGGGATGCCATAAGGAAAATGATGACTGGATGCTTTTCTGGAGCAAAAAAGTGCCTCTGATCTAGCGTGTACAATTCAGAAAGGGACCTCTTGATGTCCAAGCCTTCCTTCTCAAGTTTTTGTGGGAGGTCATTGGGTTCATTTGGAAAAATTTTCTATGCAATGAAATCTTATTTTGCATTTGCCCTCTAATTAAGTGTCCACACAATTATATTGACCCAGAGATGTAAAAATGTTGAATTGTGCTCTCTGAGTATTTAAACAAATTAAAGAACCCTGCAGTGCCTTCTTTGTCCAAGACCCTTCTTCTCAGCTGTTCCTAAAGCACAGCACACTGCAGGACAGGGGGGATTTGCAAAGGGCAAGGGCACAAGAATCCCAGCACAGCAGCACTGCCAGGGAGCAGCAGAGCTTGGGCTTTGCAGAGCTGCTCTTTCCACTTCCACACTGTCCTTGTGAGCCCCTTTCTGGCTGCAAGGCCTGAGTGCTCTCTGAGCACAGTCCTGGGGGTGGGAGCCCTTTGAGCACAGGCAGGGACAGGCACTGGGGAATTGTGAAGCAGAGCTGGCCACCCTGACAGCATCTCCAGGATGCTGTGGGAACTTCCGAGGGTACTGCATGGACTGGGTCATTTCTTCTGTGCCCTTGCTGCAGGGCTGGAACTCTCCTGCAGTGACACCAGGACACTCCTGCTCTTTGCATTCCCAGCCTGATTTTTAGATCCAGTCTTCCCCTCCTGTTCCCAGGGACATGCTGGGAGTGCTTCAGAGCTGCCATCCTGGGGCAGCTCCTGCCCAGCGTGGGCAGGCACAAGGTCTCTCCCCCTGCTCCTCTCTCCTCAGCAGTGCCACTGTTTGCTGCAGCCTCCTCCTCCTTGCCCAGCACAGCCCTCCTGGCAGAGTTGGACACAGCCCTTGTTCTACCCCCTCCTCATGGCCCTGCCCAAGCCCCTCAGCTCCAGCCTGATGGCCAGAAACCTTCAGGGCAGGGAGAGACCATTGGAGTGGTGGGTCTGTAGGGAGAAATCACTGCTGCCTCCCTTCTGAATCACTCTCAGGACCTGGACAAGCCTGGATTTGGTTTTGTTTCCATGAGGTCCTGCAGTGTCAAAGTGGCCCCTTGATTCCAGGAGGCTGCTCAGTGTCCCCAGGATCCTTTGGCTCCAGAATGCCCTGGAATGTCACAGTGGTCCCTTGAGTCCATGAGGTGTCTTTGGTATCACAATGACCCCTTGATTCCGTGGGGTTCCCCAGTGTCCCAAGGTCCATTTGGCCCCAAAAAGGCCCTGTAGTGTCACAGTGGCCCCTTCCTTTCATGAGGTTCCACTGTGTCCCAGATATCTTTTCTTCCAGGAGGCACCACAGTGCCTCAATGGCTCCCTGGTACAATGAGGTTCCAAAAGGTTTTAGGGCTCCTTTTGTTCCACAAGGCCCCACATGTGAAATGGTGCCGTGGTTATACAAAATTTCACAGTGTCCCTGTGTTCCTTTCTTTCCATGAGGCCCTGCAGTGCCACAATGGCCCTTTGATTCCATGAGGATGCACAGGGTCATCACAAAGCTGAGCCCACCCAGATGAAAGTTTGTGGGAGACCAGGAGGAACTGGGACAAAAAGGACTGGATATTTGGGGAAGGAAAGAGGGGCTTGGCCAATAGAGAGGAAAGATTTTGATGAGGTAAAAACAGTTTCATGTAATGCTGAGGGTACTAAAACACTGAGAGTGCAAACACTTCTGATGGACCTTTACTCTCTTTGTAACCTCAAGCCCCAACATTCCCCAGAATTGCTGCCCCTTCCATTGAAAGGAAATGCACTGCTCAAATTCTAAGCCAGAAAATCCCAAATGCAGAACTCCAGACTCTTATTTTTCCTCCAATGCCCTCCCAATCCCAAACCTGTAATAGCAGCATGAAAAGCCAAGCTTTTATCCTGACCCATCCCAAAACCTCTTCCCCTAATCATGAACCAGACCTTGCCAGCAGAACAACAAACCTGCCAAAGTTCTGCCCAATCCCCACCCTGAGCTCTAAAGCCCAAGGCCTGAGCATGAAGCACCCCCAGAGCCCTTGGGAGCAGGGCAAGGACCTGCAGGGCCCAGAGCAGGCCCAAGGGGTTGGCAGAGCAATGGGAGGTGACCTGGATCTGCTCAGCTCTGCAGGGACCCCCAGCAGAAGGGCCTGGGCTCTGTCAGGGATGTCCTGGGGCACAGGGGCTCAGCAGCAAAGCCAAGAAGGCCAAGTGCACATGGCAGCAGCCAGAGCTGGGGGACAGCAGAGCCATCAGGGAGGGCCCAGAAATGCTGCTGGCAGGGGGGTGGGAAAGCAGGAGGGGTGTGTGCAGCCTGCAAGGCCAGAGGAGCAGCAGGGCCAGGGGAGCACAGCCTGCAGCACAGATGGCCAAGGGCTCTGGCAGGGCTGCAAGGCCCAAAGGCACCCAGGCCTTTGTGCCCTTGGCTCTGGCAGCTGCCTCTGCCCCTCAGGCCACCACAAGACACTTTCCTTTGTCTGCCTGCACTCCTGGCCTGCAAGGATCTGCTCCAAGGAGTCCCTGGGGAGGCTTTGTCAGTGCCTGCCCTCAGTGGGGCCCAGCAATGCTTCAAGGGACTGGGAGTTTGGCTTCTGACTTCTTGAGCAGCTTTTTCTATCTTCTCTCAGTACCTCAGGATGAGGGACTTGTCTCTAAACACACTTTGGGGCTAATTAAATATAGAAAAACAAATTATTTTTTTTCCTTTAATTGTCTTCATGTTTTCAATTCTTCAACAAATAATTGGAGTTGTTTTGTTGTTTCGCTAAGGAGGAAAATCTCAAATAGCAGTTTACCAAAAATATCTATTTTTTTATGAAAGGGAATGATTTACAAAGAGCTCTGGGATGCAATAGGGTCAGGGTGCAATGGGTTTGGATCCAAAGGTAAGGGGGCAGAAAAGCTTAGTAGCACTTAATCACTGACCATCTTAAGTTACCAACGGATTCAATATAATTTTTTACAATTGAACAGTGACTGAATTATAGATTCACAATAACAGCACTCACACTAGAGTCAGTTCACACTGATGTCTCAGAGTTTTTTAGGTTTTTTTATCTTTTGTAGATTTTAGAACTAGTTGTGTAGTGAATATATTTTAATGTAGCTGTATTATATCCCTTACCCTTAGCAGAGTAGTTACACATACCCAACCCAACTACCCCATTCCATATCAACTGATTTTAGTCTTCTTTTCAAGGTAGAATTGTAGAAAAACATCCCAAGGCCTAGACCAGATGATATCACCCAGACACAGTGACAGTCTAGGCAGAACTCTTTAGGAACTCCCAGGATTGTGTGTGCTGTGAAGAAGATGAAGATGAGGAAGAAGGGGTCCCAAAGACCCCAAACCCAGTTCCTGAAGGGGTGTTTCAGGGGGAAGAATGGGGCAGAACCAGGGCTGCATAAACCTGGGATTGGATGGACCTTATTATAAAATCATAGAACCCTTTTCTGGGGGGCATACATGGTATGTGTTCCTCTAGGCCTAACAACTCATTAAAGGACCAGGTCTCTTTATCTCATCTCCTACCTAAATTGGCCTGGAGTCTTTTTTCTCCATGGTCTCTTAAGGCAACATTTTGTGGTTTTGCTCTGGGTCCATTTGCTCTCACCCCACACACAATTACGGTAAGGTGAAGAGAAGGTTTATGCAGATAAAGGAGACCTGTTTTGGGAAAAAAATATGAACATTTATTACTAGCAAAATAAAACTAAAGAACTACATCTACAACAATTCTACTTAAGTAAAAGTATTATGTATTTATAGAAATACCTCTCCCCCCTTTATATCAGTGCAAGGAGGAGAAGCAGTCCCTTTCTCCATTCTCGGAGCTCCAGATCTTTTCAATAACTGCAACACTTTTGTGATAGTTTGGACCTTGGCTCCCTGCCAAATGCTTAAACTTCTAGTTAGCGGGCTCCCCTCCCCTTTCCCCTTCCTTCTTCCCTTAGGGTAAAGAAAGAAAAGAAAAAAAACTATAAAAATTAAAGAACCCAAAGTTAAGCTGCTTATATAAATATATATATTTACGTAGATCACAGTTATATACAGTTAAGATGCTATATACACAGTAAAAGGGAATCAACCCCCCAAAGGGATAGGGAAAGGGGAAAAAGGGACAAGAGGGAACAAAAAGGGACACCGAATAGATATGCACAATCAAACCCGAGAACCAGTAAAATAACTAGTAAAACAAATCTCACTACGTCCTTTAAAACAGCAGGGTTGGCAGACACGGCCAGCACTCTCCAAACCTCCACGTGGCAGGACAGTGGATTCTGCAGGCCTCAGCCTTAGATAAGCGAGACCAGCGCAGGGACCCACTGTTCCCAAACCTCGCCGGAAGAAAAGAGAGCGAGACCTCTAATCTTCAACTCATTTATACTCCAGTTTACGTAAAAATCGTATGGAATACTGGGTACTTGGCCACTTCCTTGGTTACAAACTGGTTACTAGGAAGGCCTAGACCAAAACCATCACATTCTCTACCTCTTATTCCATACTATTTTTACGTAACACCTATATTTCGCGTTCGTTTATTTCTTGCACATATATACACATATACATATACGTATATAGTCCTTGTTCATTCTTTGAAGCATTCATTTTGTTGTAGAAGAATCAGCATCAGCATCAGGACTAGCTTGGTTTTGATTTTTGGCCTTTAGGTTACAATCACAGTTCTGGTTTTCAGGGCTTATCCTCTGGTCTGGGCTGGTTTTTAATTGGATACCGGCATCAACTGTTCAGGCCTTTTTCATCTGGTGACTGATTTCTTGCAAAACACAACTCAAAGCACATGATTAGTCTTTCCCCAAGGTTAAATTTCCTTGGGGCACACAGTGGATTTCTCTATTTTTCCTCATTACCCACCAAGTATTTCCAGGCCTTTGAGCGAAAACAATCCCACGAATGGGTTTGTCTTGGCTTGAGGAAGGAGTAATCTAAACAGCTTTCCTTAACATACTTCTCAGATGGATCGCTGGAACTTTGTTTCCATTAACAGTGTGGAGGGGTTCTGCTTGGGCAGGACTAGCTCGATTGACAGAGTCTCTAGTGTTAACAAGCCAGGTGGCTTTGGCTAAGTGCTTGTTTTACTTTTTGAAAGTTTTCTTACTTAGTGCCTTCAGAGTTGTTTTTAACAGTCCATTACACCTTTTAACTTTTCCAGCAGTGGGTGCATGATATGGAATGTGATATACTCATTCAATACTATGCTTCCGTGCTCAAGTGGCCACCAGATTATTCTTGAAATGAGTCCCGTTGTTTGACTCAATTCGGTCTGGAGTGCCATGTCTTCACAGGACTTGCTTCTTGAGACCTAGAATGGTATTTCGGGCTGTTGCATGTGGTACTGAATATGTTTCTAACTATCTAGTAGTTGCTTCTATCATGGTAAGCACATAGTGTTTACCTTGGCGGGTTTGTGGCAATGTGATGTAATCGACTTGCCATGCTTCTCTATATTTATACTTGTTCTAGTGTCTACTATACCATAGGGGCTTTAATCTTTTGGCTTGTTTAATGGCAGCACAGGTTTCACAGTCATGAATAACTTGGGAAATAGTGTTCATGGTTATATTCACTCTTCGGTTTCGTGCTTATCTATAGGTGGCATCTCGGCCCTGATGGCCTGAAGCATCTTGGGCCCATTGAGCTAGGAACAACTTTTCCTTTTGTTGCCAGTCTAGGTCTACTTGTGACTGACTTGTGCAGCGCGGTCTGCCTGTTTGTTATGAGCGTGTTCTTCATTAGCTCGATCCTTGGGCACGTGGGCATTTACATGGCGGACTCTCACATTCAGTTTTTTTATTCTAGTAGCGATGTCTTGTCACAAATCGGCAGCCCAGATGGGTTTTCCTCTACGTTTCTAATTCATTTTTTTCTACTTGTCTAGCCATCTTCACAGGGCATTGGCTATCATCCACGAATCGGTGTATAGGTAGAGCTTTGGCCATTCTTCTCTTTCTGCAATGTTCAGGGTCAATTGGACAGCTTTAAGTTCTGCAAATTGACTCGATTTGCCTTTACTTTCAGTGGCTTCTGCCACCCGTCGGCTGGGACTCCACAAGGCTGCTTTTCACTTTCGGCTCCTTCTTACAATGCTTCAAGAACCGTCAGTGAAAAGAGCATAGCGTGTCTCTTCATCTGGCAGCTGATTATATGGCGGAGCTTCTTCAGCTCGACTCACTGGCTTTTCTTCTACTTCATCTGCTAGACTGAAGTTCTCACTTTCAGGCTAATTGGTTATAATTTCTAAAATTTCAGGGCGATTTGAGTTTTCTATTCGGACACGTTGCGTAATCAAAGCCATTCACTTGCTCTACGTGGCATCGGTGGCATGGTGCGTAGAGGGCACCTTATCTTTGAACATTCAGCTCAGCACTGGTAAATCGGGGTGCCAGGAAGAGCTGTGTTTCGGTACTAATCACTTTTGAGGCTGCTCGTATGCTTTCATATGCTGCTAAGATTTTTTTTTCCATGGGGGTGTAATTGGCTTCAGAACCTCTGTAGCTTCGGCTCCAGAAGTCAAGTGGTCGCCTTTGCGTTTCGCCAGGCACTTTTTGCTAGAGGCTCCAGGAGGGACTTTTATCTCCAGCTGTAGAGTAAAGTACATTTTTTACATTTGGTCTTGTCCTGACTGGCTTAAGAGCCACGGCGTGTGCAATCTCTTGCTTGATTTGCCTGAAAGCCTGCTGTTGTTCAGGACTCTATTGGAAGTTGTTCTTTTTGTGTTTCAGAGGTTGCAGAGCATCTGCATCAATTACGTAGAAAACTTTTTTGTTGCTTTTCTTTTGTTGTAACTCTCTCACTCTGGCCTCGAGTTTGGAAGTGGGTTCTCCATCTCACTTTTTCATGTTTTCTCCCTTGCTGCGCAGATAGGACCATAGTTGGTTGCGTGATCTCTGTCTGGGGTTTTCCTTCCTTCTGCGTGATGGGAAAGGAGATTGTGAACAAGGCTGGGACTAAGATTGAGGTCGAAATTGTGGTCGAAACCATTTTATTGGTCTGCCTCTATAGTTTTTATAGTTTATATAGACTCTATCATCTCTATTCTTATAGTCGTCTTCATATTTGAAATATTCATAGGGCCTCTCCATTGCTTCCCTAGGATGGGTAGGTCGGTGTCGGGCATCAGAGGACTTTTCTAAATTTTCCGCTATGGTCCGTATCCATGAACACATGGTGTCCACAGTCGGTACATCCGTTTTTGGATTGTATATTGATATTAAGCAGTTGAGGTATGATGCAGGGGCACCTCTAATCACTTGCCTCCACATTGGCTCTGTACATGAAATTTTCTCTGGCTTTAAACAGTCATAATAATCCGATTCGCAATAGATGAGTTCCAGCATAGCTAATTCTCGCAAATATTGGACGCCTTCTTCTGCACTCGTCCACTTTTTCGGAGAACTCATTAAGTATTTTTTAAATGGATATTTTTCCCTCACAGCATGGAGGATTCGGAGCCAGAGACTGAGATTGTATGTCTCTCTTGCGATTTCTTGTTCTATTTCACGGTCTTGAGCGAGGGATCCCAGTTGCTGTGCTTTATGACTCTCTAACAAGTGGCTTCTGGCCCCATTATCCCAGCATTGTACCAGCCAGGTGAGAATTTGTTCACCAGGCCGGCGGCTGTAATCCCGTCGTAGATCCCGGAGCTCTGCTGGGGTCATTGTTCGCAGCACCTCACTCGTTCGCACAACTTCTGCTCCAAAATAAGGGTCTCTCCTGTGTGGAACTGTTTCCACTTCCCTTCTGATGCTCCTACGTGGAACCGCTTTCTCTTTCTCTCTGCCTCTCTCACGTGGAGGCTGAGACTGAGCATGTAGCGGGGATAGACTTCTACTCTGTTGTCTAAGCCCACTGGGTGGAGGTAGCGAGTAGTCCTTTTGGCATTGGGATGAAGGTCTCAATTGTTCTATATCCTCCTCTGAAAAATCAAGAAGAGAATATTTGGGTGTCAGCCTTGTCTTTGGTGATTTATTGGTCACCTGTGCTGCAGCCCCTTCTTCCTTTAGGCGTGCTCTCTTTTCCTTTGGGCGTGCTCCTAGTTCTTTTGGACGCGCTCCTTTTCTCACTGCTGCTTCTTCTTCTTTTGCAGCCGTCTATTCGTCTACTACTACATAGCTGGATGGGATAGGTTCCATGGGGCTGGCAAGTCCTTTTGCTCTCTCTTCTTCTTTTTCTTCTTCTTTCTCTTCTTCTCCGTTTATACGCCTTAATCGTGGAACTAGGCCTGTAGCTTCTGCATTATCCCTTATCCATATCCTCTTTTTAGTTAGGGGGGCAATAGTGATTTTCGGGTTGGTAGTTTGGGTCTTTACCTCCGTTGTAGCCTTAACATTAGATATTGTGGTTTGAGTTTCGGTGTTCATGAGATCTACGGTCTGGACTCCAGTTTCAACAGTTTTTGCAGAAGCTATGCTGACTTCAAGTTGGGTTTGTGTTCCATGCTCAGTTGAATTAACGGAGACAGCACTGACTTCGGGTTGAGTTTGTGTTCCACACTTAGTCAACTTAACAGAAACAGCACTGACTTCGGGCTGAGTTTGTGTTCCACACTCAGTCAGCTTTACAGAGACAGCACTGATTTCGGGTTGAGTTTGTGTTCCACACTCAGTCAGCTTAGCAGAGACGGTGCTGATTTCGGGTTGAGTTTGTGTCCCGACGTCTGTGGACTCAATAGGGGCATCATTTGTTTCAGGCGACGTAGTTTGACCTTCTGCCTCGGCTCTAGGCTTTTGATAGCAATCTATGGCAGTTTTATAAGCTGTTGCTAGACCCTAGCATAAAGCAAGGAACTGCGTATTTGGGTCATCGTATGAAAGACACTCTTCAACTAAACAACGTGCCATCTCGTCAGGATTAGACACTTGTTCTGGTGTGAAGTCCCAAACAATGGGAGGCGTCACACGCCCTACCAGTTTGCCAAGATTTACTCATGCTCCTTGCCATCCAGAAACTGGCCTTTCCAAGACCCTTCCCAAAGCTCCAGCAAATCCTCTAGAGGTCTGGCCTTTTCTACAACACGGCAAGCAACACAACACCATTCTTCCAATTTTAAACAACTCTTTCATTGCCTTCACCAGTACTAGGATTGTTACTAAACAATTTAAGTAAAAATTAGAGCCAATTGTAATGATGGGGATTTCCTTTAGCAGGTCTTTGATGTCAAAATCGAGGAAAGTGAAATACTCTTTCCATTCATTCCAATCAAGGAAAGTAAAATACTTCTTCCATTCATCCCAATCAAAGAAAGGGACATACTCCTTCAATTCATCTCCAGTTGGGCGTTTCCCTACAGGATAGCCCAAGACAGGTACAAATATAGCTAATACAATGAAACAAGTAGTTAGAATAGCCATTGTTGTATTATTCTTTCTCTCTGTTCTTAAACAATAGGTTTGTTTATATAAACAAGCCTCTCTTGGCAGTTTTCCCGGTAACTGTTCCAAAACAAACCGGGATAACCAAAACAATCTCCCCGTACGGGCCACCAAAAAATCTGTGATAGTTTGGACTTTGGCTCCCTGCCAAATGCCCAAACTTCCAGTTAGCGGGCCCCCCTCCCCTTCCCCCTTCTTTCTTCCTTTAGGGTAAAGAAAGTAAAGAAAAAAACTATAAAAATTAAAGAACTCAAAGTCAAGCTGCTTATATAAATATATATATTTACGTAGATCACAGTTATATACAGTTAAGATGCTATATACACAGTAAAAGGGAATCAACCCCCCGAAGGGATAGGGAAAGGGGAGAAAGGGACAAGAAGGAACAAAAAGGGACACCGAATAGATATGCACAATCAAACTCGAGAACTAGTAAAATAACTAGTAAAACAAATCACACCACGTCCCTTAAAACAGCAGGGTTGGCAGACACGGCCAGCACTCTCCAAACTTCTACGTGGCAGGACAGTGGACTCTGCAGGCCTCAGCCTTAGATAAGCGAGACCAGCGCAGGGACCCACTGTTCCCAAACCTCGCCGGAAGAAAAGAGAGCGAGACCTCTAATCTTCAACTCATTTATACTTCGGTTTACGTAAAAATCGTATGGAATACTGGGTACTTGGCCACTTCCTTGGTTACAAACTGGTTACTAGGAAGGCCTAGACTAAAACCATCACAACCAATAAGTGAAAACTTTTTGAAGTTGAGAATTCTAATAAAGTGTGAATCAGACTTTAACACCTCAATTCTCCCAGTTAAGAAACCAAGTGGAACTTACAGACTAGTTCAGGATTTAAGGGGAGTAAATGAGATAACTAAAACCTTATACCCCATGGTAGCAAATCCCTGTACACTTCTAACAAAATTGAGAGAGAATTTGATTTGATTCACAGTGTTAGATTTCAAAGATGCCTTTTTCTGTCTACCCCTAGCTCAGGAAAGTCAGAAGATTTTTGCTTTGGAGTGGGAATCTGTCCATAGTGGGAGAAAGATGGAATGAAGTTGGACAGTCTTCCCACAGAAATTTCAAAATAGTCCCACTTTGTTCAGTGACCAGCCAGTCCAAGAGCTGGAACAATGGCACAACCACCGGCGGATGGCGTTCTGCTACAATATGGAGATGACTTGTTAATAGTGACTGGAACAGAAGAAGTGAGTGTGCAGTGGACAATCTCTCTTTTAAACTTTTTGGGTTTAAAGGGTTCCCGAGTTTCCTGACAGAAAGCACAGCTGGTGCAAGAGAAAGTGGTGTCCCTGGGGTATGAAGTCTCCGATGGGCAATGTTCCCTGGGAACAGCAAGAAAGGAAGCATCTGCCAGACACCCAGCCCAGAAACAGAGAGAGATCTCCAAGCCTTTCTAGGAATGACAGGTTGGTGTCATTTATGGCTCTATCAGTAGGGAGTACTTGTAAAGCCTTTCTAGGACCTGCTGAAAAGAACCCCAAAGAACATCCTGTGGAGCCCTGAGACAGACGAGGCCTTCCAAGGCCTGAAGCGGGAGCTCAGGAGGGCTCCGGCGTTGGCTTTGTCTGACGGGACGAAGCCCCTTTGGTTGTTGTGCCATGAACGTCAAGGAATGGCTTTGGGGGTCTTGGGCCACCAAGCAGGGCCATCCAGGAGGGCCGTGCTCGACTGCAAACAGTGGGATGGAGTCAGCAAGGGATGGCCCACCTGTGTGACAGCAGTGGCTGCAGCAGTCATGGACCACTGTCCCAGTGATGTCACTGATGTCCCCAATGATGTCACCACTGTGCCTGTGATGTCACTGCTGTCCCTGTGATGTCAGCGATGTCCCTGTGATGTCACCAGACCCCTGTGATGTCACTGGTCTACAGTGATGTCACTGCTGTCCCCAGGGGTTGTCCCTGTGTCCTCAGTGATTTTCCGGCTGTCCCACGTGATGTCACCACTCTCCCCAGCAATGTCACTGTTCCCCAGTGATGTCACTGAAGTCCCTGTGATGTCACCACTGCCCCCAGCGGTGGCACCAGGTCCCTGTGATGTCACCAAACCCCTGTGATTTCATTACTGTCCCTGTGATGTCACCACTGTCCCCTGTGATGCCACCAGACCCCTGCAATGTCACTGGTCTCCAATGATGTCACCAAAGTCCCTGTGACATAATTGCTGTCCCCGTGATGTCACTGGTCTCTAGTGATGTCACTGCTCTCTTCATGGGTGTCACTGCTGTCCATTGTGATGTCACCTCTGTCCTTGCAAAGTCACTGCTGTCCCCTCTGATGTCACTGATGTCCCCGTGACATCACGGCTGCCCTGTTGTTGTCCCAGTCCCCTGTGATATCATTGGCCCCCAGTGATGTCACTGCTGTCCCTGTGATGCCACCACTGTCCCCAGCAGTGCCACCATGTTCCTGTGATATCACTGGCATCTCTGTATTCTCACCAGATCTCTGTCAGGTCATCAATGTTCCGATGACATCACTGCTGTGACATCACGGCTGTCCGTTTTGTTGTCACCAGTCCCCTGTTAAGCCAATGGTCCTCAGTGATGTCACTGATGTCACTGTGATGTCACCAGTGTCACCAATGATGTCACTGATGTCACCCTTGGCCTTTTGCAGTCACTGATGTCCCCTGTGATGTCACCAATGTCCCTGTAACATCACGGCTTTCCCATTGTCGTCACAATTCCCCTGTGACGTCACTGGTTCCCAATGATATCACTGCTATACCTGTGATGTCACTTCTGTCCCTTGTGATGTCATCAATGTCCCTGGTGATATCACTAGTCTCTCCGTAATGTCACTGATGTCCCTGTGATGTCACTGTTCTCCCTATAATGTCACAACTGTCCCCAATGGTGGCACCATGTTTCCATGATGTCATCAATGTCCCTTTGATGTCACCAGACCCCTTTGATGACACCAATGACCACAGTGATGTCACTAGTCTCTCTTTGATGTCACAACTGTCCCCAGCGGTGGCACCATGTCCACATGATGTCATCGATGTCCCAGTGATGTCACCAGATCCTGTGATGTCACTGGTCCATAATGATGTCCCTACTGTCCCTGTGATGACACCACTGTCCCCTGGATTGTTATCAATGTCCCCAATGATGTCACTGAT
Organism: Pyrocephalus nanus; assembly: GCA_038380795.1. NCBI lineage: Eukaryota > Metazoa > Chordata > Aves > Passeriformes > Tyrannidae > Pyrocephalus > Pyrocephalus nanus. The sequence continues at coordinate 294,366 of JAWZSU010000039.1, forward strand.
GTCACTGTGATATCACGGGTATCCCTTTGTTGTCACCATTCCCCTGTAAGGTCACTAGTCCCCAGTGATGTCATGGATGTCCCTGTGATGTCACCAGTGTAACCAATGATGTCACTGGTGTCTCTATGATGTCACCCCTGTCCTTGTGAAGTCACCAATGTCCCTAATGATGTCACTGATGTCCGTGTTATATCACGGCTGTCCCTTTGTTTTCACCAGTCCCCTGTGATGTCACTGGTTCCCAGTGACGTCACCTCTGTCCTCTGTGTTGTCATGCCCATCCCCTGTGATGTCACTGAAAGCCTTGTGACATCATGGCTGTCCTTTTGTGGTCACCAGTCCCCTGTGACATCATTGGTCCCCAGTGATGCCATTGCTGTCCCTGTGATGTCACCAGTGTAACCGATGATGTCACTGGTGTCTCTGCAATGTCACCCCTGTCCTTGTGAAGTCACTGATGTCCCCAGTGATGTCACCGATGTCCTTGGGAGATCACGGCTGCCCCTTTGTTGTCACCAGTCTTCTGTGATGTCACTGGTCCACAATGATGTCACTGCTGTCTCTGTGATGTCACCACTGTCCCCTGTGATGTCACCAATGTCCCCAATGATGTCACTGGTATTTCTATGACATCATCACGGTCCCCTGTGACATCACCAATAGCCCTGTGACATCACAGCTGTCCCTTTGTTGTCAACAGTTTCTTGTGATGTCACTGGTCCCCAGTGATGTCACCAATTTCCCTGTGATGCCACCAGTGTCACCAATATTGTCACCGGGGTGTCTGTGATGTCACACCTGGCCTTCTGATGTCAGCGATGTCCCCTGTCATGTCACAGATGTCCCTCTTGATGTCACTGGTGTGTCTGTGGTGTCATCACTGTCCCCTATGATGTCACCAGTGTCACCAATGATGTCACTGGTGTCTCTGTGATGTCATCCTTGGCCTTCTGCAGTCACTGATGTCCTCTGTGATGTCACCGATGTCCCCTGTGATGTAAGCAATCTCTCTGTGAGTTCACAGCTGTCCCTTTATTGTCAAGAGTCCCATGCGATGTCACTGGTCCCCAGTGATGTCACTCATGTCTCTGTGATGTCACCACTGTCCCCTGTGATGTCACCAATGTCCCCGATGATGTCACTGCTGTCTCTGTGATGTCACCACTGTGCCAAGCCATGGCACCGATGTCCCCGTCATGTCACCGATGGCAGTGATGTCCCTGTGATATCACAGTTGTCCCTTTCTTGTCAACAGTTCCCTGTGATGTCACTGGTCTTCAGTGATGTCCCTGATGTCCCTGTGATGTCACCACTGTCCAATGTGATGTCACCAGTGTCACCAATAATGTCACTGGTGTCTCTATAATGTCACACCTGGCCTTGTGATGTCACCGATGTCCCCTGTCATTTCACAGGTTTCCCTGTGACATCACGGCTGTCCCTTAGTTGTCAGCAGTCCCCTCTGATGCCATTGGTCACCAGTGATGTCATTGCTTTCTCTGTGATGTCACCACTGTCCCCAGCGGTGTCATTATATCCCCGTGATGTCACCGATGTCTCTGTGATGTCACCAGATGCCTTTGATGTCAGGATGTCCCTGTGACATCACAGGATTCCCTTTCTTGTCACCAGACCCCTGGGATGTCACTGCTTCCCAGTGATATCACCGATGTCTGTGTGATGTCACCACTGTCTTCTGTGATGTCATCAATGTCCCCAATGATATCACTGGTGTCTCTGTGTTCACCTCCACCCCCAGTGATGTCACCAATGTCCCTGTGATATCACAGCTTTCCTTTTGTTGTAAGCAGTCCCCTGTGATGTCACTGCTCAACAATGATGTCACGGCTGTCCCTGTGGTTTCACCACTGTTCCCAGCAGTGCCACCATGTCCCTGTGATGTCACTGATGTCCCTTTGCTGTTAACACTCTCCTGTGATGTCACTGATCCCCAATGATGGCACAGACTTTCCTATGATGTCACCCCTGTCCCCTCTGATGTCACCAATGTGCCTGACATTGTCACTGGTGTCTCTGTGATGTCACCCCTCTCCTTGGGAAGTCACTGAAGTCCCCTGTGATGTCACAGATGTCCCTGTGCCATCATGGCTATCTCTTTGTTGTCAACAGTCCCCTGTGACATCACTGGTCCCCAATGATGTCACTGCTGTCTCTGTGATGTCACCACTGTCCCTAGCGGTGGCACCATGTTCCCGTGATGTCACTGATGTCCCTATGATGTCACCAATGTCCCTGATGATGTCACTGTTGTCTCTGTAATGTCACTCTTGTCCTTGTGAAGTCGCCAATTTCCACACTGATGTCACCAACGTCACTGTGATGTCACCAGTGTCAGCCATGATGCCACTGGTGTCTTTGTGATGTCACCCCTGGCCTAGTGCAGTCACAGATGTCCCCTGTGATATCACCGATGTCCCTGTGACATCACAGTCTTCCCATTATTGTCACCACTCCCTTGTGATGTCACAAATGTCCCTGATGATGTCACTGGTGTCTCTGTGATATCACCCCATCCCTGTGATGTCACCACTGTCCCCAGTGACTTCAGTAATGTCCCCGATTATGTCACTTGTGTCTCTATAATGTCAACCCAGTGCTTGTGAGGTCACCAATGTCCCTGTGACATCACGGCTGTCCCTTTATTGTCAACAGTCACATGTGATGTCACTGGTCCCCAGTGATGTCACCCACATTGCTGTGATGGCACCACTGTCCCCTGTGATGCCACTGGTGTCTCTCTGATGTCACCCCTGTCTTTGTGAAGTCACTGATGACCCCACTGATGTCACCCATGTCCCTGAGATGTCACCATTATCCCCTGTGATGTAACCAGTGTTGCGGTTTTGCCCAGCCAGCAAGCGCCTGGGGATGAGAATGGTTTTATCCAGGTGAATTTCCAGACAAAAGCCAATTAAAACTCTCAGTAACGCCTTTGCTAATTACATATTTTAAGAAAATGGAAGAGAAGGCTTGTGTCGCAGTTGAAATTAGGCAGCCATGTAGGAGAGAGGCGGCGGGCCTGAAGTGGGCCAGGCCCCATCCTCCCCTGGCCCTGGGCCGGGGGCAGGTGTAGCACTGAAACTCCCCTTCTCTGTTGTAAGAGAGTGGAGAAAAAAAACAACAAACTTTAGAGGACTGATTGCTTGGACGAGAAACCGCTGCAGAGAAATTCCAGCAAAGAGATAAGGGACTTCCAAGGTCAAAACTGGCAGCTGGAGGAAAAAGAAGAACTGTGCAAAAGGGGGCTGTTTCTCCCCCTTTTTTACTCTCTCCCTTCATCAGGGGAAAGACTGAAAAGTAATCCCTGCTACCTGTGGAAGTTTGTTGGGGTGAGGAGACCCCCCATGCATCTCACAGAGAAGCTCGTAGATGATGTACCAGGAAGCCAAGACTCTATGAGAGAGGACTGAAATGAAACAGAGTCCTGCTGGAGATTTGTGACCCTGAGAGAACCTCATGCTGGAGCAAGAACGGCTCGGGTGAGATGTTGGGATCTCAGTGAGAGATCCATGCTGCTGGTGTTGGAGATTTGTGACCCTGAGAGCCTTATGCTGGAGCAGAAAATGGCTCAGGTAAGGATGCTGGGATCCAAGTAAGGGATCCATGCTAGACCCATGCTGGAGAAGTCTGTCAAGGACTGTTCTCCCATGGGAAGGGACCTCCATAGGGAACAGGGGTGGACTTATAAACCATTATCCCCTGTAACCCCATGGAAGAAGATCCATGGTAGGCAAGTGTCCCCTTGCAAGCCTATGGAAGGAAAAACCTTCAGAGCCTGGGTAACCCCCCAGCCTCCAGTCTTAGCCCAGGAAGAGGGCAGGCCCAGCCCTGGAGGCCGACACAGAGAAGGAAGAAAGAGTTCCAGCTGCGATGAGAGTGCTGCAGAGTTACTGGAGAGAGAGCTGGAACTCTGAGAATGGAGGAAAGGACTGCTTCTCCTCCTTGCACTGGAAGGAGTATTTCTGTAAATACTTAGCACTTTTACTTAAGTAGAATTGTTGTAGATATAGTTCTTTAGTTTTTAACTTGTCAGTAGTTTTTGTTTTACTAGTAATAAATACTCATACTATTTTCCCCAAATCGTGTCTCTTTTGTCTGCATAAACCCTCTCTCAAATAATAGTAATTGTGTGGGGGGTGTGAAAGCAAATTAAACCAAAGTAAAACCACAACACCTCATCAAAATCTTTCCCCTCTATTTGCCAGGCCTCTCTTGCCTTTAATAAATATTCAATCTTTTTTGTCCCAGTTCCTCCTAATCCCATCCAAACTTTCATCTGAGTGGGCCCTGTGGAATAAAAGGAGCCCTGAAACCTTCTGGAACCTCATGGAACCAGGGAGCCATTGTGTCACTGTGGTGCCTCCTGGAAACAAAGAAATCTGGGACACAGTGGAACCTCATGAAATGAAGAGGCCACTGTGACACTACAGGGTCTTTTTGGGGCTAAATAGACCTTGGGACACTGGGGGACCCCCCGGAATCAAGGGGTCATTGTGACACCAAGGACACCTCATGGCCTCAAGGGACCACTGTGACACTCCAGGGCATTCTGGAGCCAAAGGATCCCGGGGACACTGAGCAGCCTCCTGGAATCAAGGGGCCACTTTGACACTGCAGGGCCTCATGGAAACCAAACCAAATCCAGGCTTGTCCAGGTCCTGAGGGTGATTCAGAAGGGAGGCAGCAGTGATTGCTCCCTACAGACCCACCACTCCAATGGTCTCTCCCTGCCCTGAAGGTTTCTTGCCATCAGGCTGGAGCTGAGGGGCTTGGGCAGGGCCATGAGGAGGGGGTAGAACAAGGGCTGTGTCCAACTCTGCCAGGAGGGCTGTGCTGGGCAAGGAGGAGGAGGCTGCAGCAAACAGTGGCACTGCTGAGGGGAGAGGAGCAGGGGGAGAGACCTTGTGCCTGCCCACGCTGGGCAGGAGCTGCCCCAGGATGGCAGCTCTGAAGCACTCCCAGCATGTCCCTGGGAACAGCAGGGCAAGACTGGATTGGCAAATCAGGCTGGGAATGCAAAGAGCAGGAGTGTCCTGGTGTCACTGCAGGAGAGTTCCAGCCCTGCAGCAAGGGCACAGGAGAAGTGACGCAGTCCATGCAATGCCCTCAGAAGATCCCAAAGCATCCTGGAGATGCTGTCAGGGAGCCAAGCTGTGCTTCACAAGTTGCCAGTGCCTGTCCCTGCCTGTGCTCAAAGGGCTCCCACCCCCAGGACTGTGCTCAGAGAGCACTCAGGCCTTGCAGCCAGAAAGGGGCTCACAAGGACAGTGTGGAAGTGGAAAGAGCAGCTCTGCAAAGCCCAAGCTCTGCTGCTCCCTGGCAGTGCTGCTGTGCTGGGATTCTTGTGCCCTTGCCCTTTGCAAATCCCCCCTGTCCTGCAGTGTGCTGTCCTTTAGGGACAGCTAAGAAGAAGGGTCTTGGACAAAGAAGGCACTGCAGGGTCCTTTATTTTGTTTACATACTCAGAGTACAATGCATCATTTTACATCTCTGGGTCAAATTTAATGTGTGGACAGTAAGTTAGAAGAAAGCAGCATAATAATATTTTATTTCACAGCAAATTTTTACAAGAAGAACCCAATGACTTCCCCCATAAAGCTGAGAAGGAAGGCTGGGGCAATACAGAGTCCCCTTCTAAATGCTACACACCAGAACACAGGCATTTTATTGCTCCTGCAAAGCATCCAGTCATCATTTTCCTTATGGCATCCCTGAGCTCCTGGTTCCTCAGGCTGTAGATGAGGGGGTTCAGGGCTGGAGGCACCACCGAGTACAGAACTGACACAATAAGATCCACGGATGGGGAGGAGATGGAGGGGGGCTTGAGGTAGGCAAATGTTCCAGTGATGAGGAATAGGAAGACCACAGCCAGGTGAGGGACGCACGTGGAAAAGGCTTTGTGCCGTCCCTCCTCAGAGGGGATCCTCAGCACAGCCCTCAAGATCTGCACATAGGAGAAAACAATGAAAATGAAACAACCAAAATATAAACAGGCACTAACCACAATGAGCCCAACTTCCCTGAGGTAACCTGAGTGTGAGCAGGAAAGCTTGAGGATCTGAGGGATTTCACAGAAGAACTGGCCCAGGGCATTGCCCTGGCACAGGGGCAGGGAAAATGTATTGGCTGTGTGCAGCAGAGAATACAGAAACCCAGAGGCTCAGGCAGCTGCTGCCATGTGGGCACAAGCTCTGCTGCCCAGGAGGGTCCCGTAGTGCAGGGGTTTGCAGATGGCAACGTAGCGGTCGTAGCACATGATGGTCAGGAGGGAAAGCTCTATGGTAACGAAGAACAGAAAGAAAAAGAGCTGAGCAGCACATCCTGTGTAGGAGATGGTTGTGGTTCTCCAGAGGGAGTTGTGCATGGCTTTGGGCACAGTGGTGCAGATGCAGCCCAGGTCTGTGAGGGAGAGGTGCAGCAGGAAGAAGTCCCTGGGGGTGTGCAGGTGCTGGTCGCAGGCTACGGCACTGAGGATGAGGCCGTTGCCCAGGAGGGCAGCCAGGGAGATGCCCAGGAAGAGCCAGAAGTGCAGCAGCTGCAGCTCCCGCCTGTCTGAGAATGCCAGCAGCAGGAACTGGGCCATGGAGCTGCTGTTGGGCATTGTCTGATTCTTACCATGGGGTCTGTTCAGAAAAGGAAAGAACAGGGAACAATTAATTCAGCCCCCTCTCAGCAAAGCCAGTGCAGTTTGCAGGGCAGTCCCCTCCAAGTAAAGGCATTTCTTTGCTTTGTGCTCTCTGAGGGTGCTGTGAGGGGCAGGAGCTCTGCCCATGTGCTGCCAAGGACTCAGCTTTGCTCTGCCGCAGTGCAGACATGGAGCTGCTTTGGGACAACTCTCATGAGCACAGGGGATGTCACATGGAACCCAGCTTGGATGGAAAAGTTAAATTCCTGTACTCTTGTCTTGGAGCAATTTGGGCTGCACTAGAGAGGCACAGTGTATCCTTAAAAAATTATTTACTGGGTTATTTGGTTACGGTGTTGAGACAGGACAGGCAGAAGGGCTGAGCTCTCTGTTGCTCTTTGCAGAGCCAGAAGAGCTGCAGTGCCTGTCAGTCTGTTTGCCATCTGCCCTGCACTGTGCCTTGTGCTGCCTTGAAGATGACTTCACACACAGATGAGTCTTTACAACACCCCCCCCCCCCCCCCCAATACCTGTGCTGAGAGCAGGGCAGGGCTGCTGTAAAGGGCAGCTCTGTGCAGTGTCCCCTGTGCCAGCCCAGAGGTGCAGCTGTGCTGGACAGAGCAGGACAGGAGCCCTCCTGCAGGGAAGCCAAGGGCTGGCCCAGGACAGTGCCCACCCCCAGGGGAAGGCTCAGCACTGCCCAGGATCCTGGGCTCATTTCTGAGACTGCCTGAAGTACTCACCTTGGAGATTAAAAGGGTTGGAATTTCAGTGCAGCCTCCTGAGCTGAGAGAACACTGTCTGTGCTGCAATGCCTAAGCAGCAAACACACAGCAGCACTAATTCCTTTCCTGGAGCCCCTGTCTTTTCTGAGCTGTGCCAAAAATTCTCCATGAAATATCCTGCAGTGGTGTGGAGCTGTGAGCAGGTCTGAGCCTGCAACAGCGAGACATGGAAAAGATCCTGCCTGCCCTGCCAGGATTGCTCCTTGCCCAGAGCCCTCCTGCCCCAGCCCTGGGAGCAGCTCCCCGGGCCGGCTGAGCTGCCCCTGGCAGGCAGCAGAGTCCCTGCCCAGCACAGCGCCCTGGGCTGCAGGACCCTGCTCTGCCCCACAGCCCTGGGCACCCCTGGCTGCACCCCCGGCTTCACAGCTCTTCCCAACTGCCCCAAAACAGCCCCTCCTCCCCCATCCCATCAGCTGGGGCTGGGCCAGCTTGAGCAGATGCCTCCAGGAGCTGCCCCTGCACTGCCCTGCAGCCACAGACTCACCGTGTGCAGCCCTGCCAAGATTCCTCCTGCAGGGAGCTCTCAGCCCTCCTGCCAGTGCTGAGCCCCTTTCGGCTCTGCCTGTGCCCTGCTGGTGTCCCTGAGCTGCCCTGGCGGTGCCCTCAGCCCTGCTGGTCTGTGCAGAGGAGCTGCTCCTGGGCAGAGCTGTCTCTTTGAAGCTGTTCTTGGTTGCCAGGAGCTCCCTGTGTGCCAGGAGCCCGGCCCAGCTCAGCAGCACAGCAACAGCCCCAGGCATTTCATCACCCTCGGGGGCTTTGGGGTTGTTTACATGAGACTCAGTCCCTGAGAGGAAGTTCAAACAACTTTTCAAGAAGTCAAAGTGAGATTGAAACACTAAAGTTTCTTGCAGTGCTAATGAGTCTCACTGAGGGACACAACTGAGAATGTGTCCCCAGGTTCCAGGTGGAGCAGAAAACTGCAAACAGTGATGACAAGGATGGACAAGCAAGGCAAAGGAGGCTCTGGTGCTGAATAAGCATTACCTTGTTTCTACAATGCAAAGGACCAAGGCCTGACCCCCAGCCCTGGGAAAGCAGATCCTGTCCCTGCCTCATTGCCCAGGGCTCTTCCTGGGGCACTGGGATGTGGGATGTGCAGTGCCAAGGGCAGGACGATGGGGTGGCACCTGCCAGGCTGCTGAGCAGGGACAAGGAGGCCAGGAGGCCCCAGAGCTGCAAGGGCCACTTGTCTCCTCCTGGCCTCAGGGGCACAGCCAGCAGCCATGGCCAAAGGCCTGCAGAAGGGGGCTGTGTCAGGGCCTTTCAGCTTCTGCACAGGCCTCTCTGCTGTGCAGCCCAGGCTGTCCTACGGTGTCCATGCCCTGCCCCTTTCCCTGCAGGCTGTCATCATCCCCCCGGCTGCCCCACCTGGCTGGCCCCTTCCTGCACTGACATCTCTGCATCCTCCCTGGCTCTTCCTCCCAGGCTCCTCCTGGCTGATGTGTGGCACCACAGCATTGCCTTTAGAGTGAAATTCTTTGAGTCTGTTATCCCAAACTCCTTCTCCAAAGAATTTCTATTTCTGGGACATGAATTGCCTTATTTTTGGAGAAGCAACTGTAAGAAGGTGAAAAGTCAATTCAAATAAAGTTCCAACATCTCTGTGTGAGAGTTTCACCAAACGGGTCAATGGCAGAGCCTGCCAGGATGACCTTGCCAGTTGAAGATGGGAAATTCTGTTTGGGGTCTAAGTCTTATGATGGGCAACAAGAAAGCACATTTGGGGACTGCGCAGGACCTGTCATGGGTTCTCTGGGGAAGAAACAAAGGAAGGGAAATGGTGGGATCACAGTTGTTTGTGAAGGAACAGGTGTGAGAAAACAGAGAAAAGGGGATGAAAAAACTCAGAATGACCAAATATGTATTCTTAGAGAAGTCCTGTAGAATTAGGTCAGGGATGTAACTCAAACTAACAGGATGTAAATAAGCTCTGTCCTCAGATAAGGTGAAGAACAAATGTAACGGTGGTGGTGGAACAGGATGACAATGGGCTGGCTCAAAACTGAGGGCAAGGCAGCAGAGGAAGCCTGGAAGGACCAAAGAAGGACCTCCAGGGGGGTGACTCTGTGAAGCAAACTCATGAATATGTATTAAGCAAATCTGAATATCTAATGAATATGTAACCAGAGTGTGCAATAAGAAGCCCTGTCCATCTGTCATTTGGCACCTTCGGTTACAGGAGCTTCCCAGCCAACGTCCAGTGCTGAATAAAGAACAATTCCTGCTTCTTAACACTTACAAATTGGGGTTCTGGTGTTTGTTTCTGCCCCCTTTTGGTATCAGGGCCATTGTGACACTTTGGAACCTCCTGGAATCCAAGGGCCATTGTCACAGTGCAAGGCCTGATGGAGCCAAAGGCCCTTGGACACTGGGGCAGCTCACAGAATCCAGGGGCCTTGATGACACTCCAGGGCATCACAGAACCAAAGGAGTCCCGGGAAGGTGCTGAACCTCCTGGAATCAAGGGGGCATTGTGACACTGTGACACTGTGACACTGTGACACTGTGACACTGTGACATTGTGACACTGTGACATTGTGACACTGTGACACTGTGACATTGTGACACTGTGACATTGTGACACTGTGACACTGTGACACTGTGACATTGTGACACTGTGACATTGTGACACTGTGACACTGTGACACTGTGACATTGTGACACTGTGACATTGTGACACTGTGACATTGTGACATTGTGACACTGTGACACTGTGACACTGTGACACTGTGACATTGTGACACTGTGACATTGTGACACTGTGACACTGTGACACTGTGACACTGTGACCCTGCAGGGCCATGTGGAGACAAAGGGGCCATTGTGACCCTGGGCAACCTCACAGCACCAAGGGCCATTGTGACACTGCAGGGCCTCATGGATTCAAAGGAGTGCTGGGACACTCTGGACCTGATGGAATCACTGTGCAATTGGGACAGCACAGAACCTCATGGAATCCTCAGGACCACTGAGACATATGGGAATCTTCTGGAATCAAGGGACCATGTTGACAGTGCAGGGCCTATGGAGCATAAGGGACCACTGTGACACTGTGGAACCTCATGGAACAAAGGACCTTTGAGACCCTGGATTCTTGGGATAATTCTTGACTCAGAACAACTCCGGTGTGTGTGTGGGTGGGGAAGGGACAGGTGGAATTTCCCTATTCCATTGCCCAGCCCTTGGAGCCTCCTTGGGCAGCCCTGGAGCTGCTGTCAGTCCAAAGCAGCCCGGGAGCACTGCCCCATCCCACAGCCTGGAGCCCCTAACCCAGCCCCACACTGGCTCCAGCACACCAGGAGCTCTGCCCCTCACCCTCCTGCAGCCCCAGAGTGGCCAGTGGGCCACAAGTCCCCCCTGGGGGGTGGGCACAGGGGGCAGAGCAAATCAAACCAGCCCCGTGCGGCCATGGCGTGGTCGGACCCTCCATCTGGGCACGGGGAAGCTGCACTGGCACCAGACTGCGGGTGGGAGCTGCACTTCTCTCTCTTTCCTTACTTCTTCTTATTCTCTCAACCTCTCGTAATATTTAAGGAAACTTGAAACTGGATGGGTTGGGTTTTCGCTGACTTGTCTGGGTTGGCCTGTGCTCAGTCAGTGCTTTGGGGAATGCTCTCTTCTGGTGGAATGTTGCCCTTTCACCTTTTGCCAAGCTCCCTTCTTTTCTAAAGTTTACCAGTAAAAGTGTGATAGTTAACCTACTGAGAGGTCAAAAGTGTGTTGCATCTTTTCCACTGTTCTCCCTCAAGGTATTTCAGAAACTGAAGTCCTTTTTCAAATATCTGGAGGGTGGATATTTTTGAAGCCTTGTCAATTTTTTAAAGGAAAATCCCTTTTATGAGCTCAAAACTCAAACCTGGGGTCTTACAGTCACTATCCCTGGAAGTGTTCAGAAAACATTGAGCTGTGGCCCTTGGGGACACGGTTCAGTGGTGAAGATGCCAGTGTTGGGTTAATGGTTGCACTCCATGATCTCAGAGGTCTTTGCAAACCTCAAAAATTCTGTGATTCTGTGGTGACTCAACCACTTCCCTGGACATTCTGACCCCATGCTTGATAACCCTCGGTCATCCTTTTGATGCTGTAGCCAAGGAAACTCATGGAATAAAGGGGCCATTGTGACTCTGCAGGGCCTGGTGGAACCTTGTCTGTTGGGAAACACAAAGGGAAGTGTGGGGGTGTTTCACTGAATACCAGGAGAATTTTGGAGAGGGACCTTTACACACCCAGATATTGATGTGTCCACACATCTTTGCCTGGGTGTGGGTGTGAATTGACTGTGGTGTGAGTGTTGTTATTGTCAATCTGTAATTCAGTCACTTTTAAAATTGTAGCAAATGCTATTGAATCACTTGATAATGGTTTAATTGGTCAATAATAATATGCTACTAATCTCTTTTGCTCCCTTCTTTTGTGTCCAAATCCTTTGTACCCTGACCATCTGGCATCCCAAGGCTCCGTGTAAATCATTCCCTTTCATAGAAAAAATATATTTTTGTGAGGTCCACTTGAAAATCTTTCTCCTTACATAAACTACAAAAGAACTCCAATTAGTTAAGACTGGAAGACGTGAAGACAATTAAAGGAAGGAAAAAAATTTGTTTGTCTGTATTCTAATGAGCCCCACAGCGTGTTTAGAGACAATTCTATTGTTCTCAACTACTGAGAGAAGATTGAAGAAGCTGCCCAAGAAGTCAGAAGCCAAACTCCCAGTCCCTTGAAGCATTGCTGGGCCCCACTGAGGGCAGGCACTGACAAAGCCTCCCCAGGGACTCCTTGGAGCAGATCCTTGCAGGCCAGGAGTGCAGGCAGACAAAGGAAAGTGTCTTGTGGTGGCCTGAGGGGCAGAGGCAGCTGCCAGAGCCAAGGGCACAAAGGCCTGGGTGCCTTTGGGCCTTGCAGCCCTGCCAGAGCCCTTGGCCATCTGTGCTGCAGGCTGTGCTCCCCTGGCCCTGCTGCTCCTCTGGCCTTGCAGGCTGCACACACCCCTCCTGCTTTCCCACCCCCCTGCCAGCAGCATTTCTGGGCCCTCCCTGATGGCTCTGCTGTCCCCCAGCTCTGGCTGCTGCCATGTGCACTTGGCCTTCTTGGCTTTGCTGCTGAGCCCCTGTGCCCCAGGACATCCCTGACAGAGCCCAGGCCCTTCTGCTGGGGGTCCCTGCAGAGCTGAGCAGATCCAGGTCACCTCCCATTGCTCTGCCAACCCCTTGGGCCTGCTCTGGGCCCTGCAGGTCCTTGCCCTGCTCCCAAGGGCTCTGGGGGTGCTTCATGCTCAGGCCTTGGGCTTTAGAGCTCAGATCTATGGCAGGTTTGTTGTTCTGCTGGCAGGGTCTGGTTCATGATTAGGGTTTTGGGCTGGGTCAGGATTAAAGCTTGTGTTTTCATACTAACAATGCATGTTTGGGAATGGGATGGGCATTAGACTACAAATAAGAGTCTGGAGTGCTGGTTCAGGCTTTTTCTGTCTTGGAATTAGAGCAGTGGATTCCTCTTAATGAGAGGGGCAGCGTTTTTGGGTACTGTTGGGGCTTGAGGTTACGAAGGGCACAAAGGTCCATCAGGAGTGTTTGCACAATCAGTGTTCCATCACCCTCAGTATTTATCTGAACTTGCTTTTACCTCATCAAAATCTTTCCTTCCCCAATTTTCCTATTTCTTTTGTCCCAGTTCCTCCCATCCTCCACAGCTCTTCCATCAGGATGGGCTCAGCTTTGTGCAGATGCTGTGCAACCTCATGGAATCCAGGAGCCCCTGGGAAACTGCAGAACCTCCTGGAATTATGGGGCTATTGTGACCCTGGGGAAACCCATGGAATCAAGAGGCCCCTGTGACACTGCAGGACCCCCTGGAGCCAAAAGAACCCAGGGACAGTGGGCAACCGCCTGAAATAAAGGGGCCATTGTGACACTGCAGGAACACCTGGAATCAGGAGCCCCTTGTGGCATGGTAACAAAGAAACCCTGGGCCACAGTGGAATGTCATGGGATCAAGAGGCCAATGGACACTGGGGAACCTCATGGAAGAAAAAGAATGTAGGGACACTGTGGGACTTCATGGAATCAAGGGGCAGTTGTGACACTACAGGGCCTTATGGATCTAAAAAAACACAGGGAGATTGTGGAAAATCATGGAACCAGGGGACATGTGGGGCCTCATGGAAGAAAAGGAACTCTGAGACATTTTGGAAGCTCATGGAACAAAATATCCATAGTAGCTCTGCAGGGCCCCCTGGAAACAAAGGAACACAGGGATACTGAGATCTGGGGAAACCAAGAGGCCGTTTTGACCTTTGGGGCCTCATGGAAGAAAAGAAACCCTGAAACCTTTTGAAAGCTCATGGAACCAAGGGGCCATTCTGACACTGAGGAACCTCATAGACTTAAGGGCCAGCTGATGGTGCTCCCTGCCACTGAGCACCTCCCACAGACGCTCCTGGGTGGCCATGGAGGGTGCTCAGAGAGGCCCTGCCTTGTTCCAGAGCTGGGACATGGCTTGGGGGCTGCTCTTGATTGACCTGGGCAAGTTCACTGAGGGCAAGAGAAGTCCCTTGGAAGAGTTTTCCCCGATCCTGCTGTGTCCCCTGGGGTTGCAGAGCTCTCTTTGCCACTTCCCAGCAAGATTTAGTACTTTAGCTGTGGGTGACTCCACCCTGGGCAGGATTCTGCTCCAGGGCTCCAGTCACTGCTGACTGGATGGGACGGGCTGTCCCTGCAGATCCTCTGTGCTCTCCTGCAGTTCCTCATTTCCTACACACAAGTCCTCCCCTGCCATCAGAGCCAGCACAAGCTGCAGAGCCCCAGGCAGGGGACTTGGAGATCCTTTGTCATCTCCATTGGCCATCGGCCACCAACACACAACATCTGAGCCAGCCCTCAGTCCCTGCAGTCCCAGTGGGTCCCTGCCCTCCCTGCAGTCTCCATGGAGAAACAACAAAGCAACAAGGCTTTGCAGAGTCCCTTCCTTTTTTACACTCAGAGATTGTGATTTTTTATGTACAAACTATCACAGGCAGGATGTTTGACAAATACATTGCTACAAAAGTTTTTATTTAGTTTAAATACAAACAGAGAAGTATTTCTGATTAGTACATTTTGTGGGTCAAAAAAAAAAAAAATAGAGAGAGTGAATTATATATGGGATGAAGAATAAAATTTCAGTGTTAATGACGATAATAGAGGGAAATAACAGGAAAGCCCCCCACTCCCCCAACTATCAAAAGCTTTAGAAGGCAGGCTGGGCCCAAAATGTGTTACAGAGTGAGTGTTCAGCAGAAGAAAAGATGCAGTTTTTTGCTTCTGAAAAACATCCAGTCATCATTTTCCTTATGGCATCCTTGAGCTCCTGGTTCCTCAGGCTGTAGATGAGGGGGTTCAGGGCTGGAGGCACCACCGAGTAGAGAACTGACAGGGCCAGATCCAGGGATGGGGAGGAGATGGAGGGGGGCTTCAGGTAGGCAAAAATGATGGTGCTGATAAACAAGGAGACCACGGCCAGGTGAGGGAGGCACATGGAAAAGGCTTTGTGCCGTCCCTGCTCAGAGGGGATCCTCAGCACAGCCCTGAAGATCTGCACATAGGAGAAAACTATGAATATAAAACAACAAAACAGTAAACAGGCACTAACCACAATGAGCCCAATTTCCCTCAGGTAGCCTGAGTGTGAGCAGGAGAGCTTGAGGATGTGTGGGACCTCACAGAAGAACTGGCCCAGGGCATTGCCCTGGCACAGTGGCAGGGAAAATGTATTGGCTGTGTGCAGCAGAGCATTGAGAAACCCAGAGGCCCAGGCAGCTGCTGCCATGTGGGCACAAGCTCTGCTGCCCAGGAGGGTCCCGTAGTGCAGGGGTTTGCAGATGGCAACGTAGCGGTCGTAGCACATGACAGTGAGGAGATAAAACTCTGCTGACAAGAAAAAGACAAAGAAAAAGACCTGAGCAGCACATCCTTTGTAGGAAATGGTTGTGGTGTCCCAGAGGGAGTTGTGCATGGCTCTGGGCACAGTGGTGCAGATGCAGCCCAGGTCTGTGAGGGAGAGGTGCAGCAGGAAGAAGTCCCTGGGGGTGTGCAGGTGCTGGTCGCAGGCTACGGCGCTGAAGATGAGGCCGTTGCCCAGGAGGGCAGCCAGGGAGATGCCCAGGAAGAGCCAGAAGTGCAGCAGCTGCAGCTCCCGCCTGTCTGACAATGCCAGCAGGAGGAACTGGGAAATGGAGCTGCTGTTGGGCATTTGCTGCTTCCTCAGAGTGTTTGGATCTGTTGAGGAGGAGAAGTCAATGCTGAGTTAGACCAGGCTGCTGCAGCCAAACAGGACATGACTCACAGCCACCCCACTCTCAGGCTCTCTCTCCTCACTCAGACCTCCCTGCAGCTCCCTCCCCTGAGCTCTGGCTGTTGCTGCCTGAATTCTTTGTGTTTGTTCTCCAAGTTGCAGCTTTCACAGGTAAAACTGGTTTTCGGTGTTGTAAATCCCTGACAGTTCCATGGCACTACATGTCAAATCTTGTGGGTTCTGAGGGCACAGGGATGGTCCCTCAGTGCAGGCAGAAGAGCTGCTCTGCCCATCAGTCTGTGCTCAGCTGCCCTGTGCTGGCAGCTTGGAGCTGCAGGAGCATCACACTCAACTGTTCCCCTACACAGAAACTGCACAGATAGCCAGGAATCCGTGTCCAAAGAACAAATTGACACACTCCTCACTCTTTCATCTGCCCTCCCAGAGACACCAAATGCTCATTGCAGCTGCCCAGAGCATTTCCATGGAGTTAGCACTGAGGAGTTTTCTCCACAGGGATCCTGTGCAGCACAGAGATACTATGGCAGAGCTGTGCCCTCCTGGAGGGCACCTGCAGCCCTGCAGGACACCCAGGGAAACAGCTGAAGAGCCTGAAGTGTCCTGCAGGGCACTTGGGCAATTTGCTCCCACACACACATCCCACAGCAGCACCCAAAGGGTTTGTGTCTGCACAGGAATCTGCCCTCCCAAACCCCACACTGGCTCAGAAAAGCCAAGGGTGAGATCAAGGAGAGCCCAGGCAGCAGGGGAGGGCAGGGAAATGCCCCAGTGCTGCTGCCAAGGGAGGAGGGACAGGCAGAGGCAGCTGGAAATGAGGGCCTTGTCCTTGCCTGGGCTCTTGCTGCTGCAGGGCAATGCCCAGCCCAGCCCCCGTGGGCCTGAGGGCAGAGGCTCTGCTTGGGCTGGCAAAGGAGCCCAGGCAGGAGCTGCTCAGGGAAGGGCTCTGTGCCACAGACACAGGCAGGGAGGGGCCACATCCCCCTGGGCAGCACTTGTGGCAGCAGCTGCCTCTCCCTCCCTGCCTGGCTGTGTGTGAGGAGCTGTTCCTGCCAGCAGCCCCTCCCTGTGCCCAGCTCAGCTCCTTGCCAGTGCTGCCAGAGCCCATCCCCAGCCCAGGGCCCAGGGGCAGCTCTGCCTGGGCAGGGGCTGCAGAGCAGATCCCAGACCCCCTGCGCTGGCTGGGAAGGGGCAGGGCTTGGCACTGGATGTGCTTCCTGAGCAGGGCCCCTGCAAATGGCAGCAGGTGCAGCTGAAGCTGGGAGGAGCCCTGAGCCTGCAGCTGAAGGGCCCTGCCCAGCCCTGGCCTGCATTTAGCAAATTAAAGTGCCACTTTCAGAACCCACCTGCACTGCTCTGCAGCCACAGCCTTGCCGTGCCAAAGGGCTGCCAAGGTTCCTCCCCTGAGCAGCTCTGCCCTGTCCTCCCAGCCCAGGATCCCTTTCACCTCCTTCTCCCTTCTCCTGCCTGCCCTTGCTGCCTGCAGCTCCTGCCCTGCTCTGCCATAGGGCCACTTCCTCTGCCCTGCAGGCACTGGGAGAGTCCTTCTGATAGATCCTAAGAGCTGTGGGCTGTGACAGCTTTAGGAGATCCTTGCAGGAAGGGAAGTTTCAGTGTCCTCCAGCCAGAGAATTCTTCATTCAAATCCTGGGAAGGTTTCTCCTGTAGTGAGAGCTCAGTCCCCTCCCAGCCCAGGCTGCCTCTCACCTCTCTGCCTTCTCTCCTGTGCCCTGGGTGCTGCAGGCAGTGCCCTCAGCCCTGCTGGGCTGTGCAGAGGAGCTGCTCAGCAGCAGAGCTGTGTCTTTGAAGCTGTTCTTGGTTGCCAGGAGCTCCCTGTGTGCCAGGAGCCCTGCCCAGCTCAGCAGCACAGCAACAGCCCCAGGCATTTCATCATCCTCAGGGGCTTTGGGGATGAGTCCCTGCACATCAGACCCTGAGGAGAGTTGCAGGAACCTCCTGAGAAACCCAAGTGAGATTCAGACTGTAAAGTTTCTTGTAGTGTTAATGGGTCCCACTGAGGGATGCAACTGAGAAAAGATCTTGTTAGAGCAGAAAGGTGGAAACTGTGATGACAGGTCACGAATGAGAAAATCATCAAGGTTTGAAGAGACTTTCAGGATCTTCGGCCTAACTGTCAAACAGCACCATCATAATTACCCCTAAACCACATCCCAAAGTGCCATATCCAGATGCCTTCTGAACGCTTCCAGAGACTCCATCATCTCCATAAGAATCTTAGTCCAATACCTAAACATTCAGTGAAAAGTGAATTTAAAGGCTCAAGATGCTATGTTTCTAAAATTGGCAATAGAGCAAACAACGATTATGAACAAATATTAGGGTCCCTCAAAGATCCCACTGAATGGACGTGATTAAGGCGTGTTGCAGTGTATCATCCACCATGTAGAACAAATCCCCACTAACTGAAGTCCTGGCTGGGCAACAACAGGAGGTGCTACGTGTCACCACTGCACACAAACAGGACTGCCCTCCTTTTAAAGCTGAAAAGAAGAGCACCCACAGTACCAGATCTTTAGGGCTGTGCTGAGGATCCCCTCTGAGGAGGGACAGGACAAAGCCTTTTCCACGTGCCTCCCTCACCTGGCTGTAATCTCCCTGTTCGTCAGTACTGGCACATTTTCCAACCTCAAGCCCCCCTCCATCTCCTCCCCATCCCTGGATCTCTCCCTGTCAGTTCTGTACTCGGTGATGCTTCCAGCCCTGAATCCCCTCATCTACAGCCTGAGGAACCAGGAGCTCAGGGATGCCATAAGGAAAATGATGACTGGATGCTTTGCAGGAGCAAGAAAGTGCCTGTGTTCTGGTGTGTAGCATTTAGAAGAGGACTCTGTAATGCCCCAGCCTTCCTTCTCAGCTTTATGGGGGAAGTCATTGGGTTCTTCTTGTAAAAATTTGCTGTGAAATAAAATATTATTATGCTTCTTTCTTCTAACTACTGTCCACACATTAAATTTGACCCAGAGATGTAAAATGATGCATTGTGCTCTCTGAGCATTTAAACAAAATAAAGGACCTTGCAGTGCCTTCTTTGTCCAAGACCCTTCTTCTCAGCTGTTCCTAAAGCACAGCACACTGCAGGACAGGGGGGATTTGCAAAGGGCAAGGGCACAAGAATCCCAGCACAGCAGCACTGCCAGGGAGCAGCAGAGCTTGGGCTTTGCAGAGCTGCTCTTTCCACTTCCTCACTGTCCTCCTGAGCCCCTTTCTGGCTGCAAGGCCCGAGTGCTCTCTGAGCACAGTCCTGGGGATGGGAGCCCTTTGAGCACAGGCAGGGACAGGCACTGGGAACTTGTGAAGCAGAGCTGGCCTCCCTGACAGCATCTCCAGGATGCTGTGGGATCTTCTGAGGGCACTGCATGGACTGGGTCATTTCTTCTGTGCCCTTGCTGCAGGGCTGGAACTCTCCTGCAGTGACACCAGGACACTCCTGCTCTTTGAATTCCCAGCCTGATTTGGAAATCCAGTCTTGCCCTGCTGTTCCCAGGGACATGCTGGGAGTGCTTCAGAGCTGCCATCCTGGGGCAGCTCCTGCCCAGCATGGGCAGGCACAAGGTCTCTCCCCCTGCTCCTCTCCCCTCAGCAGTGCCACTGTTTGCTGCAGCCTCCTCCTCCTTGCCCAGCACAGCCCTCCTGGCAGAGTTGGACACAGCCCTTGTTCTCCCCCCTCCTCATGGCCCTGCCCAAGCCCCTCAGCTCCAGCCTGATGGCCAGAAACCTTCAGGGCAGGGAGAGACCATTGGAGTGGTGGGTCTGTAGGGAGCAATCACTGCTGCCTCCCTTCTGAATCACCCTCAGGACCTGGACAAGCCTGGATTTGGTTTGGTTTCCATGAGGCCCTGCAGTGTCAAAGTGGCCCCTTGATTCCAGGAGGCTGCTCAGTGTCCCTGGGATCCTTTGGCTCCAGAATGCCCTGGAGTGTCACAGTGGTCCCTTGAGGCCATGAGGTGTCTTTGGAGTCACAATGACCCCTTGATTCCATGGGCTTCCCCAGTGACTCATGGTCCATTTGGCTCCATAAATGCCCTGTAGTGTCACAGTGGCCCCTTCATTTCACGAGGTTCCACTGTGTCCCAGATTTCTTTGTTTCCAGGAGGCACCACAGTGACACAATGGCTCCCTGGTTCCATGAGGTTCCAGAAGGTTTCAGGGTTCCTTTTGTTCCACAAGGCACCCAGTGTGAAATAGTGCCCTGGTTCCCCAAGATTTCACAGTGTCCCTGTGTTCCTTATCTTTCCATGAGGCCCTGCAGTGCCACAATGCCCTTTGATTCCATGAGTTTTCACAGGGTCATCACAAAGCTGAGCCCACCCAGATGAAAGTTTGTGGGAGACCAGGAGGAACTGGGACAAAAAGGACTGGATATTTGGGGAAGGAAAGAGGGACCTGGTGAATAGAGAGGAAAGGTTTTGATGAGGTAAAATCAGGTTCAGGGAATGCTGAGGGTTCTGAAACACTGACTGTGCAAACACTCCTGAGAGACCTTTATGCACTTTGTAACCTCAAGCCCCAGCACTACCCAAAAGAGCTGCCCCTCCCACTGAAAGGAATCCACTGCTCTAATTCCAAGACAGAAAAATCCCAAACCCAGAACTCCAGACTCTTTTTTTGGACACCAGTACACACTCCAATCCCAAACCTGTATTACCAGTATGAAAAGCCAAGCTTTAATCAAAACCTAGGCCAAAAAGCTCTTATTCTAATCATGAAGCAGACCCTGCCATCAGAACACCAAACCTGCCAAAGTTCTGCCCAATCCCCACCCTGAGCTCTAAAGCCCAAGGCCTGAGCATGAAGCACCCCCAGAGCCCTTGGGAGCAGGGCAAGGACCTGCAGGGCCCAGAGCAGGCCCAAGGGGTTGGCAGAGCAATGGGAGGTGACCTGGATCTGCTCAGCTCTGCAGGGACCCCCAGCAGAAGGGCCTGGGCTCTGTCAGGGATGTCCTGGGGCACAGGGGCTCAGCAGCAAAGCCAAGAAGGCCAAGTGCACATGGCAGCAGCCAGAGCTGGGGGACAGCAGAGCCATCAGGGAGGGCCCAGAAATGCTGCTGGCAGGGGGGTGGGAAAGCAGGAGGGGTGTGTGCAGCCTGCAAGGCCAGAGGAGCAGCAGGGCCAGGGGAGCACAGCCTGCAGCACAGATGGCCAAGGGCTCTGGCAGGGCTGCAAGGCCCAAAGGCACCCAGGCCTTTGTGCCCTTGGCTCTGGCAGCTGCCTCTGCCCCTCAGGCCACCACAAGACACTTTCCTTTGTCTGCCTGCACTCCTGGCCTGCAAGGATCTGCTCCAAGGAGTCCCTGGGGAGGCTTTGTCAGTGCCTGCCCTCAGTGGGGCCCAGCAATGCTTCAAGGGACTGGGAGTTTGGCTTCTGACTTCTTGAGCAGCTTCTTCAATCTTCTATCTTTACTTGAGGGTGATGAACTTGTCTCTAAACACACTGTGGGGCTCATTAAATACAGAAAACCAGATTATTTTTCTTTTTTTAATTGTCTTCATCTTTTCTAGTCTTCAACAACTAATTGGATTTGTTTTGTAGTTTAGCTGAGGAGGAAGATTTTTAAATGGATGTCAAGAAAATATATTTTTTTGGTGAAGGGGAATGATTTTACACAGAGCCTTGGGATGCAAGAGGGTCAGGTTGCAAAGGATTTGGACGCAAAGATCAGGGGTCAAAAGATATTAGTAGCATTTAATCATTGACCATCTTCACAGTTATCAAGGGATTCAATAGCATTTGGTAATATTTCAACAGTGACTGAATTACAGATTCCCAATAACAACACTCAAAGCAGAGTCAATTCACACCCACACCCAGGCAGAGATGTGTGCACACATCAAGATCTGGGTGTGTAAAGGTCCCTCTCTAAAATTCTCCTGTTTTCAGTGAAACCCTCCCACACATCTCTTTGTGTTTCCCAAAAGCCAAGGGTCACAGCTGGAGGAGTGTTTGTTGAAGGAGTGTATTAAATATTGGGGAAAACTTCAGATTCAAATATACCCTTGAGCAAAATAAAACTCACACAAGTTATCTGTTGATACAAGAAACTGATTTTATTAATTGCTAAGAGATGCAAAGAGAAAGAGGAAAGAAAATAAGAAAAAGATTGGAAAATACTAAGATTTTTTTTTTTTTTTAGAAGCAGAGAAAAGGTACCACTGAAAAACTGCTTTTCTGCCATGCTGGTGAGAGAGGGGGAGAGAAACAGTTTTCTGTCTTTTTTTTTTCTCTGTCCCTGTCACTTTTTGATGTTATCTCTTTAGCTGCAGGGGTTCTGACAGCTTTAGTTCTCTGGAATGCAGGAAGTGTGGCCTTGCTGCTCAGGGACAAGTGGTGTCCCAGGCCCTAGAAGGGTCCCGTTCAGCCACAGCTCCCTGGCCCTCAGGAAATATGGTCAGGGGAACTCCCGCATGCAGCACGTGGGGCTCAGTTATCTCCAGGTGTCCCAGATTGGACTTGGCTGCCAGCCAAGTGCCTGGACCACAGCAAAAAAACCTTCCCCCCTCCCTCTCTCTGTCTTCAGACAGACCGAAAAGCCTATAGAAAATCAGAAGAGCCCAAACCAAACCAAATTCCAAGTAACACACATTTATATATATATAGAGAGAGAGAGAGAGAGAGAGAATTTTTAACAAGATATCACCCACAGGGAACCCCCCAAAAGGGGAAAAGGAAGGGAAAGGAAAAGGGAAAAAGGGACAAAACCCAAATACTTTCCTCGAGATAGCAGAGAACCTCACCAACAACCACTGGCACTCTCTGCTTCTTGAGGCCAACCAGGCCCGCTAGGCCTCACTTCTTCACCCAGGCAGAATGACAGCAAAGAACCTTCATTGTCAGTCTGCCAGAAGAAAGAGAGCGAGAGCTTCCTCTCCCTTCTTGTTTATACCCTTGCTTATGTAAAAATTGTATGGAATACTGGGAACATGGCCTTGGTTCCTTGGTTACAGCCTGGTCACCAAGGAAGGCCTGGACTCAAAACCACTACAAACTGCATGGTAGTCAGTGTAGCCTTTGCAATAGTCCTGATATCAGTGGGAATTAGGGTGTGTGCTGCAAACAAAGACTCAAAAAGTCTGATGGTAAAGGAAGCATTCATCCCATAATCGACCATTGCTTTTTTAATGTCTTTTAAAATTGGATGAGATATCCGTTGCCATGTAGGTGGTTGACCTTGCTCAGTGTTCACCAGGAAGAGCTTTGGGAAATGGCAATCACCTGCTTGCTCTGCTGCTCCCGAGGTATCAGCCCCCTGTTGTTGTTACTGTTGGGTTTATCAATATCTTTATTATTTATAAGATTTACTTGGGCCCCGTGGGTGGTGCCATCTTGCCGGATGTTTCCATTTGGCACACCGGAAGTACCGTGGGTGCCGCCACCTTGACCACCCCTTGTGTCATTGACCCCGGAGGTGACGTCACTGTAGGGTTGCCGGATGTGGGCGGGGTTAATGCGCTGCTATGAATGGGTGTTGCCACGGCGTTAGTTGTTGACAGCGTTGCTGAGGTGCCACGTTGTGTGTTAGTTACTCTGCCATCTCCTGTAGAATCA
Organism: Pyrocephalus nanus; assembly: GCA_038380795.1. Taxonomy (NCBI): domain Eukaryota; kingdom Metazoa; phylum Chordata; class Aves; order Passeriformes; family Tyrannidae; genus Pyrocephalus; species Pyrocephalus nanus. Next base: position 317,642 of record JAWZSU010000039.1, read on the forward strand.
CAGGCATCAGTAGTTTTCGTCCCCCTTCAAGAATCACTACCTAGCTCGCCATCTTGAGCTCTTGCAAAGTTCCCTCCTTCTCGTGAGGGGATAAAAAGATTGCTCTTTTGATTTTTACCATTTGATTCTTTCCGAGGAAGATGTTTGGAGTTCAGACTATCATTTTCTGATTTGTGTGATTTTTCCATTTGAGATCTCTTTTTCTCTCCCCTTTTCTTTTGTTGTAAAATGCTTAAAATCAATCTCCACGCAATTAATGATTTTGGTGCTTCATTATCCCCTTTGTCATTTGCTTTCTGTAGCGTTTTTCCAATTGTGTCCCATTCTTCATAATTTAACATTTCAGGGACTAATTCTTTCCTTTTGTTCAGCCCTTTACCTGAGGCTTTAGAGATTTTTTGTCATAAATGTGGCCGTGTTGTTGAATTAATGTTTTAGTTTGGCGATAAACTTCAGCTTTGCTTCATGATAAATGAGCTCCCCTGATTTAATTGTTAGTGATGAGGATAGGTAGGGGATTTTAAGGAAAGATATATTTTCCACAGCTGCTTACTTTCATCTTCAGGGTGCGTGGGTCATCCCCATCTCCCACACCTAAAGAGAGAAAACTCCAGGCCAGTTCAGTGTGTAAGAGAAGCTAAAAAGAGCAGGCCCTTTAACCAGGCCCACAGGCCCAGGGGAACACACACGACGAGCCCTCCCAGGCAATGGTTCGACAGTTGTAGAGGATGGTCCATCCAACCCCAGAACTCTCCACCTCCTGGTTCTGCCCAGCTCTGCCCCCGACATGCCCCTCTGGGAATTGGGGTTGGGGTCTTTGGGACCCCTTCTTCCTCATCTTTATCTTCTTCACAGCACGTCCAGTCCTTGAAGCGCCTCCCATATTCTGCCCTTGAAGGTTGCTTTGTCTCTTGTGGGGTCTTGTTGTCCAGGCCTGGGGTGCCATGTTGTCCAAGAGAGGTGTTTTTCTACAATTCTACCTTGAAAAGAAGTCTAAACATGCTAAAGGAATTTATAAAGTTTGATATAAATTGAGGAATAGGGTTGGGTGTGGGTAAACACCTATGCTAAAGGGTGGCATATAATACAGCTACATTCACATCTACATTTACTACACAACTACTGTTAAAATCTACAAAAAGCTAAAAGAAAAATATCAAAAAGCTTTAAGGCATCACAAAAACCTTGTTAGTTAACTCGACCATTTGAACTGGCCCTGCCCAAAAAGAACCTCTCTGTACCATTGAAGAAGATAAAATCCCTGTGGTCCATCTGAGGAATATGTTAGGGAGGACAGTTTGGATTAGTCCTGCCTTAAGCAAAGGCAGACCAACCCATGGAATTGTTTCTGCTCAAGAAAGACTTGGGAGCACTTGGTGGATGATGCAGAGGGATGTGGAACCTTTGTGTGTACCACCAGGGGATTTGATTTTTGAGTAAGAACAGTCCATGATGTTGAATTGTATAATATTGTTTGCCCAAGGACGCTCCCACTGGGTGCCATAACTCCCATGAACAAGGAGGTCTTTCCTTAGGTTCGTGTTTTATTTTCTATGGTTTTGATGTTTTATTAAAATAAAAAATAAAAAGTCGTGTTATCCTTCTTCAATAGCCCCCATCTTGTGTGTCCCAGAGACTTGGTCTAACTGGGGAGTCTCATCTTGTATTTGAGTGACCAAATGAACCTGCAATAACCTTTAGTCTGAGATTCATGCCCTGAGCAGAGCAGGACTGATCAGGACATGAGAGCAGCTTTCTGGCTGCCCCAGCTTAGGGCCTGGCCCTGTGCCTGGAGCTGGAAGAGCTCTGGAGGAGCACAAGGACCAGGCCTTTTGTGCTGGCCTGGGGGCTGGGATGGCAGGGAGGGGCTGCAGAGCTCTCAGGATCTCCTGCAGAGCAGAGCAGGGCACTCAGGGAGCCTCCCTTGGCTTTTGCCCAGCACGTTGAGCCCCGGCTGGGGCTGAGTCCTCTCTGAGCTCCAGCTGCTGCTGTGCCCAGAGGGGCTGGGGCTGTGGGGCACAAAGGGGCCACAGAGCCACTGCCAGGGGTGACAGCAAGGACAGGGACAGACAAGGGATTGCTGGCATGGTCTGGGCTATGCAGGGTGCACTTGGTGGCTGCAGTCAAGAGCCCAAAGAGCCTCGAGGGCTGTGTTGGTGACCAGGGCTGGAGGAAGGAAATGCAGGGCTGCTGTGCAGGGGAGAGTGGGGTTTAATTGCAGCAGACACTGAGGAGGGGCTGAGGGACTCCATGGCTTCTCTGCCTGAGTCTTGCCTGGAAAGGTCTCTCAGGCCTCTGTGCTGGGGAAGGGCTTCAGGGAGGAGGAGAGCACGTCTTGGCAGGAACCTCCTGAAATCCCAGAGGCACAAATGCCAGTGCCTGCCCCTGCAGGGGACTCAGCCTGGCCATGGCACAGGCTGGAGCTGCCTGGCTGGGAGCAGCCCTGTCAGAAGCTGTGGGTGGGCAGGGAGCTGGGCAGGAGGCAGCCGTGTGCCCCAGCAAGGGAAGCCAAGAGCACCCTGGGCTGTGGGACCAGCACATCAAGGACGTGCATTCTCCAGCTCACTGTGGCTGAGGAAAGCTGCAGAAAGGGCTGGGATGTTTATAAGTGGTGTTTTGTCTGCTTTTTGTTTGTGGGCAATGGAGAGAAACTTTCTGTGGCTCTAAGTCTCATCAGTTCCAGACCTCCCAGAGAACACAGCACATCAACACTCCCACCCAGCTTGGTGTCACCTGTGAACTGACTGAGGCTGCACTGACCCCCTTGTGCAGATCATTGACAAAGATACTGAACTGCCCTGAGCCCAGTGCTGAGCCCTGGGAACACCCCTGGATGGAACTCCATTCCCCACCACTCCTTGGGCCTGCCCATCCACACAGATGTTTACCCAGGGAACAGATGCTGCAGAGGATGTTTGCTAACATTTCTGTAACCCCCAATTATTGTAATAAATGTGGTTGTGTTTGCTGGCAATAAATGAACATCCCTCTGTGTCTCGTGCAGCTCTTTCTCCAAGCCAAGCAGGTGGGAGTTGGTGCCAAGGAGCTCAAACCTGCAGGTCCAGCCTTTAGTGGAGGAAGCTCAGATTGGCCCAAGGCTGCTTTGAGTCCCAGGGGTTGGATGAGGGAATGGTGGGGTGGGGATAGGGATAAACTCTGATGGATTGTCAGACACAAAGGGTCTTCATTTTTGTTTCAATTCAGACTGAATTAGGAGGAGCTTGGGATCAATATCAACTGGGGATTGCTGATATCAATGTAAAAAGAGGTAAAAAGCAAACAGGTTACAAAAAAGACATTTTTATTTGTGGTTTTATTACTACTATATATTCACTTTGAATACACTTCTGAGATCTGTCTAATTAACCACAGAAGAACTGAAGACTTAGAAGTAAAATATTCCTGATTTTGTTATCTATTCAGACTGAATTAGGAGGTGCTTGGGATCAATATCCACTGGAGATTGCTGATATCAATGTAAACCCAGGAAAAAAGTAAACAGGACACAAAAAGACATTTTTATTTGTGATTTTATTAATACAATGTATTCACTTTGAATGCACTTCTGAGATCTCTCTAATTAACCACAGAAGAATTGAAGAATTAGAAGGAAATTATTCCCAGGGGCTTGTCTGGTTAAGATGTCATCCCTGAGAAGAGAGTGTGAAGGAATGAGCAGACAAAGGAAACCATCCCTGAGGCAGGATGTTGGACAAAGAAGTTGCTACAATGATGTTTATTTTGCTTAAATGCACATAGAGAATGATTCCTCACATTTGTGGGTAAAAAAAAGAGGGAGTCTCAATTAGGTAAAGGATGAAGAATAAAATTTCTGTGTTAACAACATTAAAAGAGGAAAAAATACAGGAAACCCCCCCCCCAACAGCCACTCTCAAAAGTTTTAGAAGGCAGGTTGGGCCAGAGAAGGGTTACACAGTGTGTGTTCTGCAGAACAAAAGAAAAAGGTTATTGTTTCTGAAAAGCATCCAGTCATCATTTTCCTTATGGCATCCCTGAGCTCCTGGTTCCTCAGGCTGTAGATGAGGGGGTTCAGGGCTGGAGGCACCACCGAGTACAGAACTGACACAGTCAGATCCAGGGATGGGGAGGAGATGGAGGAGGGCTTCAGGTAGGCAAATGTGCCAGTGCTGATAACAATAGACACCACGGCCAGGTGAGGGAGGCACGTGGAAAAGGCTTTGTGCCGTCCCTCATCAGAGGGGATCCTCAGCACAGCCCTGAAGATCTGCACATAGGAGAAAACTATGAAAATGAAACAACCAAGTCCTAAAGAGACACTAACCCCAAGAAGTCTCAGTTCCCCAAAGTAGCCTGAGTGTGAGCAGGAGAGCTTGAGGATGTGAGGGATTTCACAGAAGAACTGGCCCAGGGCATTGCCCTGGCACAGGGGCAGGGAAAATGTATTGGCTGTGTGCAGCAGAGCAGTGAGAAACCCAGAGGCTCAGGCAGCTGCTGCCATGTGGGCACAAGCTCTGCTGCCCAGGAGGGTCCCGTAGTGCAGGGGTTTGCAGATGGCAACGTAGCGGTCGTAGCACATGATGGTCAGGAGGGAAAACTCTGCTGAGATGAAGAATAAAATGAAAAAAGCCTGAGCAGCACATCCTGTGTAGGAGATGGTTGTGGTGCCCCAGAGGGAGTTGTGCATGGCTTTGGGCACAGTGGTGCAGATGCAGCCCAGGTCTGTGAGGGAGAGGTGCAGCAGGAAGAAGTCCCTGGGGGTGTGCAGGTGCTGGTCGCAGGCTACGGCGCTGAGGATGAGGCCGTTGCCCAGGAGGGCAGCCAGGGAGATGCCCAGGAAGAGCCAGAAGTGCAGCAGCTGCAGCTCCCGCCTGTCTGACAATGCCAGAAGCGGGAACTGGGCCATGGAGCTGCTGTTGGGCATTTGCTGCCACTTGCTGTGGGTCACTGTCCAAAGAGGAAATATCAGTGATACGTTAGCAAAGAACTTCCTGAGAAAAGTCAAAGCCATTTCCCAATAGGCTCTCCCTGCTACACTTCCCCATCTGTTTTGTTGGGGTTTTTTTCTTCAAATTCCCTCATCTCTCCTGAGGAGTGTTCCTGGATGTCAGAACCCCTCAGCACTTCTGATGCACTCAGGGAGAACAGAGCAGGTCTTGCCAGGCAGGAGGATTGTCTGGGGCTTAGTGCAGAGTGAGGGGAGCTGCTCTGTCCCTCTCTCTTGTTCCCAGCTGCCCTGAGTTGGCTCCTTCCTCAGATGGAGATTGATCACACTCCCAGTTTGGTCTGAAAAGCCCCCAGACACTGCTGAGAGCAGAGGGATCCATCCCACACTCCTCAGTGTCCCAGCCTGTCTCGAGGGCTCAGCACCCCCCTTGTAGCCAAGGACACCCGTGGCTCATCTCACCAACCCAACAGCATCTCCTGGGCTGGCACAGCAGCTCTGCCCCTCTGCACTGGGCAAGCTGAGAAACAAGGAATGCACAGGGAGGGGCCAGCTGGGAGAGGCCAGGGCAGAGCCCACTGGGCACTCAGGGCAGCCTCCCCCTGAGCCAGCTGGGGCACCTCCCACACACCCCCAGTGCCAGGAAGGTGTTCTCAGCCCTGTGCAGCTCCTCAGAGGTCCCTCTGGAACTCAAACCACCAGGCATGTGGCTTGAGAGCTTGAGAGAAATCCCTCCTTGGACCTTCCCCTGAGGCTGCCCCTGGCAGGTGGCAGAGCTGCTGCCCCGGCACAGCCCCTGGGCTGCAGGACCCTGCTCTGCAGGACAGCTTGGGGCAGCCTGGGGGGCACAGCCCGGCTTCCCAGCCCTGCAGGAGCCCTGGCAGAAGGGAACCCTGCTGGGATGTTCCTGGGATGCTGCAGCAGGGACTGGGATGTGCCAGCGCTCGCAGATCTTTGCCCAACCTGCAGACACCTTGCCCTTCCTGCTGACTGACCTGACACCAACACCCAGGGAGGAGTCTTCCTAAACTCTGAGGTGTTACTGAGGAGAACAGCAGCTCAGGAAACATCAATATCCAATCAGCCAAGGGACAAGCCCAGGGACTTTTTTCAAGAGAAAAAACTGAATCCCACAAACAAGTCATCCTAATACTTTTCATGTTTTCCCACAGTATTTATGCCATTTTCCTGTGAGTTTGATCAGTCTCATAGAGGTCTCATTCAAAATGTCCAAGATACAATTAAAGTTAGCATGAGAGAAAAGTCACCCTGATTGTTTTCTAATTCACCAACTTCATAATATAATTACACAGAAAAAGGAAATATTCTTTTTTAAACCCAAAAGAAATCACTGAGATACCCACCTTCATTTCAAGTGAATGCTTGAACTCAAAGCAACCATTCACATGCAGATTATCCACAGAGCAGCAATGCCTGCTTGTCCCCAAAGGTTGTCAAAGCTGCAGCCTCCTCTTTTGAACTCTCAGGTGTCTCCCTGCTCCAAAGATCTGGACTGGAGCCCAGGGCAGGCCGGCTTTGCTGCCAGGAACCTGCCAGAGCCCTTCTTAGGTGGTGCCAATCTGCCAGGCAGCGTTTCCCAAAGCTGGAGGAAGCCTGAAAAGGAAGGAAACTTCCCCAAAGCCAGCCAGGCTTTTCTCAGCAGCTGAGCTGCTGCCCAGAGCCTTTGGCTCCCTGCACTCAGGGCCTCCAAGGAGCTGCTGCAGAGTCCCTGGGGAGGCTTTGGCAGGAGGGGCCCTCGGGGGGCTCCTTAAGGCTTCAAGGGCCTGCAGGATTTTCAGAGCAATTTGGGGTTTGCTTTTGGTTTTGCATCTCTGAGAGGTTTGTGCAGCCATGGCCTCCAATTCTCTGCTGTAACGAGTCCCTTGAGAGCCCCAGACAGTGACAACCCTCAGTGGGTCATTAATGCTTCAAGGCACTCAGGGTTTATTAAGGTACTTTTTTTTTACACTGAGTCTCTGGGAGGTTTGTTCAGTCATGGCCTCCAATGACCTTCATTAATTAGTCCCCTGAGAGACTCTCTCAGTTGTGACACTCAGTGGGGCTCATTAATGTTTGAAGGCACTCAAGGTTAATTTATTAAAACACTTCTTTTCCACACTGACTCTTTGACAGGTTTGTTCAGTCCTGGCCTCCAATTATCTGCTCTAATGAGTCTCTTGAGAGCCTTTGTCAGGAATGGCTCCCAGAGGGGCTTGTTAAAGCTTCAAGGTACTACAGGTTTGTTAAGGTACTTTGCCTTTGAGTTTTGAAGAGCTTTTGCAGTCATGGCCTCCAATTCTGTGTTTTAATTAGTCCCTGGAGTGATTTTGTCAGTAGTGCCACTCAGTGGGGCTCATTAATGTTTCAAGGTACTCAAGGGTTTTGAAGGAACTTTTCCTTTTGAAAGTGAGGTTTTTGAGAGGTTTGTTCATTCAGGGCCTCCAATTATCTGCTCTAATGAGTCCCTTGGGATTCTCTGTCAGTTGTAACACTCAGTGGGATTCATTGATGCTTCAAGGCATTCAAAGCAAATTTATTAAGACACTTTGACACTGAGTCTTTGAGATTTTTGTTCAGTTATGGCCTCCAATTATTTGCTTTAATGAGAGCCTTTGTCAGGAATGGCCCCTGGTGGGGCTTGTTAAAGCTTCAAGATACTACAGGTTTGTTAAAAGTACTTTGCCTTTGAGTTTTAAAGAGCTTTGTGCAATCATGGCCTTCAATTCTCTGCTTTAATTAGTCCCTGGAAAGACTTTGTAAGTAATGACACTCAGTGGGGTTCATTAATGCTTCCAGATACTTTGGGTTTTCCTTCTGACTTTCCCTTATGGACAGGTTTGTACAATCTCCCCTCAGTACCTGAGGTTCAAGGACTCAGCACCAAGAGCCCCCCAGTGATCACTCAGATAAAGCAAGTCCTGAGAAACCATGGCCCTCCCTGTGATTTCCCTCTAGTCTGGACAGTAAATTAGGAATGTTGTCTCATGGAATCAGGGGACCATTGTGACACTGCCCAGAGCCTTTGTCTGCCTGCACTCCTGGCCTGCAAGGATCTGCTCCAAGGAGTCCCTGGGGAGGCTTTGTCAGTGCCTGCCCTCAGTGGGGCCCAGAAATGCTTCAAGGGACTGGGAGTTTGGCTTCTGACTTCTTGAGCAGCTTCTTGAATCTTCTCTCAGTACCTCAGGTTAATGGACTTGTCTCTAAACACACTGTGGGGCTCATTAAAATACAGAAAAACAAATTATTTCCCTTCCTTTAATTGTCTTCATGTCTTCAAGAACTAATTGAAGATGGTTTTTTTTGTGTTTTTTTTGTGTTTTTTTTTTTGTGGTTTTTTTTTTTTTTTTTGTAGTTTAGCTGAGGAGGAAGATTTTAAAGTGGAAGTCATAGAATTTTTTTTTTTTTCTATGAAAGGGAATTATTTACCCAGAGCCTTGGGATGCAAGAGGGTCAGGGTGCAAAGGATTTGAATTCAAAGATAAGGGGCGAAAAGAGATTAGTAGCACCTAATCATTGACCAACTTAACACTTATCACATTATTCAATAGCATTTGCTAGTATTTTAGCAGTGACTGAATTATAGAGTCCCAATAACAACACTCACACCCCAGTCAATTCACACCCACACCCAGGCAGAGGCTTTGGTCCCTCTCCAAAATTCTCCTGGTTATCACTGAAGCACCCCCACACATCCCTTTGTGTTTCCCAACAGACAAGGTTCCACCAGACCCTGCAGGGTCACAATGGCCCCTTCATTCCATGAGTTTCCTTGGCTACAGCATCAAAAGGATGACTGAGGGTTATCAAGCATTGGAACAGATTGTCCAGGGAAGTGGTTGAGTCACCACAGCATTACAGAATTTTTGAGGTTTGCAAAGACCTCTGAGATCATGGAGTGCAACCATTAACCCAACACTGGCATCTTCATCTCTGAACCGTGTCCCCAAGTGCCACAGCTCAATGTTTTCTGAACACTTAAAGGCATGGTGATTGTAAGACCCCAGGTTTGATCTACGAGCTCCTCAAAGGGGTTTTCCTTTAAAAAATATAAAAGGCATCAAAAATATCCACCCTCCAGATATCTGAAAAAGGACTTCAGTTCTTTACATACCTTGAGGGAGCGCAGTGGAAAAGATGCAACACACTTTTGACCTCTCAGGAGGTAAAAACCCACATTTTTACTGGTAAACTTGAGAAAAAAAAGGGAGCTTGGCAAAAGGTAAAAGGGCAACATTCCACCAGAATAGAGCATTCCCCAAAGCATTGACTGAGCACAGGCCAACCCAGACAAGTCAGCAAAAACGCAAACCATCCAGTTGTAAGTTTCCTAAATATTTTGAGGGATTGAGAGAATAAGTAAGGGAAGAGAAAGAAGTGCAGCTCCCACCCGCAGTCTGGTGCCAGTGCAGCTTCCCCGTGCCCAGATGGAGGGTCCGACCACGCCATGGCCGCACGGGGCTGGTTTGATTTGCTCTGCCCCCTGTGCCCACCCCCCAGGGGGGACTTGTGGCCCACTGGCCACTCTGGGGCTGCAGGAGGGTGAGGGGCAGAGCTCCTGGTGTGCTGGAGCCAGTGTGGGGCTGGGTTAGGGGCTCCAGGCTGTGGGATGGGGCAGTGCTCCCGGGCTGCTTTGGACTGACAGCAGCTCCAGGGCTGCCCAAGGAGGCTCCAAGGGCTGGCCAATGGAACAGGGCACCACCTCACCTTTGGCAAATTCCACCTGTCCCTTCCCCACCCACCATCACACTGCAGTTGTTCTGAGTCAAGAATTATCACAATAATCCAGTGTCTCACAGGTTCCTTTATTCCAGGAGGTTCCATGGTGTCACAGTGGTCCCTAATGCTCCATAGGCCCTGCTCTGTCACCATGGTCCCTTGATTCCAGAAGATTCCCATATGTCACAGCGGTCCTGGCTATTCCATGAGGTTCTGTGCTGTCCCAATTGCACAGTGATTCCATCAGGTCCAGAGTGTCCCATCACTCCTTTGAATCCATGAGGCCCTGCAGTGTCACAATGGCCCTTGGTGCTGTGAGTTTGCCCAGGGTCACAATGGCCCCTTTGTCTCCACATGGCCCTGCAGGGTCCCAATGTCACAGTGTCACAGTGTCACAGTGTCACAATGTCACAATGTCACAATGTCACAATGTCACAGTGTCACAGTGTCACAATGTCACAGTGTCACAGTGTCACAGTGTCACAGTGTCACAATGTCACAGTGTCACAGTGTCACAGTGTCACAATGTCACAATGTCACAGTGTCACAGTGTCACAATGTCACAGTGTCACAGTGTCACAGTGTCACAGTGTCACAATGTCACAGTGTCACAATGTCACAGTGTCACAATGTCACAGTGTCACAGTGTCACAGTGTCACAGTGTTACAGTGTCACAATGTCACAGTGTCACAATGTCACAGTGTCACAGTGTCACAGTGTCACAGTGTCACAATGCCCCCTTGATTCCAGGAGGTTCAGCACCTTCCCGGGACTCCTTTGGTTCTGTGACGCCCTGGAGTGTCATCAAGGCCCCTGGATTCTGTGAGCTGCCCCAGTGTCCAAGGGCCTTTGGCTCCAGAAGGCCTTGCACTGTGGCAATGGCCCTTGGATTCCAGGAGGTTCCAAAGTGTCACAATGGCCCTGATACCAAAAGGCGACAGAAACAAACATCTCCACCCCAATTCTTAAGTATTAAAAAGCAGGAATTGTTCTTTATTCAGCACTGGACATTGGCAGGAAAGCTCTTCTAACCCAAGGTGCCAAACGAAAGATGGACAGGGCTTCCTATTGCATGCCCTGGTTACATATTAATTAGATGTTCAGGTTGGCTTAATATATATTCATTAGTTTGCTTCACACAGTCACCCCCTGGAGGTCCTTCTTTAGTCCTTCAAGGTCCAAAGGTTGTTGTCATCCACCAGTTCTTGAGCAGGCACATTATGATCCTGTTCCACCATGTCATGGTTTTGCCCTGGGTCAATTTGCTCACACTACCCACACAATTATTATTAGTTGAGAGAAGGTTTATGCAGACGAAAGAGAATGGATTTAGGAAAATAGTATGAACATTTATTACTAGCAAGTAAAAACTAGAGAATTACATCTACAACAATTCTTCTTAAGTAAAAATACTATGTATTTACATAAATACTTCTCCCCCCTTTATATCAGTCCAAGGAGGAAAAGCAGTTTCTTTCTCCATTCTCGGAGTTCCAGCTCTCTCTCCAGTAATTCTGCAGCACTCTCGTCGCAGCTGGAACTCTTTCTCTTTCTCTCTTGCTCTGTGTCGGCCTCCAGGGCTGGGTCTACCCCCCTCCTGGGCTAAGATCGGAGTCTGGGGGGTTACCCAAGCCCTGAAGTTTTCTCTTCCATGGTCTTTCAAGGGGCCACTTGTCTACCATGGATCTTCTTCCATGGGGTTACAGGGGATGATGCTTTATGAGTCCACTCCTGTTCCCTATGGAGGTCCCTTCCCATGGGAGAACACTCCTTGATAGACTTTTCCAGCATGGGTCTGGCATGAATTTTTTCACTGAGATCCCAATATCTCACCTGAGCCGTTCTTGCTCCAGCGTGAGGTTCTCTCACGGTCACAAAATCTTCAGCAGGACTCTGCCTCACCTTAGGTCTCTCATGAAGTCTCGGCTTCTTCATGCATCAACTTACTCCAGTGTAGGCTCTTCTACCAACAGCATGAAGGTCTCCTCACCCCAACAAATTTTCACAGGTATCAGGGTTTTGTTTTTCAGTCTTTTCTCTCCTGAAGGGAGAGAGCAAAAGGGAGGGAGAAGCAAGCCCTCTCTTTCCTACTTTTCTTCTCTCTCTCCTCTGGCTGCCACCTTTGACCTTGGAAGTCCCTTATCTCTTCGTAGGAATTCTTTTGCAGCGTTTCTCGTCCAAGCAGTCAGTCTTTTAAAATTTTTTCTTCACTCTCTTACAAGAGAGAAGGGGGATTTCAGTGCCACACCTGCCCCCGGCCAGGGGAGGAGGAGGCCTTGGCCCACCTTGGGGCCCGCTGCTGCCTCCCATACATGGCTGCTTAATTTCAATTGTGACACAACCCTTCTCTTCCATTTTCTTAAATATGTAATTAGCAAAGGCGTTACTGAGAGTTTTAATTGGCTCCTTGGCCGGAAATACACTTGGACAAAACCATTCTCAGCCCCAGGGGCTGGCCAGCTGGGCAAAACTACGACGCACAACCAAAAACTGTTAGTTTGTTCTTCACCTTATCTGGTTACACAGAGCTTATTTACATCCTGTTAGTTTGAGTTACATCCCTGATCTAATTCTCCAGGAATTCTCTACATTGTTCCTTCTTTGGGCATTCTGGGACACTGTGAGTCAAGTTTCTGTTTCTCCCATCACCATCCCATGGCACAGGCAGGACATCCAGAGGATCAGGCCCAGCCAGCGTGGGGTTGGGAAAGGCAGGTCCTGCCTGACCAAACTGGTCTCCTTCTGTGACAAATGACCCACTCAGCAGCTGAGGGAAAGGCTGGGGATGTGTCTGTCCTGACTTCAGGAAAGCCTTTGAGCCCATCTCCCACAGCATCTCCTGCACAAACTGGCTGCTCATGGCCTGGACGAGGGAACTGTTTGCTGGGGGAAAAACTGGCTGATGGCTCAGGGAGTGGTGGGGGATGGAACTAAATCCAGGTGAGGCCGGTCACTAGTGGGGTTCCCAAGGGCTCAGGGTTGGGGCTGCTCCTGTTTAACATCGTTATTGATGATCTGGATGAGAAGATTGAGTTCCTCTTCAGGAAATTTTTGGATCCTGTGAAGTTGGGTGTGAGTGTGGATCTGCTGCAGGGCAGGAAGGCTCTGCAGAGGGATCTGGACAGGCTGCATCAATCAGGCCAAGTGTCAGGGCCTGCTCTTGGGTCACAGCACCCCCCTGGAACGCTTTTAAATCCCTTTAGTTCCCTTTTTACAAGCTAATACTGTAACCGAAGCTGTTCATACTATTGTACGAACGGCAATAAATAAAGTAGGCTTTTTTGTATTCTTGTTTAGCTTTTGATTCTCTTTGATAATACTTATTTTCTCTCACTGCAATAAAAGATGTTTTGTAGTGTTTGAATGACTGTTGTACTTGTCTTTGTTCTGGGCAGGTATCCTAATGAACTGATACAGCAAGCTCCTGAATTGTGTTTCTCTCAATGCTTTTGTATGGACCTGTGAAAAACCTTTCTGATAACGTTGTCCCTGATAGAAAGGGGACATCATCAGGGGGAGCTTGTGCTGAGCATGTGCTTACAGGTGTTTTGATGTTTAGGGATGTTGTTCATGCTTTACATTTCTTGTCATTTCTTAGAAAGAGGAAGACTTTTCCTAGACCTGTGCGCAAGCAGAGCTCTAAGGAGAGCAGGTGGGAGATGATGCCATGGGGCTGGAACATCCAGCTGCAGAGCTCAAAGTCTAATGCAAGAAGGGGGATGTCAGTCCAAAATGGGCCATGTCAGAACTGGTGAGGTTGGGGGGTGAGGAGCAAGGTTGGTCATACAAGGTCAGTCTGGATCTCCTGAGGAGACATTCAGCATCAAGATCACTTGGAAAAACCTCTCTCACCTCTCCACTGAACTGAAAAACATCCATCCTTGAATTAAAAAAAAAAAAAAAAAAAAAAAAAAAAAGTACAAACTTTGAAGACTTGTTTTGAAATTGTCATGAAGACAATTAAAGGAAAACAAAGAGATCCTGAGGGATTTCTGGATTATAATGAGCCCCACGGAGTATTTGCAGCAGAGTCCATGATTCTCAAGTACTGAGAGAAGATTGAAGAAGGTGCTCAAGAAGTCAGAAGCCAAACTCCCAGTGCCTTGAAGCATTGCTGGGCCCCACTGAGGGCAGGCACTGACAAAGCCTCCCCAGGGACTCCTTGGAGCAGATCCTTGCAGGCCAGGAGTGCAGGCAGACAAAGGAAAGTGTCTTGTGGTGGCCTGAGGGGCAGAGGCAGCTGCCAGAGCCAAGGGCACAAAGGCCTGGGTGCCTTTGGGCCTTGCAGCCCTGCCAGAGCCCTTGGCCATCTGTGCTGCAGGCTGTGCTCCCCTGGCCCTGCTGCTCCTCTGGCCTTGCAGGCTGCACACACCCCTCCTGCTTTCCCACCCCCCTGCCAGCAGCATTTCTGGGCCCTCCCTGATGGCTCTGCTGTCCCCCAGCTCTGGCTGCTGCCATGTGCACTTGGCCTTCTTGGCTTTGCTGCTGAGCCCCTGTGCCCCAGGACATCCCTGACAGAGCCCAGGCCCTTCTGCTGGGGGTCCCTGCAGAGCTGAGCAGATCCAGGTCACCTCCCATTGCTCTGCCAACCCCTTGGGCCTGCTCTGGGCCCTGCAGGTCCTTGCCCTGCTCCCAAGGGCTCTGGGGGTGCTTCATGCTCAGGCCTTGGGCTTTAGAGCTCAGATCTATGGCAGGTTTGTTGTTCTGCTGGCAGTGTCTGGTTCATGATTAGGGTTTTGGGCTGGGTCAGGATTAAAGCTTGTGTTTTCATACTAACAATGCAGGTTTGGGAATGGGATGGGCATTAGACTACAAATAAGAGTCTGGAGTGCTGGTTCAGGCTTTTTCTGTCTTGGAATTAGAGCAGTGGATTCCTCTTAATGAGAGGGGCAGCGTTTTTGGGTACTGTTGGGGCTTGAGGTTACGAAGGGCACAAAGGTCCCTCAGGAGTGTTTGCAGAATCAGTGTTCCATCACCCTCAGCATTTATCTGAACCTGCTTTTACCTCATCAAAATCTTTCCTTCCCTAATTATCTTATCCCTTTTGTCCCAGTTCCTCTCAATTTCCACAAATCTTCCACCAGGATGGGCTAAGCTTTGTGCAGATGCTGTGCAACCTCATGGAATCAAGGAGCCCCTGGGACACTCCAGAACCTCCTGGAATTCCGGGGCCATTGTGACCCTGGGGAAACCCATGGAATCAAGGGCTACTGTGATACTGCAGGGCCCCCTGGAGCCAAAGGAACCCAGGGACAGTGGGCAACCTCCTGAAATAAAGGGGCCATTGTGGCACTGCAGGAACACCTGGAATCAGGAGGCCATTGTGGCACTGCAGGGCCTCTTGGAAACAAAGGAACACAGGGATACTGAGATCTGGGAGAACCAAAGGGGCCATTTTGACCTGTGGGACCTCATGGAAGAAAAGGAACCCTGAAACCTTTTGGAGCCTCCTGGAACCAAGGGGCCATTGTGACACTGAGGAACTTCATGGACTTAAGAGTCAGCTGATGGTGTTCCCTGCCACTGAGCACCTCCCACAGATGCTTCTGTGTGGCCATGGAGGGTGCTCAGAGTGGCCCTGCCTTGTTCCAGAGCTGGGGCATGGCTTGGGGGCTGCTCTTGATTGACCTGTTCAAGTTCACTGAGGAGCAGAGAAGCCCCTGGCAAGAGTATTTCTGTTCCTGCTGTGTCCCCTGGGGTTGCAGAGCTCTCTTTGCCACTTCCCAGCATGATTTAGTACTTTAGCTGTGG
The DNA here is from genome assembly GCA_038380795.1 of Pyrocephalus nanus. Classification (NCBI taxonomy): domain Eukaryota; kingdom Metazoa; phylum Chordata; class Aves; order Passeriformes; family Tyrannidae; genus Pyrocephalus; species Pyrocephalus nanus. The sequence continues at coordinate 333,034 of JAWZSU010000039.1, forward strand.
GTGACTCCACCCTGGGCAGGATTCTGCTCCAGGGCTCCAGTCACTGCTGACTGGATGGGACGGGCTGTCCCTGCAGATCCTCTGTGCTCTCCTGCACTTCCTCATTTCCTACACACAAGTCCTCCCTGCCATCAGAGCCAGCACAAGCTGCAGAGCCCCAGGCAGGTGACCTGGAGATCCTTTGTCATCTCCATTGGCCATCGGCCACCAACACACAACATCTGAGCCAGCCCTCAGTCCCTGCAGTCCCAGTGGGTCCCTGCCCTCCCTGCAGTCTCCATGGAGAAACAATAAAGCAACAAGACTTTGCAGAGTCCATTCCTTGGACTTCTTCTCCATACCAATGTTGGGAAAAGCCCTCAGCCTTCAGGAAGTGCCTGCAGGGGAAGCTCTTTGCTGATGGAAGTGCTGGTGTGGAGCCCAGCCCTGTCCCAGCAGTGCCCAGGGCCTGTCCCTGCCTGTGGTCCCAGCACTGACGCACAGCAGGACAGTGACTGAGCTGCCAGAGCACTCAGGCCTTGGACAGGGACAGCAAAGGAGAGGGGGGAGTGCAAAGAGAGCAGCTCTGGAAAGATCCAGTTCTGGTGCTCCCTGGCAGGGCTGGGACTTTTTTCCCCTTCCACATCTGCAAACATGGAAATGCCCTCCAGCTTCAGGGCAGGTCTTGGAGGAAGAGTCAGGGAAAAATATTGTGTGTCCTTTCTTGCACTCAGAGATTGTGAATCCTCATGTACAAACTATAGCAGGGAGGATGTTTGACAAATACCTTACTGCATGAATATTTATTTTCTTTAGATGCAAACATAGCAGGATTCCTGATTAGTACATTCTGTGAGTCAAAAAAAAAAAAAAAAAAAAAGGTATATAGTGATTTATCTATGGAATGAAGAATAAAATCTTAATGCTGATGACATGAACAGAGGAAAAATACAGGAAAGCCCCCGACCCCCACACCTATTGAAATTTTTAGAAGGCAAGCTGGGCCCAAAATGAGTAACACAGTGAGTGTTCTGCAGAGGAAAAGATGCAGTTTTTCCTTCTGAGAATCACCCAGTCATCATTTTCCTTACAGCATCCTTGAGATCCTGGTTCCTCAGGCTGTAGATGAGGGGATTCAAGGCTGGAGGCACCACCGAGTACAGAACTGAAAGTGCCAGATCTAGAGACAGGGAGGAGATGGAGGGGGGCTTAAGGTGGGCAAGAATGATGGTGCTGACAAAGAGGGAGACCACGGCCAGGTGAGGGAGGCACGTGGAAAAGGCTTTGTGCTGTCCCTGCTCAGAGGGGAACCTCAAAACATCCCTGAAGATCTGCACATAGGAGAAAACCATGAAAATGAAACATCCAAACCCTAAACAGGCACTAACCACAAGAAGGCCAATTTCCCTGAGGTAGCCTGAGTGTGAGCAGGAGAGCTTGAGGATTTGTGGGATTTCACAGAAGAACTGGCCCAGGGCATTGCCCTGGCACAGGGGCAGGGAAAATGTATTGGCTGTGTGCAGCAGAGAATACAGAAACCCAGAGGCCCAGGCAGCTGCTGCCATGTGGGCACAAGCTCTGCTGCCCAGGAGGGTCCCGTAGTGCAGGGGTTTGCAGATGGCAACGTAGCGGTCGTAGCACATGATGGTGAGGAGGAAATACTCTGTTCCAAGGAAGAAGAGAAGGAAAAAGACCTGTGCAGCACACCCCATGAAAGAGATGGTTGTGGTGTCCCAGAGGGAGTTGTGCATGGCTTTGGGCACAGTGGTGCAGATGCAGCCCAGGTCTGTGAGGGAGAGGTGCAGCAGGAAGAAGTCCCTGGGGGTGTGCAGGTGCTGGTCGCAGGCTACGGCGCTGAGGATGAGGCCGTTGCCCAGGAGGGCAGCCAGGGAGATGCCCAGGAAGAGCCAGAAGTGCAGCAGCTGCAGCTCCCGCCTGTCTGACAATGCCAGCAGCAGGAACTGGGCCATGGAGCTGCTGTTGGGCATTGGCTGCCTCAGGGCATGGGGAACTGTCACAAAAGAAAAAAGAGTGACAATAAAAGAGGACCTATCTGAGCAAAATCAAAGCCATTCCCATACACTCCCCTCCCCTCCCTCTGTCACACACAGACACTTTTCTTTTTCCAGCAGTCCTTCCTTTAGCTCTGTTCTGGAGCCCTGGGTGCTGCTGGCCATGTGTGCAGTGAAGGGCAGGGCCTCTGCCCACGGGCTCTTGAATCATCCCACTCTGCAGAACTGGCAGGGGAAGGGACCTGTGCTGGTGCTCAGCTCTGTCCTGTGAAAGCCCTGCCAGTGTGGAAGGGCCTGTCAGCATCTGCACCCCCACTGCTAAGCCATGGCATTGTAAAGGCAGGGTGAGAGTTCTGGGGGGGTTTACAGCTCACCCTGTATCTCCCCTGGTGACTATTCTGGGATGTCAGAAACCTCATCATTTCTGCTGCCCTTGGGGAAACAAAGGGAGTTGTGTGAGGCAAAGGGATGAGTGGGGAGGGAGGGGACATGGTCTGTCACTCTTTTGTTTTCCAAGATTCTCTGGGCTTTCACTTTCTCAGTTGCAGGATGATCACACCCCAGTGTTTCCCTTATAAAACACCAGGTACTAATGAAAGCAGATGGATCCACCACAGCCCATCAGATGTCTGTCCCTTTCTCATGGCTCATTTCACCAACCCAGCAGCATTTTCTACATTGTTGAATTCCGTGCTTCTCCCTTTCAGATAACACAAAGGTAGCAGAAGGGTGTTCATCCTGGAGGGAAGCTCCCAGCTTGTAAGGAAACCTCAGGGACACAGCCGAGTATTCTGATGAGCACATTTGACTCAGGGAGGTTGAGCTCCTTCCCTGGATACACTGACAGCATTGGCCAGAGCCCCCAGGGCAGAGCAAAGCTGGGACACTTGTTCCCATGGACAGGGCTGCAGGAAAGGAGCCCCAAGGGCAGGGGGTGACTGTGCAGCTCCAAGTGCCCTGCCCAGAGAGCCCCAGAGCAGCAGCAAGAGAAGAAGGCCCAGGGCACAGGCAGGAGGAGGAACAAGGCCCAGCACAGGGAGGGTGCGGCTGGGAGAGGCCGGGGCAGAGCCCGCTGGGCACTCGGGACAGCGACACCCTGAGCCAGCTGGGCCACCTCCCAGAGCCCAGCAGGGCCAGGCAGCTGCTCCCAGCCCTGTGCTCTGCTCAGGGAACTGGGCCCGGGGCTGCAGAGCTGCCCCACGGCTCTGCTGCAGCTCTGCCTGCACACGAGGGGCTTCAGCCCTTGCACCCCCCGGCCCTGAGGGCAGAGGCTTGGCTGGGGGGAGAGGAGGGCAGGGGGCTTCTTCACAGGGAGGGCTCTGCACTGCAGGGGATCCCATGCACATCTCGAAACATTCCAGGACACTGCAGGGCTTTCAGTTCTTTCCCTGGGCCAGGACTTTGCCCTGTCAGCACTCCCAGATCCCATCCCAACCTCTGTGCACTCACCTTGGCCCTACAGAAACCTGCCTGTCTGCAGGGCACCCACTGGGCACCTTTTCTTCTTGGCAGGTGGAAAAAGGGTGGGTCAGGAAAAAACTGATGGGTCCAGCAAAGGTGATGCTGCTTCTGTCAAAGGCAGAGGAGAGGCTGAAGGCACTTTAGGAAGCTGCTCTCAGCCCCACTATACATTCAAAGTTACAGCTCAGGAGTCTCAGGGACTTGTCCACCATGAGAGCTCCTTTTCCGCTTCTCAGCCCCCAAACTCCCCAGGAGTGGGAAACTGAAAACACTGACTCACAAAAGCTCCTTATCTTCATAATAATCTTGCTTTGTCTTTCCCCTTTGAAAGTTCCCTTGGAAAGGTGCTGGTGTGATCTGGATCTGTGAGCAGCCCTGACCCCACCCAGCACTCCTTCAAGAGCAGGAAGACCCTGCCTGGGCCCCGCTGGGGTTCTCTCCCTCCACCTCCAGCTTCTCCCTGCACAGAGGAGGGCAAATCCCCAGGCAAGGTGAGAGCTGACCCATGACAATGATGTCATTGGTGTTCTTGTGATGTCACCACTGTCCCCAGCAGTGCCTCCATGTCCCTATGAGGTCACCCATGTCCTTGTGATGTCACCAGACCCCTGTGATGTCACCAATGGCTTAGTGCCATCACGACTGTCCCTTATTCTCAACACTTCCCTGTGATGTCACTGATCCCAAGTGATGTCACTGACCTTCCAGTGATGTCACCCCTGTCCCCTCTGATGTCACAGATGTCCCTCACATTGTCACTGGTGTCACTGTGATGTCACCCCTGTCCTTGTGAAGTCACTGATGTCCCTTATCATGTCACCAATGCCCATGTGACATCACGGTTTTCCCTTTGTTGTCAACAGTCCCCTGTGACGTCACTGGTCTCCAGTGATGTCAATTCTGTCTCTGTGATGTCACCAATGTCCCCAGTGGTGGCACCATGTCCCTGTGATGTGACCAATGTCCCTCTGATGTCACCAGACCCCTTTGATATCAGTGATGTCCCTGTGACATCACTGCTCTCACTCTCATGTCACTGGTCCCAAATGATGTCCCTGCTGTCTCTGTGATGTCACCACTGTTCCCTATGATGTCATCAATGTCCCCAATAATGTCACTGCTGCCTCTGTAATGTCACTCTTGTCCCTGTGAAGTCACCAACGTCCCCATTGATGTCATCGATGTCACTGTGATATCACAACTGTCCTTTTGTTTTCACCAGTTACCTGTGATGTCACTGGTCCTCAGTGATGTCACCCATGTCTCTGTGATGTCACCAGACCCTTTTGATGTCACTGATGTCCCTGTGACATCACGGCTGTCTCTTTGTTGTCAACAGTCCCCTGTGATGTCACAGGTCCCCAGTGATGTCACAGCCGTCCCTGTGGTGTCACCACTGTGCCCAGTGGTGACACCTTGTCCCCGTGATGTCACCCATATCCTTGTGATGTCACCAGACTTCTGTGATGTCACCAGTGTCCCTGTTATATCACGACTGTCTCTTTGTTGTCACCAGTCCCCTGTGATGTCACTGGCCCCCAGTGATGTCACCTATGTCCCTGTGATGTCACCTGTTCCCTGTGATGTTACCATTGCCCTTGATGATATCACTGGTGTCACTGTGATGTCACCCCTGTCTTTGTGAAATCACCGATATCCCCTGTGATGTCACTGATTTCCCTGTGATAGCACACCTCTCCCTTTGTTTTCAACAGTCCCCTGTGATGTCACTGGTACCCAGTGATGTCACCACTGTCCACTGTGATGTCACCAATATCCCCAATGATGTCACTGTCTCTTTGATGTCAGCCATGTACTTTTGATGTCACCAATGTCCCTGTGACATCACAGCTGTCTCTGTTTCCACCAAACCCCTGTTATGTCACTCATCCCAAATGATGTCACTTATGTCCCTTTCATTAGCGATAGGGTTAAGGTTAGGGTTTAGGGTTAGGGTTAAGGGTTAGGGCTAGGCTTACATTTAGGCTTAGGTTTTATGGTTAGGGTTAGGTTTTAGGTAACATTTTGGTTAGAGTAAGGGATAGGGTTACGCTGAGGGTTTAGGGTTTAGGGTTAAGTTCAGGTTTAGATTTTTTTTTTTTAAGTTTAGGTCTAGGGTTCATTATGGACAAAGATACCTGCCAGACAAAGGTGCACACACACAAAGCTCTTCCTCTTTGTGTAGTGCCAAGCATGACACAACAACTGCACTTGAGAGACAGAGGCTCAGGGCTTTCTTTCCTGGGTGGAACTGCAGTGCACGCCCCCTCACTGCAGCCCCAAAAGGGTTCCATGGTTGCCTTTGTGATGTCACGGCCTACCCTCCCCATTCCAGAATGATGCCTGAAAACCAAAGAACCAATGCACCACACCCCCACACTGCAGCCTTTCCTTTTTGCCACTGGCCTAGTTATGATTTTATGGCCAATCATCTCTACTCCAGAATGGCCCCTGGACACCAAAGAACTAATGCCTCACACCCCAAGAATGCAGCCCAACATGTCTGCCATGGGCCTCTGTGATGTCACAGACTACCCTCTCCATTCTGGACTGGCCCCTGACAACCACAGAACCAACGCATCCCACCCCAGAGTACAGCCCAACCCATGTGCCATGGGCCCCATTCTGATTTCACAGCTTGTCCTCTCCATTCCACAATGGCACCAGGAAACCAAGGAACCAACGGCTCCCATGCCACAGTGCAGCCCAAGCCATGTGCCCTGTGCCCATTTGTGATGTCAGGGCATATCCCCTCCATTCCACTATGGACGTTGGCAACCAAAGAACCAGTGCCCGACATCCCCACAGTGGAGCCCCATCCGTGTGCCCTGGGCCTTTTTGTGATGCCATGGTCTATCTTCTCCATTCCTGAATGGCCCCTGGAAACCAAAGAACACAAACCCCACTGCCCCAGAGTGCAGGCCCACCTGTGTGCCATGGGCCCCTTTGTTACATCACGGCCTCTCCTCTCCATTCCACAAAGGTCCCTGCCCACCAAAGAACTAATGCCTCACACCCCAAGAATGCAGCCTCCCATGTCTGCCATGAGACTCTTTGTGATGTCATGGCCTACCCTCTCCATTCCAGAATGGCCCCTGGAAACCTGGGATAATTTGGACCTGGCTCCCTGCCGAATACCCCAACTCACAGTAACAACCCCTTCCCCATCCTTTCTTCGCTTAGGGAAAAAAGAAAAAAAAAAATTGAAGAACTCGAAATCAAGCTAATTATATAAATATATATATATCTACATATGTTACAACTATATACAATTAAGATGCTATGTCCACAACGCAGGGAATCCAAACACACCCTTTCCCCCTCAAGGGAAAGGGAAAGGGGAAAAAAAGATAAAAAGGGACAAAGGGTGACACCGAACAGATATACACAAGCAAATTCAAGAATTATCCTAAAAAGTAGCAACACCAATCTCACCACGTCCCATAGAAAAGCAGGATGGGCAGGCAAGGCCAGCACTCTCCAAACCTCCACGTGGCAGGTCAGTGAACGCTGAAGGCCTCAGCCTTAGATAAGAGAGACCAACACAAGGACCCACTGCCCTGAACCTCACCGGAAGAGAAGAGAGCGAGGTCTCTGATCTCCAACCTATTTATACTCTGGTTTATGTAAAAATTATATGGAATACTGGGAACATGGCCACTTCCTTGGTTACAGGCTGGTTACCAGGAAGACCTAGACCAAAACCATCACAATATTTGAATGAAATAAAGTTCCCTGCCCTGATTTCTGTGTTGAAGATGCTTCTTCAGCCCTTCTCTGGAGCTGCAGGGGCAGTGCCTGTGTGCAGAGCTGGAGGGCAGAGACTCCCAGCACAGCAGCACAGCCAGGGACAAGGGCACTTGTTCTTTCCACATCTCAGCTTTGGGAAAGGATGGGGAAGGTTGGGAAAGGTGTTAACAGGGTGGTTTTGCCTGAGGTGTTAAACATGGGAGCGGGTCTATCTTCACAATTCCCAAGAGAAGAGGTGGCAGAAAGCTGCCCTGCAGGTTGTATTTGAAGGAAGAGGAAAAGAGACCGAGGGTAAGGGGTTTCTTTCCTGGAGGGCAGGGCTGTCGTTCGCTTGCAGGAGCCCCGCGCTGGAATTGTCAGTCCGACTGCCAAATTGGAATCTGGACAAAGATTCCTGCCAGACAAAAGGTGGCAGGACAGAAAGCTCTTGCTGCCCATGGAGTGCCCAGGCTGGCCCACCAACTGCACCTGAAACCTGAAGGTTACAGGCTTTCTTTCCTGGGGGAAAGGCTGTGACATCACAAAGGGGCCCATGGCAGATGGGGCTGCATTCTGACCTTGTGGGGTGTTGGTTCTTTGGTTTCCAGGGACTTTTCTGGAATGGAGAGGACAGGCCATGACATCACAACAAAGCCCCTGGCACATGGATTGGGCTGCACTCTGTGGTGTGAGGCATTGGTTTTTTGGTTGCCAGGGGCCATTCTGGAATGGAGAGTGTAGGCCGTGACATCACAAATAGTCCCATGGCACACATGTGGGGCTTCCCTTTGGGGTTGTAGGGTGTTGGTTCTTTGGTTGCCAAGGGCTATTCCGGAATGGAGAGGACAGGCCTTGACATCACAAAAGGGCCTCAAGCACATGGGTTGGTGTAGTGGGTTGACCCTGGCTGGATTTCAAACACTCACTAAAAGCCACTACCTCCCCCTCCCTCTGTAACTCAACAGAGGAGAGGAAAAAAAAAAACCAGCTGAGGATTCCTGAGTAGAGATAATGGTTGGGAGAAAGTTGCTCACTAATTGGCAAAACAGACTCAATGTCGGAATAGTACTTATATTTATTACTTACAGGATAAAAGCCAAAGAGTGAGAAAGAAAACTGTTTTAAAAACACCTTCCCCACATCCCTCTATCCTTCTCAGCTCTCCCTCCTCCCCCCCACCCCACCAAGTGCAGGGGAATAGGGAAGGGGGTTGCAGTCAGGTGTTGTTTGAGTCCATCCCTCGGGCAGCAGCTCTTCCCATTCTGCTGTCCTGTGGGTTACTCTTTCATGGGGTGCAGGGGGGGTCTCTGCACCCCAATGGTACCTCAGGGGCTGCAAGGGCCTCAGCTCTGAGTCCTTCCCCTGCTCCTGTGGGGTCCCTCCTGCTCCTACTTCTGCACTGCCCTTGGTGTCTGTGTTGGTATCCCATGTTCTCACAGTGCTCTTCCCAGGCTGGAATTTTTTCTGTGCAACTCTCCTCTCTTCTGAAATCTGTTATCCCAGAGGTGTTCCTGTCACTCCTAAGTGGCTCAGCCTTGGCCAGTGGCAGGAACTCCGTCCTGGAGCAGCTGGCATTGGCTCCATGGCACAGGGGAAGCTTCTGGCAGATTCGAACAGAAGCCACCCCTGTAGCCCCCCCGCTACCAAAACCCAGCCACAGAAACCCACTGTCTTGTGCAGCTCTTTCTCCAAGCCAAGCAGATGGGAGTTGGTGCCAAGGAGCTGAAACCTGCAGGTCCAGCCTTTAGTGGAGGAAGCTCAAATTTGCCCAAGGCTGCTTTGAGTCCCAAGGCTTTGATGAAGGAATGGTGGGGTGTGGACATGGATGAAGTCTGATGGATTGTCAGACATAAAGGGTGTTGATTTTCTTATCTATTCAGACTGTATTAGGAGGTGCTTGGGATCAATATTGACTGGGGATTGCTGATATCAACCTAAAACCAAGAGAAAAAGTAAACAGGCCATAAAAAGGACATCTTTATTTCTTGTTTTAATAATACAATTTATTCACTTTGAATTGCACTTCTGAGATCTGAATAATTAACCACAAAAGAATTAAAGACTTAGAAGGAAATTATTCCCAGAGGTTTGTCTGGTTAAGACGCCATAACTGAGAAGAGAGTGTGAAAGAATGAGCAGAGAAGAACACCATCCCTGGGACTGGGGAACCAGGAACTCAGAGTCACTGAAGGGCCTTCCTGCCTTGCAGGGGCTCAGCAGCTCCTCCCAGTTTTGGGTCACCTGCAAACTTGCTCAGTGTCCCTTCCAGTGCTGAGTCCAAGTCATTGATGGACATACTGGAGAGCACAGGGCCCAAGATGGAGCCCTGTGGGAACCCCACTAGTGACAGGTCACAGTCTGATGTCACCCCTGTCACTGTTACAGGGTCCCTTTGGTTCCATGAGCCCCACATGTCATAGTAGCCCCTTTGATTCCATGAGATTCCACCGTGTCCCTGGGTTCCTCTGGCTCCATGAGGCCTGGAGTGTCACAATGGCCTTTGGGTTCCATGAGGTCGTGGAGTGTCACAGAGTTCTCCAGTTCCATGATATTCCCAGTGTCCCAATGGAGCCTTGATTCCATAAGGTCCTGCAGTGTCCCAGGTTTACTTTTCTACCATGAAATAACCCTCCTGAAACCATGACATTACCCCCCTCTGTATTCTATTCCCTTTTTCATCACACAGTGTCCCAGGGATCCTTTGGTTCCATGAGGCCCTGCAGTGTCCAAGCGGCCCCTTCATTCCTTTGTGCCACTGGAGACACCCCATGATCCTGCCCTGCCTTGTCCATGGCTACTGAGCCTTCTGAAAGGTTGAAAAGGGGTTCATCAGCAGTGATCCCCATCCTGCTGGCTCTGCTTGCCAGCCTGACCATTTTTGACTCCTCTCCAATTCTTTGTGTCATGTCCAGTCTGCAGCTCTGGGGCTGCAGAGGAGGCTGAGACTCCTCTCTGTGCCCCAGGAGCTGCTGTGCCCTTCAGAGGGGCTGGGGCTGTGGGGGGAGTGCTCATAGAAGGAAAAGCTGCCTGGAAAGGGACACAGTTTTAAGATTTTTACATTTAAATAATTTATAAGCACGTTTTCATTAGCTGGGTCATTTGAGTATTTCTAAGAAATGGCAAAGTTTTCCCATCGTGACAGAACAAGAATTTCCTGGAAGTGTACTGATAGCAGGAGAAGAAATTCTGACCTTCCCCTCTACCCGTATTACCACTCTTCAGTCTAGAACTTCCTCTCCCTCTCCCTTCAGGTGTTCCCAGCTCTCCTGTTTGAATGACCATGTCCCAGGACATCCCTTCAGTAGACTTGCTGGATGTGTGTCCTTCTCATTGCTCCCTGGTTTCCTCCTCCACTTTCTCTCTGGTCATTCCATGCCTCTCAATTGACTGGTTTGAGCATCAGGGAGCTGCCCAGACTTTCAGAAGTTTAAATAGCACATTAGTCAATACTTAATTATGTTTATATCTATCATAGAACAACCTTTTCTTATGTCTTTGTCTAAACCTCTTCCTGTATGGAAATCCCTTGAGAAAAGGTGACAGATGCTGCTGGGACATGGCACAGAGCTGAGGGAAGACTTTTCATGTTTATAAATATGTACCATCTTTACGTTTTCCTTTTTTTTATTGACCATGAACAGAAACCTTTCTGTGGCTCTAAGTCTCACCAGTTCCAGACCTCCCAGAGAACACAAACCTGATGAGTTGTGGTTCCCACTCCAGTGGCACTTGGAGCTCCCTCCATACCCAGAGCACAGAGCTCCCTTGTCCCACCAAGTCCTTGGAAATGGAGGGATTCAGGACACAGGACAGGCTGTGGGGACCAGTTGCAGGCCATGACCAGGGATTTGGGGTGGTTGTGAGCCCAGGGCAGGACCTGGCACTTGGCCTTGTTGACCCTCCTCCAAGTGTCCTGGGCCCATCGATGCAGCCTGTCCAGATCCCTCTGCAGAGCCTTCCTGCCCTCCAGCACATCAACACTCCCACCCAGCTTGGTGTCACCTGGGAACTGACTGAGGCTGCACTGACCCCCTTGTGCAGATCATTGACAAAGATATTGAACTGCCCTGAGCCCAGTGCTGAGCCCTGGGAACACCCCTGGATGGAACTCCATTCCCCACCACTCCTTGGGCCTGCCCATCCACACAGATGTTTACCCAGGGAACAGATGCTGCAGAGGATGTTTGCTAACATTTCTGTAACCCCCAATTATTGTAATAAATGTGGTTGTGTTTGCTGGCAATAAATGAACATCCCTCTGTGTCTCGTGCAGCTCTTTCTCCAAGCCAAGCAGGTGGGAGTTGGTGCCAAGGAGCTCAAACCTGCAGGTCCAGCCTTTAGTGGAGGAAGCTCAGATTGGCCCAAGGCTGCTTTGAGTCCCAGGGGTTGGATGAGGGAATGGTGGGGTGGGGATAGGGATAAAGTCTGATGGATTGTCAGACACAAAGGGTCTTGATTTTCTTATCTTTTCAGACTGAATTAGGAGGTGCTTGGGATCAATATTGACTGGGGATTGCTGATATCAGTGTAAAAACAGGTAAAAAGCAAACAGGACACAAAAAAGACATATTTATTTGTGGTTTTATTAATACAATGTATTCACTTAGAATACACTTCTGAGATCTGTCTAATTAACCACAAAAGAATTGAAGACTTAGAAGGAAATTATTCCCAGGGGACTGTCTGGTTAAGATGCCATCACTGAGAAGAGAGTGTGGGGGAATGAGCAGACAAGGAGACCATCCCTGGGGCTGGGGAAGCAGGAACTCAGAGTCACTGGTTCCAGGTGGCAAATGGACTGCGGGATGTTTCTGTGAGAGCCCATAATAGGTGTGCTGCTTTCAGGGGGAGTCCAGTTAAATTTCTTCCCCATGGCCAGTGCAGGGCTGTGTTTTGGATTTGTGCTGAACACAGGGTTGAGAATCACAGAATGACAGAATGTGCTGAGTTGGAAGGGACCCCCAAGGATCACCCAGTCCAACCCTTAGCCCTGCACAGGACCATCCCCAAGGCTCAAACCATGAGCCTGAGAGGATCATCCAAACACTCCTGGAGCTCTGTCAGCCTTGGTGCTTTGCCCACTGCCCTGGGGAGCCTGTTCAGTGCCAACCACCCTCTGGGGGAAGAACCTTTTCCCAAGATCCAACCTAACCCTGCCCTGACACAACTCCAGGCCATTCCCTCAGTCCTGTCCCTGGTCCCCCCAGAGCAGAGCTCAGGGCCTGCCCCTCCTCTGCCCCTGCCCAGGATGTTGTGACTGCAGTGAGGTCTCCCCTCAGTCTCCTCTTCTCCAGATGAACACACCAAGTGCCCTCAGTGTCCTCATATGCCTTCAAATCCAGGCCCTTCCCCATCCTCGTGGCCTCCTTTGGACACTCTCCAGTGTCTCAATCCCTCCTTCCATTGTGTCCCCCCAAACTGCCCCAATCTTGCAGGTGAGGCCGCCCCAGGGCAGAGCAGAGCGGGACAATCCCCTCCCTGATGCCCCCAGCACAGGCTTGGCCCTCCTGGCTGCCAGGGCACTGCTGACTCAGGGCCAACTGGCACCCACCAGCACCCCCAGGGCCCTTTCCCGGCTCTGCTTCCCAGCCTCTCATTCCCAGTGTGTCCATCCAGACAGGGTTTTCCCATCCCAGGGCACAATCCGGCCCTTCCCCCTGGGGAAGTTCTCAGGGCTCCTCAAGAGCCGGGAGGTCACTTTGCTGTCCTGGGGGCTCCATGGGGACCTCCCAGGGCTTGTCCTGCTCAATCTCCTGGAATCAAAGGCTCTGTGGGGACACTGCAGGGCCATGTGGAGTCCAGGGGCCATTGGGACACTGGGGAAACTCATGGAATGAAGGGACCGTTAATAAACTGCTGAATGCCATGGAATCAAAGGGCCATTGTGACCCTGCAGGGCCTCCTGGAGCTGAAGGGACCATTGTGACACCATCAAACCTGGCAGAATCAAGGGCCCAGTGAGACAGTGCAGGTCCTCAATCAACCCAAGGTAACATGGAAAGCACAGAAACTCGTGGGGGTCACTGTGACACTATGGGAACTCATGGAATAAAGGAGTCATTGGACACTGCAGGGCCTCGTGGAACCTTGTCTGTTGGGAAACACAAAGGGATGTGTGGGAGGGTTTCACTGACAACCAGGAGAATTTTGGAGAGGGACCTTTACACACCCAGATCTTGGTGTGTCCACACATCTCTGCCTGGGTGTGGGTGTTGTTGCCTTAAGAGACCATGAAGAAAAAGACTCCAGGCCAATTTAGGTAGCAGATAAGATAAAGAGACCTGGTCCTTTAATGAGTTGTTAGGCCTAGAGGAACACATACTACCTGTGCCCCCCCCAGACAGGGGTTCTATGATTTTATAATAGGGTCCATCCAATCCCAGGTTTATGCAGCCCTGGTTCTGCCCCATTCTGCCCCCTGACACACCCCTTCAGGAACTGGGTTTGATGTCTTTGGGACCCCTTCTTCCTAATCTTCATCTTCTTCACAGCACACACAATCCTGGGAGTTCCTAAAAAGTTCTGCCTAGAATGTCATTGTGTCTGGGTGATATCTTCTGGTCCCAGCCTTAGGGTGTTTTTCTACAATTCTACTTCGAAAAGGAGACTTAAAATGGAGTTTAGAGGGATTGATATGGAATGGGGTAGGAGGGTTGGGTATGTGTAACTGCTCTGTTAAGGGTAAGGGATATAATACAGCTACATTAAAATATATTCACTACACAACTAGTTCTAAAATCTACAAAAGATTAAAAAAAAAAAAAATCTGAGACATCAGTGTGAATTGACTGTGGTGCGAGTGTTGTTATTGTGAATCTATAATTCAGTCACTGTTCAATTGTAACAAATTATATTGAATCTCTTAATAAATGTTAAGATGGTCAGTGATTAAGTGCTACTAATCTCTTCTACCCCCTTATCTTTGGATCCAAACCCATTGCACCTTGACCTTCTTGCATCCCAAGGCTCTTTGGAAATCATTGCCTTTCATAAAAAAATAGCTATTTTTTGCGAGCTGCTATTTGAAATTTTCCTCCTTTTCTAAACTACAAAACAACTCTAATTAGTTGTTGAAGAATTGAAAACTTGAAGACAATTAAAGGAAGGAAATGAATTTGTTTTTCTGTATTTTAATGAGCCCCACAGTGTGTTTAGAGACAAGTCCCTCATCCTGATGTACTGAGAGAAGATTGAAGAAGCTGCTCAAGAAGTCAGAAGCCAAACTCCCAGTCCCTTGAAGCATTGCTGGGCCCCACTGAGGGCAGGCACTGACAAAGCCTCCCCAGGGACTCCTTGGAGCAGATCCTTGCAGGCCAGGAGTGCAGGCAGACAAAGGAAAGTGTCTTGTGGTGGCCTGAGGGGCAGAGGCAGCTGCCAGAGCCAAGGGCACAAAGGCCTGGGTGCCTTTGGGCCTTGCAGCCCTGCCAGAGCCCTTGGCCATCTGTGCTGCAGGCTGTGCTCCCCTGTCTCAGTTACCTTCCCAAAACTTCCATCTGGGTAGGGTCAGCTTTGTGATGACACTCTGCAATCTCATAAAATCAAGGGGCCATTGTGACATTCCAGGGCCTAAGGGAGCCAAAGGAACTGAGGGACAGTGACAACCTTATGAAATAGTGGGGTCATTGTGACACTGCTAAAACCCATGGAATCAGGAGGCCATTTTTCCACTGGAAAACCTCATGGAATCAAGGGGCCATTGTGACACTGCAGGGCCTCATGGAAAGAAAGGAACACAGGGACACTGTGAATTCTTGTGGAATGAAGGGGCCATTAAACACTTGGGGCCTTGTGAAAAGAGAGGAACCCTGAAACATTTTGGAACCTGATGGATCCAAGCAGGCATTTTGAAACTGCAGGCCCTCAGAGAAACTGCAGGAACCCTGGGACATAATGGAAGCTCCTGGATCTAAGGGGCCATTGGGATACTGGGGAACCTCTGGGAATGAAGGGGCCACTCTGACACTGAGGAACCTTTTGGGCTCAAGCAGCCACTGTGACACTGCAGGGCCTCAGGGAAGCCAAGGAACCCTGGGACACTGTGGAATCTCCTGAAATCAATGGGCCACTCTGATGCTGCAGAACCTGCTGGAACCAAGGGCTCATTGGGACACTGCAGGGCCTCCTGGAACCAAAGGAATGCAGGGACACTGTGGAATCTCCTGGAACCAAGGGGCCACTGTGCCTGCCCAGCACTCCATGCAATCAAGCAGAGCCGCTGCCTCCCCCCCGCCACCGCACGGACCGGAGTCACCGGCTCTGCCCCGCTTGGACCCCTCTGGAGTCAGCGTGTTCTTGGGCAGCACAACTTAGCTCAGACCAGAGAGTTTCCCAGAGTTTGCTTTGCCCCCTCTTTCCTACGGCTTTGCTTTTTGTTCTTTGTTCATTCAGGGGAAAAGAGGGAAGGGAGGCACGTGTTGATCCCTGTTTTGATCTGTTTACCAAAGCGAGTTGGGGCAGGAGGGGAGAGAGAGGAGGCAATTTCTCTCTCTGCTCTTGCTTTGAACTGTTCTGTTGGTATTGCTGGTTTTGCTGCTGTATTTCTTTTCAGTGAACTGTTATTTTTTTTCACTTATATCTCCTTGTATTTTGTCTCCCTGTATTGGTGGAGCCCTCCCACACTTGTGCTGCTCCTGCTGTTTTCCTCTGCAGGGCCTTGTGTTGGGCACAGCCTGCAGAGCCAACTGGAGAGGAGATGGAAGCTCTCAGGCCCTGCCCTGAGGAGATGCCCCTGCAGGATGGCAGTGCTGCTGCAGAGGTCAGCTCTGTGCCAGCAGTGCCCGTGGCTGTCCCTGCCTGCAGTCCCTGCCCCGTCCTGCAGCAGGACTGGCCCCGACTGCCCGAGCACTGAGGCCTCAAACAACACAGGGCTCTGCAGGACAGTGGGCAAGGGCAGGAGGAGGAGGCCCCGGAGGAGAAGGGCTGCTGCTCCCTGGCAGGGCTGCTCTGCTGGGACTCTTTTGTCGCCCAGCTCTGCACAGAGGCACCGACCCTGCAGCTCCAGAGCAGTCAGAGAGGAAAGATGTCAGGGAAACCAGTCAGGGCAGAGTTCTATATTTTGTTTAAGCACACAGTGAGTACAGTTTCCAAACTGTACAGCCTCTGGGCCAGGCTAGAGGAGAAACACTGAATTGAAAATGGTGTTTATATATATTTATATAAATATATATCTTTAAAAAGACTTCTTGGTGTGAACACACTGTCACAAAAAAACCAATCCTACCAAAAGCAAAAAATACAGAAGATATGGTGGCCTTTAATGAAGTACATAACAGGAATACTCTTTAATGAGGAACATAACATGCAGAAGAGAGAGAGTTTATTGCTTCTGAAAAACACCCAGTTATCATTTTCCTTATGGCATCCTTGAGCTCCTGGTTCCTCAGGCTGTAGATGAGGGGGTTGACTGCTGAAGGAACCACTGCATAAATAACTGATACAGTCAGATCCAGGGATGGGGAGGAGATAGAGGGGGGCTTCAGGTAGGCAATGAATGATGTGCTGATAAACAGGGAGACCACGGCCAGGTGAGGGAGGCACTTGGAAAAGGCTTTGTGCTGTCCCTGCTTAGAGGGGATCCTAAACACAGCCCTGAAGATCTGCACATAGGAGAAAACAATGAAAATGAAACATCCAAATCCTAAACAGATACTAAAAAGAATGACCCCAAGTTCCCTGAGGTAACCTGAGTGGGAGCAGGAGAGCTTGAGGATCTGAGGGATTTCACAGAAGAACTGGCCCAGGGCATTGCCCTGGCACAGGGGCAGGGAAAATGTATTGGCTGTGTGCAGCAGAGAATACAGAAACCCAGAGGCCCAGGCAGCTGCTGCCATGTGGGCACAAGCTCTGTTGCCCAGGAGGATCTCGTAGTGCAGGGGTTTGCAGATGGCAACGTAGCGGTCGTAGCACATGATGGTCAGGAGGGAAAGCTCTATGGTAACGAAGAACAGAAAGAAAAAGAGCTGAGCAGCACATCCTGTGTAGGAGATGGTTGTGGTGCCCCAGAGGGAGTTGTGCATGGCTTTGGGCACAGTGGTGCAGATGCAGCCCAGGTCTGTGAGGGAGAGGTGCAGCAGGAAGAAGTCCCTGGGGGTGTGCAGGTGCTGGTCGCAGGCTACGGCGCTGAGGATGAGGCCGTTGCCCAGGAGGGCAGCCAGGGAGATGCCCAGGAAGAGCCAGAAGTGCAGCAGCTGCAGCTCCCGCCTGTCTGACAATGCCAGCAGCAGGAACTGGACCATGGAGCTGCTGTTGGGCATTTGCTGCTTCCTCAGAGGGTCTGGATCTGTTGAGGAGGAGAAGTCAATGCTGAGTTAGACCAGGCTGCTGCAGCCAAACAGGACACATCTCACAGCCACCCCACTCTCAGGCTCTGTCTCCTCACTCAGACCTCCCTGCATCTCCTTCCCCTGAGCTCTGGCTGTTGCTTCCTGAGGGCACCATTGGAAGCAGGAACTCTGGGATGGGTTCCCAAGGACTCCTTCATGCTCTGCTGGCATAGGGAACGTGCAGTGCAGAGTGATCTCCAATTATGTGTGCTCTTGATACATACAAGAGCTTCTCAGCTTTGCTGATGTAATTTGCCCAAAAAAGGGCTGAGCTGAGTGATGTCTTTGTGTTTGTTCCCCTACTTCCACCTTCCACAGTTAGGAGTAGTTGTGGATGTTGAAATTCCCTGACATTTCCATGGCACTGCAGGATAAATCTTGTGGGTTCTGAGGGCACAGGGATGGTCCCTCAGTGCAGACAGAAGAGCTGCTCTGCCCATCAGTCTGTGCTCAGCTGCCCTGTGCTGGCAGCTTGGAGCTGCAGGAGCATCACACTCAACTGTTCCCCTACACAGAAACTGAACAGAGAGCCAGGAATCCGTGTCCAAAGAACAGACTGACACACTCCTCACCTTTTATCTTTCCCCTCCCTGACTGAGACACAAAGTGATCATTGCAGCTGCCCAGAGCATTTCCATGGAGTTAGCACTGAGCAGTTTCTCACCCCTGGCTGCACCCCCACCTTGTCACCCCACAGCCAACCCTGATACAGGGAACCTTCTTGCCCTGGGCCTCTGATGGGGCAGCAGCAAGTCCTGCTCTGCAGCAGCTTCTCCTGCTGCCCCCCAGCAAATCCAGCACAGCCATCCTGACAGCTCCTGCCAGGGCTGCCATTTGGCAGCTGCAAGAGCCACTGGCAGCAACTCCCCTGCACTGCTCTGCAGCCACAGCCTTCCCATGCCAAAGGGCTGCCAAGGTTCCTCCCCTGAGCAGCTCTGCCCTGTCCTCCCAGCCCAGGATCCCTTTCACCTCCTGCTCCCTTCTCCTGCCTGCCCTTGCTGCCTGCAGCTCCTGCCCTGCTCTGCCATAGGGCCACTTCCTCTGCCCTGCAGGCACTGGGAGAGGCCTTCTGAAAGATCCTACAAGCTGTGGGATGTGGCAGCTTTAGGAGATCCCTGCAGGAAGGGAAGTTTCAGTGTCCTCCAGCCAGAGAATTCTTCATTTAAATCCTGGGAAGGTTTCTCCTGCAGTGAGAGCTCAGTCCCCTCCCAGCCCAGGCTGCCTCTCATCCCTCTGCATTCTCTCCTGTGCCCTGGGTGCTGCAGGCAGTGCCCTCAGCCCTGCTGGGCTGTGCAGAGGAGCTGCTCCTGGGCAGAGCTGTGTCTTTGAAGCTGTTCTTGGTTGCCAGGAGCTCCCTGTGTGCCAGGAGCCCGGCCCAGCTCAGCAGCACAGCAACAGCCCCAGGCATTTCATCAGCCTCGGGGGCTTTGGGGATGAGTCCCTGAACATCAGACCCTGAGGAGAGTTGCAGGAACCTCTTGAGAAACCAAAGTGAGATTCGAACTTTAAAGTTTCTTGTAGTGTTAATGGGTCCCACTGAGGGATCCCACTGAGAAAAGATCTTGTTAGAGCACAAAATTTGGAAACTGTGATGACAGGTCAGAGAATCACAAAATGATCAAGGTTGGAAGGAAGAGACCTTCAAGATCTTTTGGTCCAACTGTCAACCAGAAGCATCAAAATCACCCCTAAACAATATCCCAAATGCCATATGCAGATGCCATCTGAACACTTCCAGAGACTCCATCACCCCATAAGAATCTTAGTCCAATACCTAAACATTTAGTGTAAACTGACTCTAGAGGCTCAAGATGCACTCGTTCTAAAACTGGCAATAGAGCAAACGATGTCTGACAACAAATATTTAGGTCCCTCAAAGATCCCACTCCAATGGACATGGTTAAGGTGTGTCACAATGTAGGTTCCAACAGGTTCCACAAATCCCCACTAACTGAAGTCCTGGCAGTGCAACAACAACAGAAGGAGGCTCCGTGTCACCACTGCACACAAACAGGACAATTTAAAAGGGATTGCCCTCAGCTGAAAAGAAGAGCCCCTACAGTATCACCCAGCTTGTGTCCCCGATGCCAAAAGGGGTTGCCCTGGGCCAGTGACTGTAGATCACTCTTGGACAGAGATGGGAGGCCGCTTTTGCCGAAAGCTGCACAAAGGCTGGCCTCGATTTCAGGAAATGGGAAGCTGAGCATGAAGGGCAGCGCGATGATAAAAAATGCCCCACAAGTCAAGCACACCCAGCTGCTCCCCTCACTCCCAGACAGAGACCCAGAGCAAGTGTCTCTAGGGTGACGTTGGCGTCTCCCCATCAACTCACAAGAAGAAGTGACAACTACAAAACAGTTCTCGTGAGACCAACGAATAACCTTCCAGTACCTGCTGGAAAAGACATTTTAACTGGGACTGCTCCATCTAATAATACAGGGTTAACAGTTATCCCACAATCAGTGACTATAGACAACCCTAAGGCTTTAGAAGTGACTGTAAAAGCTCTATTTCCACCTGTGGAGCCAGACACAGAAACACCCATTGCCAATTTAACCCCCATTGCTGTAGGGGGGGACACTTTGGACTCTATTCCGATGGTCCAGGGGTCACAGTCCATTTTACTCCATCAGCCAATGCAAACCTGCAGGGTATTTTTTCCCAACATTAACTGGACTTCCGGAGGGCAGATTTTGACCTATTCAGAAGTCTAGTCCAGAGCATACCCTGGGAAACAATCCTTGAAAACAAGGGGGTGCAGGAGGGATGGGAGTGCTTCAAGCAGGAAGTTTTGAGTGCACAGGAACAGGCCGTACCAGTGCGACGAAAGGCAAGCCGGCAGGGAAGACAACCAGCTTGGTTAAACAGGGAGATTCTGAAGGAAATCAGGGATAAAAAGAGAGCTTACAGACTATGGAAGAAAGGGCTGGCTACTTATGAAGAATTTAGGAAGACAGCTAGATCATGCAGAAAGAAAATCAGGGATACAAAAGTGCAATTTGAAGTTAAATTGGCCACTTCTGTTAAGGATAACAAAAAGTCTTTCTATAAATACATTAATAACAAAAGGAGGGGCAAAGAAAACCTCCATTCTTTGATGGACTCGGAGGGAAACATAGTTAATAGAGATGAAGAGAAGGCTGAGGTACTTAACACCTACTTTGCCTCAGTTTTTACCAGTAAGACAGGTGGCCCTCAAGGCAACTGGCCTCTGGAGCTGGTAGACAGAGATAGGAAACCAAATAGCCCCCTTGTATTCCAGGAGGAAATAATTAGTGACTTACTGAGTCATCTGGATCCTCACAAGTCTATGGGACCAGAGGGGATCCATCCTAGGGTAATGAGGGAGCTGGCAGAGGAGCTTGCCAAGCCGCTCTCCATCATCTTCCAACAGTCCTGGCTCACTGGGGAGGTCCCAGATGATTGGAAGTTGGCAAATATCACCCCAATCCATAAAAAAGGCTGCAAGGCTGACCCTGGTAACTACAGGCCTTTCAGCCTGACCTCGGTGCCTGGCAGAGTTATGGAGCAGATCATCCTGAGTGCAATCACACAGCAGCTACAGGATGGACAAGGGATCAGACCCAGCCAGCACGGGGTTTGGAGAGGCAGATCCTGTTTGACCAACCTGATCTCCTTTTATGATCAGGTGACCCACCTGGTGGATGAGGGGCAGGCTGTGGATGTGTCTGTCTGGACTCCAGCAAAGCCTTTGACACCGTCTCCCATAGCATACTCTGGAAAAAGGTGCAGCCCAGGGCTTGGACAGGACTTTTTACTGAGTTAAGAACTGGCTGGAGGGCCCAGACAGTGCTGGTGAACGGGGCTGCATCCAGTTGGGATCCAGTCACCAGTGGTGTCCCCCAGGGATCAGTGCTGGGCCCAGTTCTGTTTAATATCTTATTGATGATTGAGATGAGGGGATTGAGTCCATCATTTCCAAATTTGCAGACGACACCAAGTTGGGAGGGAGTGTCGACCTGCTGGAAGGCAGGAGGGCTCTGCAGAGGGACCTGGATAGGCTGGAGAGTTGGGCTGATTCCAACAGGATTAGGTTCAACCAGGCCAAGTGCTGGGTCCTGCACTTTGGCCACAACAACCCCTGCAGCGCTACAGGCTGGGCACAGAGTGGCTGGAGAGCAGCCAGGTGGAAAGGGATCTGGGGGTGCCGATTGACAGGAGGCTGAACATGAGCCAGAGTGTGCCCAGGGGGCCAGGAGGGCCAATGGATCCTGGCCTGCATCAAGAACAGTGTGGCAGCAGGAGCAGGGAAGTGATCCTTCCCCTGGACTCAGCGCTGGTGAGGCCACACCTTGAGTGTTGTGTTCAGTTCTGGGCCCCTCAGTTCAGGAAGGACATTGAGGGGCTGGAGCAGGTCCAGAGAAGAGCAATGAGGGTGGTGAAGGGATTTGAGCACAAGTCCTATGAGGAGAGGCTGAGGGAACTGGGGTTGGATATTTGAAAGAAGATCTTTGCAGAGAGAGTGATCAGGCACTGGAATGGCCTGCCCAGAGAGGTGGTGGATTCACCGTCCCTGGAGGTTTTTAGGATGAGAGTGGATGTGGCACTGAGTGCCATGATCTGGTAATCACAGTGGGGTTGGATCAAGGGTTGGACTTGATGATCTCAGAGGTCTCTTCAAACCCAGTTAATTCTATGATTCTATGATTCACTGCTCCCAGCCTCCCCCCGGGCGGAGATCCCAGACAGTGTCAGGAATTTTGCCCCCCCGACACTTTGGCACTCCCGTGCCTGCCACCTGTCTGGGAGGCATTTCTGGAGCTCTTTCCCATGGGTGTGTCCCAGGGAATGCTGCACGTGCTTGGCCACGATCCCTTGGCATTCCCAGCACCTCGAGCTGATCCGGGCGGCACAAAATAATCAGCTCCTCAGCCGATGAGCACGGGCACCAACCACGATCACAGGGAGCTCTGAGCAACACTGCTCACCTCAGGACTGAAAGCATCAGGGAAGGCCCTGAGCAAAGGGCACAGTTCCTGTGGAATGGAGGATTTCAAAGTGCACCAGGGAAAGGTGCTGACCCGGGAGGGTCACCTGCAATTTCTTTTCCAGCCCAGACCCTGCTGCCAGTGCAGGTGGTCCATGGCAGAGCCGAGAAACTTTATAAAGACCTTATAGGCTTTCATTCTTACTGCTTAACCAGAGAGAAGAATTAGAAGAGAGAGACTTCTTACACCTGCAGTAGCTTTTGCTTGCTCAGAGGAAATTAAAAATAGCCTCTGAAATTTAAAACTGGGCTATATCTCCCCTTTTTGTGTTTGAGTCCTGTTTCTGTATGCACACAACTGTCCTGGTTCCTGCCAGGAAAGGCTGGAGGAGAAAAGAGAGTGAGAGAGCAGCACTGGGGTTAAGGAGGGTCTCGGTGAGGGCACTAAATTGGGGAGTACCATTTCTAAACCACAGGAACACAGTTCACTGGGCTAAATTGAAGCTTCTCTGAAAATAGCCTGACAGCTGGATGCTCTGGCGGCCTCGCATCACAGAGCCCTGGAAGCTGATCCCAGACCCTGCCCCCAGTGCAGGTGTCCCATGGCAGATATAAGGAACCACAACAAACCATTCTATTTTATATCTTAAACAGATATAAGGACCAGAGGAAAGACAGCTCTTACACCTGCAGTAGGTGTCACCTGCTGAGAGGCAATCAAAACGCCCTCCAAAAATTAAAACTGGACTTCATCCCAGCATTTTGTGTTTGAATCCTTTGTTTGTATGCACACCACTCAGGAATCTGGGTGAAATTGAAGCTTTTATTGAGGAAAATTATAATCTATTAATATCTCTCTCTCTCTCTCTCTCTCCCTATCTATCTATCTCTCTCTCTCTCTCTATCTATCTGTCTATCTACCTATCTTATAATCTGTCTAATCTATCTGTACCCTACTATCTATTGGCACACTGCGATGAAACTGTGACCCAGCTCAAGCCCTAAGGTGTGTTTGGGGCAATCCCAGGCTGGTGACAGGAATCACTGGGTGAGCCCAGGCTGGCAGTGTGTGCTTGGGGCAGCCAAATGCCCGAGGCGCTGTCCCTGCAGCCGTGGCTGCGGTGCCTCCCTGTGCCGCGCTCTCAGCCGGACGCTGCCGAGGCTCACACGGTCACCTGCAGGCAGCTGCCTGGCGCTGGCAGCCTGGCACTGCTGCTGCTGCTCTTGTGGGACACAGGTGCCAAGGAACAGCCTGGCACAGCCCTGAGCACCCTCCTGAACAGGGAGTGTCGTTGCCGTCGCTCCAGGCCACGAGTGGCTGGGGGAGAAGGAGATCAGTGGCCAAGGGGCTGAGCGGGCAGCAGGAAAGCTCCTGCCTGTCCCACTGGCACCAAGGGCTCCTGCCAGGGAAGAGCAGGCAGTGCACAGGCAGTGGTTGTGGTTGTGGTTGTGGCGATGCCGGCCTGGCCTGGGTGCTGCTCCCTGGGACGGCTGGGCCAGGCCTGCCACCACTGGGGCAGCGCTGGACTTTGGGACGTGGCTGGCTCCTCCTCGGTGTCTCACAGATGTCTGATGGCATTTGGCACTCATGGTGACATCAGCCATTTGAAACAGGTCACACAGATCGTACATGTAAATTTAGTGTTGAACTTAGGTGAGAAGTTCCTGCCTCACAGTGCTCTTTGCCACAGTTGCTCTGTAAAATAATGGTTACACAGCTCAGTGCTTCCATTTCAACATTTTCTGTTCTTTCCCACACTGGAAAATTTGTACCAACCTGCTGACCAAAAGTCATCCGCTTTACCACACGTGGCTGGGGTGTGTTCTGAGGCCGGGAGTTCTGCCCAGTCCCAAATGATTCCCAAGGTGTCCCAGGCCAGCTAAATCCAGAGGTGGAATTGCAGCCAGACGTCTCCTGACATCGCTGATTGTGGCTGCAGATTTGCTTCTCTGGCGCTCCCAAAGGAGCTTCGCGTTGGCCTCTTCAAGTCTCTCATTGGCTCTGAAACATTCAGAGGCACACAAAGAGTCACCTTGGGCAGTAACGCTTTGGCAAAGTTCCCCTCCACATCCTTGACTATTCCTCGACTGCTAAATGCCAAGGGGATGAAGAGCATCCAAAACAAGCACATCCTTTGATCTGAGCTTGTGCAGAGGGCCTGTTTCCAAGAAATCACACCAAGTGCAAGGAGCAGCAAGTGTCACCTCCATAAGAACTCTGGGCTACCCTGCTGGCCTTCAAGGGAAAGCTCAAACCTCAGAGCTGCTGTTAAAACAGAAAGATCATTCTTAGTTTTGATTCACAGAATCCAACTCTGCTCTCTGAGAGGCTTCTCCTTATTCAAACAGGAAAGGCCACAAGATTCATCCTTTCTGTCCCACACAGGAGGAGGAGATTAGAGATTGGCAAAAAGACTGCCTGTTAAATCAACATTAGCTTGAAAAAGGCACCAATAACGCCATCATGGTGCTACTGTGGTGTTACTGCTGGAACTCTATAGAGAGAGGAAGACAGGTCTAGTGAAGGGAGGGGTCTTGAGGTACTTTCCCCACAAATATGCCAAGTTATGCTTTCACACATCTGGCTGGCCAGATGTAGAAAAGGGATTTTAGAAGGAAAATGCCCAAGGAAAAAGGAGTCTGTGATTACCACTCCAAAGAAACATGAACTTACCTTTCCAGTTTCTTTGCGAGGCTTTTGCTGGTTTTCACTTCCTGCAGGTACAGCTCTATGTAATTGTCCACTGCTGGCTGTCTGGATTCTTTTTGAAAAGGTCTTTCTTGTTGGTTGCTTTTTTTCTTTCCCAGAGCACGTTCAAGATCTCTAGTTCTGTCTTCTAACTGTTTTTTCAGTGAGTCAAAATGACTGCTTCTGATTTTTTCTAACGTGTCCTGGTAGGCTGTCTGTGCCTGAAGGAGACAGTGCACCTTCAACCACCACAAGAAAAAGAGAGCTCTCCCCAGCAGAAAATTGCATGGACCCAAGTTCAGGGCTTTGCTCAGAGAGGCGGCTGTGCCTCCTCACAAGCAGCAGCAATCAAGGCAGAAACCAGGAGCTACCAGGGTAAATAATTCTTCTCATTCAGAAAGAGGCCAAATCAGCACTCTTAGTCAAAGCTACCAATGAAAAGACACTGTATCTGAAGGACAGGGCATATTGAAAAGGAGGCTTCAAAGACAATCAAAGCATCCCCACCTGCACCCTCCTTACCCCACCCCTGTCATTTCAGGGATTCCTTTTCTGAGCACTTTCCCCCCTACAAGGACAAAGCAGCACCCAAATGTCTGGCCATGACAGCTGCAAGTTGCCAAACCCATTGGAGGATGAGCAGCCAGAACCAGAGCAGGGGACAGAGATCCCCCCCAGGCACTGCCAACTGGGAATGTGCCTTGGGCAGGCTTTGGATTCAGGGACCTGCCGGCACCTCACACACCCAGCACTGCTGCCCAACCATCTGCCCTTCTCCCACTGCCTCCAGCACAGACAGAAGTGCAGCACTAACACACAGAAAGCAGGAGGGAAAGGAAAATACCAGAAATCGTGGTCACAGCAGAAGTTTACATAGTGCCTGTGGACACTGGTGAGAAATTCACTTACTTGCAAAAACTCATTGATTTCTTGTAGCTTTTGAGTTATTTCTTTGTGTGCTCGTTCTTCCACCTCTCTTTTACATTGTTCCAGCTGGGAGCGATCCACCATGTTTGTCTCCAAATGATGCTGGAGTTTTGCCAGCTCTTCTTGCAGCTGGCATTTGTCCACCTCCAGTTGTTCACACTTCCCATGCAGAGTGGACAGCTCTTCTTGCAAATTCTGATTTTGGGCTTCCAGCTGCATGCATTTTTTAAATTCCTTGTCCAGTAGCTGGGAAAGTTCAGCAACCTGCAGACAGAAAGAAAGTAAAAGGGAACTCAGCATGACCTAAAGGCAGTGAATTCTGTGAAAACCCCAAAAGGGGTGGCCAGGGAGAATATATTCATCATCTGCTGGCTCAGTACTAGAAACAAGGTGCAACCAAGCCCTTCTTTTCCAGCAAGAACAGCTTTCCCATCATTTGTGATAGGATTGCTCAGGTTCCCATCCCTTCTGAGTTCCTCATGCAAAAATGCTCCAAGCTTCTGGACTCCCAAGGAATGGCTGCAAAGGCAGGAAGGGATTCCACAGCGATGCCTTCCAACCCCAGCGTCCCTCTGACACAGCCGCTTCAGCAACGAGTCCCAGGAACGAGCGGAGAGGAGACCAAAGGTTACCCAGCCCTGCTGAACAGGCAGAGCAGCCTCAAAAACACTGCTGGGAACAGCCCTGCTGGGTCCCTGCCACCAGATGGGCTGAAACAGCTCCCCGGGAGCAATAAGGGACAGGTTTTTCCCTGGGAGGCCCCTCTGCTCAGTGTGCCCCGGGCAGCAACAGCTCTGCTGAGAAAAGCAAAACCTCCAGTGCCTGCTGCTCAGCTCGTGCCTGGGACAGGGCCAGGGGCTGATCGTGCCCTGCGAGTGCCAGCGCTGTTCCTGCCCTCTCTGCCAGGGAAGGAATTCATCTGTCAGTCCCAGGTGACGCTGGCACAGCCTCCCTCAAGCTGCAGCCAGGCCTGAGCTGGGCCCCACTGCTCTCAGCCCAGGGCCGTGATGTCCTGCCAGGACGGCAGAACTGCCCCTCCCTGAGGCCCAGCCGGGGGATCTGCACTCTTGGCTGGCCCTGCTTGCTGTCAGTGGGCCTGTTCTGCTCCTCTGGCTCAGGGGCTGTGGGACGGCTCCCTGGCCCGGGAGGTCACACACCCTGCCAGGCTGGCTGCCACTCTGGGCTTGCCCTTCCTCTGCAGGACAGCCTGGCCTTCCTGAGCCCTTGCACCCACTGCTTTGCACTGAACATTTGCATCTTTACCCGCAGTGATAACCACCCCAGGATCAGTTATAGCCATCTACTACTGTAACAGCAGAAGGACCATTAGGAAAAGCCCATCAAATCCAAAATGCAGCCAAGGAAAATAAAAATCATCAACATTACAAGACATATAGGGAAAACATCTCCCAGGCTTCAAAAGAAATAACACCACAAGTGAAAACCCCACCCAAAAAGCACAGCTCACCTCTGTTCGTAATCTATCAACTTCCTTGACCTTTTCAGAATATTTGTTCTTAACTTCTTCCTGCTGGGACTGGGTTTCTTTCTGTTCATTACCCCTGGGTTTCCTCCTATTTATCCTCAGAAGCTTTTCCAGCCTACACAGCAAATTAGTTAAGAAAACAGTGAAACACAGGAAGAACCAGCCTTTTCCCCACAGTCTCGCATAAACAGCACAGACATCATAGAAGCATAGAATGGCTTGGGTTGGGAGGAACCTGAAAGATCATCTCGTTCCAACCCTCCTGCTGTGGCCAGGGACACCTTCCACAAGAACAGGTGTCTCAGAGCCCCATCCAGCCTGGCCTTGAACACCTGCAGGAATGGGGCAGCCACAGCTTCCCTGGGCAACCTGTTCCAGTTCCTCCCATCCTCACAGGAACCAATTTCTGCCTGCTATCAAATCTAAACCTCCTCTCTTTCCTTTTGAAGTCATTCCCCTTTGTCCTCTCACTGCATGCTCTTTGAAATGGACTCTTTTCACCCTTCTTGGAGGCTCCCTTCACGTACTGCAAGGCCACAATTAGGTTGCCCCAAAGCCTCCTCTTTTCCAGGCTGAAGGATTCCAATTCTCCCAGCCTTTCCTCCCAGGAGAGGTGCTCCACCTTTCTAACCACCTTGGTGGCCTCCTCTGGACTCCCTGCAACAGGTGGGGGTCCCTGCTGTGCTGAGGAGCCCAGAGCTGGATGCAGCACTCCAGGTGGGGTCTGCCAAGAGCAGAGCAGAGAGGCAGAATGCCCTCCCTGCCCCGCTGGCCACGCTGCCTTTGCTGCAGCCCAGGGGACAATCGGCTTTGTGGGCTGCGAGCGCACATTGCCGGCTCCTGTCCAGCCCCTCATCCAGCCCAGGTGCTGCTGGGCAGGGCTGCTCTCCCTCTGTCCATCCCCCAGCCTGCCTTCATCCAGGGGGCTGCCCTGAGCCACGGGCAGCATCTTGCACTGGCTCTTGTTAAACCTCCGGAGATTGCCATGGGCCCACTTCTCCAGCTTGTCCAGGTCCCTCTGGATGGCATCAGGTGTGTCAACCACACCCCTCAGCTGGGTGTCAGCTGCAAATGTGCTGGGGGTGCCCTCCATCCCTTCATCTGTCTCCTTAGTGAAGATGGGAAATAACACTGGTCCCAACACAGAGCCCACTCTGATGGCACTGCTGTCCCTCAGGACTCTGAGCCGTTGATCACCACCTCTGGATGGGACTGGTCACCCAGTTTCTTAATCCATCAACAGTCCACACATGGAATCCACCTCTCTCCAGCTTAGAGAGAAGGATGTTGTGGGGGACTGTGCCAAAGGCTTTCCAGAGTTACAGGGAAAGGACATCTGGAGCCCTTGGCCACTGATGCAGTCGCTCCATCTTAGAAGGCCACGAGGTTGGTCAAGCAGGACTTGCCCTTGGTGAAGCTGGGCTGGTGTCTCAAATCACTTCCCTGTCATCCCTGTGCCTTGACAGAGCTTCTAGAAAGATCTTTTCCATGACCTTCCCAGGCACAGAGGGCAGCCTGACAGCTTGGCAGTTACCAGGGCCCTCCTTTCTACCCCTTTTAAAGATGGGTACAGTGTGTTTCCCTTTTTCCCATCACCTGGGACTTCATCTGACTGTCATGACTTTTCAAGTATCAAGGAGAGTGTCTTGGCAACTACATCAGACCCTGTTGGCCTATGTAGGGCAGTAATGCTGGTGAGAAGTAGAAGATGGATTTCGAAGGAAAATGAATGAAGAAAAAGGAGTCTCTTATGAGCACTCCAAAAAAAGCGTGGACTTACTTACCTTTGCAGTTTCTTTGTGAGGCATCTTCTGGTTCTCACTTCCTCCAGATACAGCCCTTTGT
This sequence comes from Pyrocephalus nanus, assembly GCA_038380795.1. NCBI lineage: Eukaryota > Metazoa > Chordata > Aves > Passeriformes > Tyrannidae > Pyrocephalus > Pyrocephalus nanus. The sequence continues at coordinate 362,432 of JAWZSU010000039.1, forward strand.
ACATTTCCATTTGTCCCTGCTTTGCTTCTTTACAACAGGCACTCTCTTGTTGGGCTTTTTTAACCCTGTCCAATTCACTTTCGAGATCTCGAATTCTTTCTTCCACCTGGTTTCTCGCTGAATCACAATTCCTGTCTCCAATTTGTCCTAAGTGGTGCTGGTAGGCTGTCCGTGCCTGAAGGAGACAGTGCACCTTCAACCACCACAAGAAAAAGAGAGCTCTCCCCAGCATAAAATTGCATGGACCCAAGTTCAGGGCTTTGCTCAGAGAGGCGGCTGTGCCTCCTCCCAAGCAGCAGCAATCAAGGCAGAAACCAGGAGCTACCAGGGTAAATAATTCTTCTCATTCAGAAAGAGGCCAAATCAGCACTCTTAGTCAAAGCTGCCAATGAAAAGACACTGTATCTGCAGGACAGGGCATATTGAAAAGGAGGCTTCAAAGACAATCAGAGCATCCCCACCTGCACCCCCCTCACCCCACCCCTGTCATTTCAGGGACTCCTTTTCTGAGCACTTTCCCCCCTACAAGGACAAAGCAGCACCCGAATGTCTGGCCATGACAGCTGCAAGTTGCCAAACCCATTGGAGGATGAGCAGCCAGAACCAGAGCAGGGGACAGAGATCCCCCCCAGGCACTGCCAACTGGGAATGTGCCTTGGGCAGGCTTTGGATTCAGGGACCTGCCGGCACCTCACACACCCAGCACTGCTGCCCAACCATCTGCCCTTCTCCCACTGCCTCCAGCACAGACAGAAGTGCAGCACTAACACACAGAATGCAGGAGGGAAAGGAAAATACCAGAAATTGGGCCACAACAGAAGTTTACGTGGACACTGGTGAGAAATTCACTTACTTGCAACAACTGATTGACTTCTTGTAGTTTTTGTCCTATTTCCTGCTCAGGTCTTTCTTCCACATCTCTTTCACATTGTTCTGTTTGGCTGCCATCCAGCATGAAATTCTCCAATTGATGCTGGAGTTTTGCCAGCTCTTCTTGCAGCTGGCATTTGTCCACCTCCAGTTGTTCACACTTCCCATGCAGAGTGGACAGCTCTTCTTGCAAATTCTGATTTTGGGCTTCCAGCTGCATGCATTTTTTAAATTCCTTGTCCAGTAGCTGGGAAAGTTCAGCAACCTGCAGACAGAAAGAAAGTAAAAGGGAACTCAGCATGACCTAAAGGCAGTGAATTCTGTGAAAACCCCAAAAGGGGTGGCCAGGGAGAATATATTCATCATCTGCTGGCTCAGTACTAGAAACAAGGTGCAACCAAGCCCTTCTTTTCCAGCAAGAACAGCTTTCCCATCATTTGTGATAGGATTGCTCAGGTTCCCATCCCTTCTGAGTTCCTCATGCAAAAATGCTCCAAGCTTCTGGACTGCCAAGGAATGGCTGCAAAGGCAGGAAGGGATTCCACAGCGATGCCTTCCAACCCCAGCGTCCCTCTGACACAGCCGCTTCAGCAACGAGTCCCAGGAACGAGCGGAGAGGAGACCAAAGGTTACCCAGCCCTGCTGAACAGGCAGAGCAGCCTCAAAAACACTGCTGGGGACAGCCCTGCTGGGTCCCTGCCACCAGATGGGCTGAAACAGCTCCCCGGGAGCAATAAGGGACAGGTTTTTCCCTGGGAGGCCCCTCTGCTCAGTGTGCCCCGGGCAGGAACAGCTCTGCTGAGAAAAGCAAAACCTCCAGTGCCTGCTGCTCAGCTCGTGCCTGGGACAGGGCCAGGGGCTGATCGTGCCCTGCGAGTGCCAGCGCTGTTCCTGCCCTCTCTGCCAGGGAAGGAATTCATCTGTCAGTCCCAGGTGACGCTGGCACAGCCTCCCTCAAGCTGCAGCCAGGCCTGAGCTGGGCCCCACTGCTCTCAGCCCAGGGCCGTGATGTCCTGCCAGGACGGCAGAGCTGCCCCTCCCTGAGGCCCAGCCGGGGGATCTGCACTCTTGGCTGGCCCCGCTTGCTGTCACTGGGCCTGTTCTGCTCTTCTGGCTCAGGGGCTGTGGGACGGCTCCCTGGCCCGGGAGGTCACGCACCCTGCCAGGCTGGCTGCCACTCTGGGCTTGCCCTTCCTCTGCAGGACAGCCTGGCCTTCCTGAGCCCTTGCACCCACTGCTTTGCACTGAACATTTGCACCTTTACCCGCAGTGATAACCACCCCAGGATCAGTTATAGTCATCTACTACTGTAACTGCAGAAGGACCATTAGGAAAAGCCCATCAAATCCAAAATGCAGCCAAGGAAAATAAAAATCATCAACATTACAAGACATATAGGGAAAACATCTCCCAGGCTTCAAAAGAAATAACACCACAAGTGAAAACCCCACCCAAAAAGCACAGCTCACCTCTGTTCGTAATCTATCAACTTCCTTGACCTTTTCAGAATATTTGTTCTTAACTTCTTCCTGCTGGGACTGGGTTTCTTTCTGTTCATTACCCCTGGGTTTCCTCCTATTTATCCTCAGAAGCTTTTCCAGCCTACACAGCAAATTAGTTAAGAAAACAGTGAAACACAGGAAGAACCAGCCTTTTCCCCACAGTCTCGCATAAACAGCACAGACATCATAGAAGCATAGAATGGCTTGGGTTGGGAGGAACCTGAAAGATCATCTCGTTCCAACCCTCCTGCTGTGGCCAGGGACACCTTCCACAAGAACAGGTGTCTCAGAGCCCCATCCAGCCTGGCCTTGAACACCTGCAGGAATGGGGCAGCCACAGCTTCCCTGGGCAACCTGTTCCAGTTCCTCCCATCCTCACAGGAACCAATTTCTGCCTGCTATCAAATCTAAACCTCCTCTCTTTCCTTTTGAAGTCATTCCCCTTTGTCCTCTCACTGCATGCTCTTTGAAATGGACTCTTTTCACCCTTCTTGGAGGCTCCCTTCACGTACTGCAAGGCCACAATTAGGTTGCCCCAAAGCCTCCTCTTTTCCAGGCTGAAGGATTCCAATTCTCCCAGCCTTTCCTCCCAGGAGAGGTGCTCCACCTTTCTAACCACCTTGGTGGCCTCCTCTGGACTCCCTGCAACAGGTGGGGGTCCCTGCTGTGCTGAGGAGCCCAGAGCTGGATGCAGCACTCCAGGTGGGGTCTGCCAAGAGCAGAGCAGAGAGGCAGAATGCCCTCCCTGCCCCGCTGGCCACGCTGCCTTTGCTGCAGCCCAGGGGACAATCGGCTTTGTGGGCTGCGAGCGCACATTGCCGGCTCCTGTCCAGCCCCTCATCCAGCCCAGGTGCTGCTGGGCAGGGCTGCTCTCCCTCTGTCCATCCCCCAGCCTGCATCCATCCAGGGGGCTGCCCTGAGCCACGGGCAGCATCTTGCACTGGCTCTTGTTAAACCTCCGGAGATTGCCATGGGCCCACTTCTCCAGCTCGTCCAGGACCCTCTGGATGGCATCAGGTGTGTCAACCACACCCCTCAGCTGGGTGTCAGCTGCAAATGTGCTGAGGGTGCCCTCCATCCCTTCATCTGTCTCCTTAGTGAAGATGGGAAATAACACTGGTCCCAACACAGACCCCACTCTGATGGCACTGCTGTCCCTCAGGACTCTGAGCCGTTGATCACCACCTCTGGATGGGACTGGTCACCCAGTTTCTTAATCCATCAACAGTCCACACATGGAATCCACCTCTCTCCAGCTTAGAGAGAAGGATGTTGTGGGGGACTGTGCCAAAGGCTTTCCAGAGTTACAGGGAAAGGACATCTGGAGCCCTTGGCCACTGATGCAGTCGCTCCATCTTAGAAGGCCACGAGGTTGGTCAAGCAGGACTTGCCCTTGGTGAAGCTGGGCTGGTGTCTCAAATCACTTCCCTGTCATCCCTGTGCCTTGACAGAGCTTCTAGAAAGATCTTTTCCATGACCTTCCCAGGCACAGAGGGCAGCCTGACAGCTTGGCAGTTACCAGGGCCCTCCTTTCTACCCCTTTTAAAGATGGGTACAGTGTGTTTCCCTTTTTCCCATCACCTGGGACTTCATCTGACTGTCATGACTTTTCAAGTATCAAGGAGAGTGTCTTGGCAACTACATCAGACCCTGTTGGCCTATGTAGGGCAATAATGCTGGTGATAAGTAGAAGATGGATTTCGAAGGAAAATGAATGAAGAAAAAGGAGTCTCTTATGAGCACTCCAAAAAAAGCGTGGACTTACTTACCTTTGCAGTTTCTTTGTGAGGCATCTTCTGGTTCTCACTTCCTCCAGATACAGCCCTTTGTACATTTCCATTTGTCCCTGCTTTGCTTCTTTACAACAGGCACTCTCTTGTTGGGCTTTTTTAACCCTGTCCAATTCACTTTCGAGATCTCGAATTCTTTCTTCCACCTGGTTTCTCGCTGAATCACAATTCCTGTCTCCAATTTGTCCTAAGTGGTGCTGGTAGGCTGTCCGTGCCTGAAGGAGACAGTGCACCTTCAACCACCACAAGAAAAAGAGAGCTCTCCCCAGCATAAAATTGCATGGACCCAAGTTCAGGGCTTTGCTCAGAGAGGCGGCTGTGCCTCCTCCCAAGCAGCAGCAATCAAGGCAGAAACCAGGAGCTACCAGGGTAAATAATTCTTCTCATTCAGAAAGAGGCCAAATCAGCACTCTTAGTCAAAGCTGCCAATGAAAAGACACTGTATCTGCAGGACAGGGCATATTGAAAAGGAGGCTTCAAAGACAATCAGAGCATCCCCACCTGCACCCCCCTCACCCCACCCCTGTCATTTCAGGGACTCCTTTTCTGAGCACTTTCCCCCCTACAAGGACAAAGCAGCACCCGAATGTCTGGCCATGACAGCTGCAAGTTGCCAAACCCATTGGAGGATGAGCAGCCAGAACCAGAGCAGGGGACAGAGATCCCCCCCAGGCACTGCCAACTGGAAATGTGCCTTGAGCAGGCTTTGGATTCAGGGACCTGCCGGCACCTCACACACCCAGCACTGCTGCCCAACCATCTGCCCTTCTCCCACTGCCTCCAGCACAGACAGAAGTGCAGCACTAACACACAGAATGCAGGAGGGAAAGGAAAATACCAGAAATTGGGCCACAACAGAAGTTTACGTGGACACTGGTGAGAAATTCACTTACTTGCAACAACTGATTGACTTCTTGTAGTTTTTGTCCTATTTCCTGCTCAGGTCTTTCTTCCACATCTCTTTCACATTGTTCTGTTTGGCTGCCATCCAGCATGAAATTCTCCAATTGATGCTGGAGTTTTGCCAGCTCTTCTTGCAGCTGGCATTTGTCCACCTCCAGTTTTTCACAGTTCCCACGCAGGTTGGACAGCTCTCTTTGCAAATCCTGATGTTGGGCTTCCAGCTGCATGCCTGTTTTAGGCTCCATCTCCAGCTGATGGGAAAGTTCACCAACCTGTACACAGAAAAAAAAAAAAAAAAAAAAAGAAAAGGAAACTCAGCATAATCTAAAGGAAGTGAAATCTGGGAAAACCTCCAAAGGGGTGGCCACTGAAACTGTATTTATCATCTCTTGGAAACAAGCTTGGAAAACACTGGAAAGATTCCCTGACAGAAAGAAGACACTTTAGAACTTTTTAAGAATTTGTGAGATGTTTCTGGGAGTAATACTTCCAGGCCCCTTGGAGCTCATAATGACACTCATAATTTATAATCTCTATTCCTCTAGTGTCCACCACAGAAAACACCCTCAGGGCTTTTGTAGCAGCTGGAGAAAGGACCAGGCTGCTTTCTGAGCAGCCTCTACTGAGGAGAATGCAGAAACTGAGCTCCCCTCGGCTCTCCAGGAAAACTTCATCTTGCAGTTTCTCCACAGAAATGGGCGGCTCAGCTCAAGAGTCACAAACAGGGAAATTTATGAGCAGCTTACTGAGGCAGAGGCTCGCAGGTCTCTCTGAAGGGCTTCAAAGCAATCTCTCAGCTGTTGGACAGTGGTTTCCAGTCTGGTGTTTCCACTTTCAAAGCTTCAGAAGAAATACAGGTCTTGTTACCAGAAAATTCAATGCAAGACAAACTGTGTTAAGTGACAGAATCCAAAGCAGAAGTGTCCTTCAAAATCAGACTGACTCTCCTGTTGCTCCACCCAATCCCCCAAAGCTACAGACCCCTCACTTTGCTGTGTTACTTTCTTACTGTTGCTCGTGTTCTTCCTCTTGTTCTGGAGCAGTATCAGGCTCGGAAGATGCCCACAGGAGGTCCTGCAGTTTCTGGGAAGAAGCTATTGCTTCTCTTTTCTTATCAGCCAAGGCAGTCTTCAAGTCACCAACACAATGCTCAGACTGAAGATGCTTTTCCTCCTCCTCCTCCTGCAACTGTAAAATCACGGGCAGAACCCACAGTTGTCAGGTGAGCTTTCCCAGAGAGGAGCCAGCTGCTGCCAAAGGCCTGCTGTGCTGCATGTGTGTGTGCACACCCTCTGCCCAGAGAACTGCAATCCATTCAAGTGCCTTCAGAGCTTCACTTCTGCTCCCAAATGAACACCAGCTTTGTCCTCTTTAACAGCAGCCTCTCCCATCCCTCCACTGATCTCCTACAGCACGGTTCTAAGCACCTACACTGCCCTTCTGACCTTTTTTGTGAGCTGTGATGCTTCTTGTATTGCCTTGCTTGCTACTCCATGAAAAGGTGCATGGAATAGTTCATCTTCCTAAAGGAAGGCGTCTGGCAAGGGTCAAAGGTGAACTGCTCTGGCACATGTGCTCTGGAGCCCAGGATTGCACCAGGGGAGCATGGGGAGCTTTCTCAAGTGGGAAAAACCCTGACTGAAGTGCAGAGAGAGGCACCCAGCAGCCCCTGAGCAGGAAGCAGTGGATGCCTGAGGAGAGGCAGCTCTGCTCCAGTGTGGTGGGGCCAGGAAGGATGGCATCACTGGCAAGCTGATGACCACCATTTCAGCCCAGGCAGCCAGGTGAACTGCTCCACAGACCTGCTCTGGAGTCAAAAATCGCACCAGGGGTGTGTGGGGAGTCTTTTTAAACCAGGAAGACCTCGAATGTAGCAGAGAGAGAGGAGCCCCAGCCCCCCTGACCGGTGAGTGGTGAAACCCTAAGGAGAGGCAGCTCTGCCTCAGCATGGCGGGGTGTGGGGCAGGGGCCAGAGGGACAGAGGCAGATCAAAGCCTGATGTAACTGCTGCTTTCTTAGGTCTCTGTCATCCTGGCTTCCAGAAGACTGGTTTGTCCGTTTTCTTGCTGTAAAGGGAGCAACTGGCACCCCCAGGTTTATCCCTGTAGGGACAGGCTTTCCATACCTTAGTGTCAACCCTGTCCAACTCCTGCAAGTGCAGATTATCTTCCTCCAGGTGAGCCTCACGGCTTCCAGGAACCACAAGAGCAGTCCTAAGGCACCCAAAATTTAATCTGAAACATGTCTGATCCTGCATCATTTTTCCCCTGCTTGCTCCCGAAACAGCTCTTCCCCCTTTCCCAACTGTGCCTTGGCTTGAACCTCCCTGTCCTGCAGAGCAGCCCGGCTGCTGAGCTCATGGCAAGTGTCCCGCTGGCTCTGGGGCTGTGTGGGGAGAGGGCACCACACACAAGGCTTTCTTGCAGACCTCAGAGGGCAAAGGACGAGCCCCTAAGGGATGAGAGCAGCCAAGTGCAGACCTGCTTTTACCAGTCACATTTGGAACAGCTTCCACGGGGCTCCTCCTTCTTTTTCCAAGCCCATTGCCATGCCCCTCCTCTCAGTCCCACTTCCAGACTACAGAGAAGACCTGTGTGCTGTTTTGACAAACCCCTCACCTCTCAGGCTCAGCTTGAACATTTCTGTCAGCTGCTTTGGTCAGAAGGCACTGCAGAATCTCCTCATGCTGGAGGAAGGCTGCAAGTTTTAAGGGGGTACATCCCCACTGAAAGAATAAATAATCCCCATTAGAAAAACACAGACAAGCTCTGCACCTGTTTGAAAGAGCAGCTTTACCCACATGCCAAGGTTACCTGGTTCTGAGCATCACTCTTGGCATTATGCTGGAGTAACAGCCCTGCCACAGCTGCATTTTTAGACAGCACAGCCAGGTGAAGGGCAGTGTTGCCGTCAGCATCCGCCAGATTCGGGTCGGCACCGTGTTCCAGCAGAACAGCAACACATTCTTCCTGCTCCTGCTGCACTGCCTGGGAACAACACACGGAAAGGGAAAGACTTGCAACTTTTACATCCCCCTCTGTCACAGCTCCCTCAGCTCCTGAATGCTGGGATAGAGGAGCATCTTCAAAGATTGGCTAACAGAGGCCCATGCCATGCTGAATGCAACTTGCATGTTTCTGTGGGCCTGCGGGGCAAGGAATCCTGCCAGACATCTCCTCTTTAACACAGCAGCACTAACCCCACCTACAAGATCCTAAGGCATTCCACACACCTTCATCAGTGCCGTTCTCTTGAAGCTGTCAGTGAGGTTCGGCTGGCTGTTCTTTCTCATCAGATATTGAACGACATCTGCATGGCCATTTGCCGCAGCGAGATGCAGAGGTGTCCTAAAAATTAAACAGACACTCTTAACCTGGACAGACAAAGGAAAAGCCAAAGCTGTGTCTCTACCCAGCACCCTGGGGACCCTGCCCGGACTCTGCTCCTCCTGCTTGCTGCTCTCTGCTGCTGCTGCTGCAATGCTGCGCTGATGAGCCACAGGGCAGGAGAGAACAGGTGAGGGCTGAGCAGCTGCAAAACAGCCCTGCAGAGAGACCACGGCGAAGCGGCAGGTCGGGGACACGCGTTTCCAACAGCGCTCGAGCCCAGCCAGCAGCTCCAAGCAGTGAAAAGCTCCAGAGTTCACTCTCCCAGCTGACAGGGCACATCTCACTTTTCAAGCCTTGTCCTTCAGAGAGGGCTGCCGAGGACTGCTGCAGCTTGGCTCAGGAGCAGCCCAGGTGTGCCATCAGCGTCCCACAGCACTCACCGCATCTCCTGGTCTCGCCTGTCGATGCCAACTGCCCTCACATACCAGCGCCAGCGCCTCAGCCAGGCCAGGTCGCCGCGAGCGGCCGCGCGGTGCAGCCTGCCCAGCCCCTTCTCCCTGAGCTCGGAGGCACTGGTGGAGCTGGGGGCAGCCCAGGGCTGCCCACTGGTGCTGCTGGACGGCGACTGCCGTCGCTTCTTGCTGAGGAGCCACGGCATGGCCCTGCTCGGAGCTCCCAGCAGCAGGAAGCGCACGAAGCCCCCGGCGGGGCTGCCGGGAGCCAAGTAGGGATGATGAACGGGACGAGGGTGAGGTTTAGGGTGAGGGGGACAAAGGGGACAAGGATGAGAATAAGGATTTAAAGGGTATAAAGCACAAGGCAGACGAGGTTGCCCTGCGCAGTGGTCGTGTCCTGTAGCCACCAAGCCGGCAGAACAGGCGCACAAAGCTCCCAGAGCGGGATGTGCTGCTGCTCCCAGAGAGGCCACAGCAGCTCTGAGCGCCGGCTCCGGGCACCAACAAAGCCGTGCCCTGCTCACCCCTGTGGCGTCACAATGGCTGGTGGGACGCTCAGCACGTCCCGTGGGGTGTCACAGAGGCCACGGTGCAGGGCGGGGCCGGGCGGGACATGGCCGGGCCGGGCAGGCGTGAGGGCGGCCCTGCTGGGCCGTGTGGGAAGGAGGCGGCCTGGGCCTTGTGAGGGCGGCCGGCGGGAGTGGGCACTGCCCCGCTCAGGGTGCCCGGGGCAGGGCCCGGGCCGCTCCCACCGGGCCGGAGGCTGCGGTAGGCGCTGGAGCAGGTCCCGCCTCACCCGCTCAGGGTTTGGCTTCAGCTGTGGCTGGGCTGTGTCGGGACACACTGCCATGGAAGGAGGCTCAGGATGGGGTCAGATCCCAGCCCGAGCAGGCGGGGGGGCACCCGAGCTCTCAAGAAATGCCCACCGAGCCCTCCAAGCCTGCCATGCCAGAGTTCAGGGACAATTCCCCAATGCCTTTGTCTTGGCCCTCTTGAAGAGCAGACACCTCACCCCCCACCCCATCGTCACTGCTGTCACCTGCTGCTTTGCCAGATGCCAACAGGGAATTTCTGCTCTGCTGCTCCACCAGCCAACTGGCAGCACACAGCAGGGCAGGGAGAAACTTTAAAACACATCTTGTCCCTGTTTGTCCCAAAGACAACACAAAGTGAAGGCCCAGAGGTTCTGCACCAGCTTTCTTGGGGGAGAGACACTACAATGTACCACTGTTATAATCTGCTTAAATGTTGCAGAAAGAACTTCAGATTTGGATATTCCCTTGAGCAAAATTAAAACTCACACAAGTTATCTGTTGATACCAACAACAGATTTTATTAATTGCTTAGAGATGCAAAGAGAAAGCAAAAAAAACAAGAAAAGGTTGGAAAATGCTTAAGATTCTGTTTTAGAAGCAGAGAAAAGATATCACCATACTACCTTTCCTGCCAAGCTGCTGTGTGTGTGTGAAGGGGGGCAGCAGTTTTCTGTCTTTTTTTTCCTCTGTCTCTGCCTTTTTTGATGTTATCTTTTTAGCTGCAGAGGGTCTTCACAGCTTTAGTCCTCTGGAACTCACGCCGAGCCATGTCCCAGGCTGTGCAGGGTCCTGCTCAGCCACACTTTTAGGCCTTCAGAAATATGGCAAGGCTGGAAGGACAAGGTAGAACTCCCACATGTGGCACGGTGGTCTCAGCTCTCTCCAGGCTGGCACAGTTCCAGTCTCCGGTGGCAGGCAGGCAGCAGAGAAAAGGTGAGGGGAGGTGGGCAGAGATTCTCGGCTACAGTCACCAGTTCTTCTCCCTTTCATCTCCTTGATTTTCCCCAAGGCCCATCCATCCCAGCCTTCCCCCTGCATGTGCACTCACTGGTCACCCAAGTCCAACTGCCCTGGGGCTGCCTGCTGTTGTCCTTGGGGACAGCTCCCATTGTCACCTGTCCTCTGGGATGTCACAGCCACCAGAGACACATCACGCAGCCAACAAGCCTGAAACGAGAGCAAGGCCTAAAAGAGCTGAGATCTCTTGCTCTGTTGACAAAAGACCCCCTCAACACCTGTTCTGCCTGAACTGCTAAGAAAAACTCCTTCTGTTCTGCTCAGTGCACCTAATCCCAAGGAGAATGCTAGAAATGCTACACAGTCAACCTAGAGGCAATAAATTTAGACTGGGTAGATATTTAAATAGGAGAAAAGGGCTTAGAGCCAAGGGGTTTTGCAAGCTTGAGTAACTGAGACACCAACAATGGGGAGGTAGAAAGGTCAAAGTGAGGAAGAAGAGAATTAGACCCTCGATTTGAGGCTGAAGGCTGGAACAACCACTACCAAGAGAAGAATCTGGAAGGCACTGCCCTAAGCTCTGCCTGGACTTGGCCCAGGCTGCCTACTCTAAATATGCATTATTAGATGTTGTAGTCATATGAATATGTATGTTAAGATGTAATCATGGAGTTAGACTGTATAAATTACCCTGTTTTCATCTATGCCTTTGAGCAAGTTTGTCCAGTGCCACCTGGCTCACTCCCAATGTTGAATAAATAAATACTTTTGCTGCTTAAAGATCAAAAAAAGCCTCTGAGCAGTTCCCATTCTGAGTTTTTTTGGCATCTACCCCATTCCTGGAAGTGTTCAAGGCCAGATTGGATGGGTCTCAGAACAACCTGGTGTAGTGTAAGGGGGCTGGAACTTGTTGGTCCCTTGTTCCCTTCCAACCCAAACCATTCTATGATTCTGTGACTGGTGGGGGATGTGGTGGTTGGAGCCATCCAGGGCACAGAGACTCCAAAATGATGGAATTTTCCTTTCTGAGTGAAGGAAGGAGAGGGCAGCAGAACTGACACCTTGGACTTTGGCCTGTTTAGGAGACTGACCGAGCTGGGTGTGAGTGTGGATCTGCTGCAGGGCAGGAAGGCTCTGCAGAGGGATCTGGACAGGCTGCATCAATCAGGCCAAGTGTCAGGGCCTACACTTGGGTCACAACAACCCTCTGGAACGCTCCAGGCTGGGGGCAGAGGGGCTTGAGAGCTGCTCAGCAGGAAGGGACTTGGGGGTGCTGCTTGACAGTGACTGGATATGAGCCAGAGTGTGCCCAGGGGGCCAAGAAGGCCAAGGGCACCCTGGCCTTTCTGGAGAACAGCGTGGCCAGCAGGACCAGGGCAGTGATTGTCCCTCTGTGCTGGGCACTGGGGAGGCCCCACCTGGAGTGCTGTGTCCAGTTCTGACCCCTGAGTGCAAAAAGGCCCTGGAGGGGCTGGAGCGTGTCCAGAGAAGGGAACGGAGCTGGGGAAGGGTCTGGAAAACATGTCTGATGAGGAGCAGCTGAGGGAACTGGGGTTCTTTAGTCTGCAGAAGAGAAGGTTCAGAGTGCACCTCTCTACAATGTGCATTGCTCTCTACAAAGATCCAAAGCAAGATTTCAGAGAGGTGGGGGTTGGTCTCTTCTACCAAGATTGTAATGAAAGGAAGAAGTGGACTTAAATTGGGTGAGGTTTGCATTAGATATTACAAACAACTTTTTATACTAAAGGAGTGTTCCGGCGTCTGAACAAGAAGCCCAGGGAGGTGGTGGAGTCTCTGGAAGTGTTAAGACAGCATCTGAATGTGACATTTTGGATGTGATTTAGGGGTGATTATGGTGGTTCTGGTTGACCGCCTGGTTCATTTTCATCTTATCTTTGACCCTTTGAATTTTTCCCCTACTGTAGCTTTCCAAACCAAGCTGTCAGCAGAAAGAAACTTGCAGGGTTTGAGTGGCAAACCTTGGAAAGCAGAGGCTGACAAACATGCCGTGATCTAAGAAGCTGGACCCCTGTCACAGGATGTGTCAAAGTACAACCTATGGATTGAGCTGGCTCCAGCAGAATCAAGAAAGGACTTTGTGACATTATGTTATTAAACTATGTCTAAGACCACTTAATTCCTTTGATCCTGTTTGAAGAAAAATTAACCTATTTGGAAACTGTAATAAAAAATTGTGTAACTTCCTAATTATCATAACCCATCCTCCCATTTACATGTCCAGCCTCCAAGGCCCCTAAAAATGTATTTTCTGTCCGATAAAGCATTCCAGTTTTACCTCAGACTGGGATCGTGTTAGTTTTGTTTTCCAGACCACCACAGACAGTCCTCCTTGACTTTTTCTACAGCCAACCTTAAAAATAAATCTTCCTGAGCCTCTTTCTTAGGTATTTGACATTAAATTGCTTCTTTTAAATGAGATGTAAACTCAAAGAAAGGCTCTTTAATTCTCTGATAGATACTCGTGAAGGATGGAGAATGTGTGGAGGCATCTGCCATAGATTTGATTGCTGTTAAAGCAAAGTTTTTGAGCCATCTCAGTCCTCCGTTGTTATTGTCTCTTGTGTGTTATTAGAAGTAAATGGTCTTTCAGTGTACATTCGATTGACAGAATCTACGATGGGCACTCTTTGATCTGCTAATGATTCATCTGCATATTTTGGAATTAATGATTTCCATTCATTTCCAAACATGGCATACTGCATGGTAGTCAGTGTAGCCTTTGTAATAGTCCTGATATCAGTAGGAGTTGGGATGTGTGCTGCAAACAAAGACTTGAAAAGTCCGATGGCAAATGGGGCATTCAACCCATAATTGACCATTGCTTTTTAATGTCTTTTAAAATTGGGTGAGATATCCGTTGCCACACAGGTGATTGCCCTTCCTCAGTGTTCACCAGGAAGAGCTTTGGGAAATGGAAATCACCTGCTTGCTCTGCTGCTCCCGAGGTATCAGCCCCCTGTTGTTGTTACTGTCGGGTTTATCAATATCTTTATTATTTATAAGATTTACTTGGGCCCCGTGGGTGGTGCCATCTTGCCGGATGTTTCCATTTGGCACACCGGAAGTACCGTGGGTGCCGCCACCTTGACCACCCCTTGTGTCATTTACCCCGGAGGTGACGTCACTGTAGGGTTGCCGGATGTGGGCGGGGTTAATGCACTGCTATGAATGGGTGATGCCACGGCGTTAGTTGTTGACAGCGTTGCTGAGGTGCCACGTTGTGTGTTAGTCCTCTGCCATCTCCTGTAGAATTGCAGGCATTGTTAGTTTTGGCCCCCCCTTCGAGAATCACTACCTAGCCCGTCATCTTGATTTCTTGTGAAGTTCCCTCCTTCTCGTGAGGGGATTAAAATGTTGCCATTTTGACTTTTATCGTTTGATTCTTCTCAAGGAAGATTTTTGGAGTTCAGACTATCATTTTCTGATTTCTGTGATTTTTCCATTTGAGATTTCTTTTTCTATCCCATTCCTTTTGTTGTAAAATGTTTAAAATCAATCTTCACGCAATTAGTGATTTAGATGCTTCATGACCCTCTTTGTCACTTACTTTCCAAAGCATTTTTCCAATCGTGTCCCATTCTTCATAATTTAACATTTCAGGGATTAATTCTTTCCTTTTGTTCAGCCATTTAGCTGAGGCTTTTAGCGAGTTTTTGTCATAAATGTGGCCCTGTTGTCAAATTAATGTTTTAGTTTGGCGATAAACTTCAGCTTTGCTTCATGATAAATGAGCTCCCCTGATTTAATTGTTAGTGATGAGGATAGGTAGGGGATTTTAAAGGAAAGATATATTTTCCATAGCTGCTTACTTTCATCTTCAGGGTGCGTGGGTCATCCCCATCTCCCACACCTAAAGAGAGAAAACTCCAGGCCAGTTCAGTGTATAAGAGAAGCTAAAAAGAGCAGGCCCTTTAACCAGGCCCACAGGCCCAGGGGAACACACACGACGAGCCCTCCCAGGCAATGGTTCGACAGTTGTAGAGGATGGTCCGTCCAACCCCAGAACTCTCCACCTCCTGGTTCTGCCCAGCTCTGCCCCCGACATGCCCCTCTGGGAATTGGGGTTGGGGTCTTTGGGACCCCTTCTTCCTCATCTTTATCTTCTTCACAGCACGTCCAGTCCTTGGAGCGCCTCCCATGTTCTGCCCTTGAAGGTTGCTTTGTCTCTTGTGGGGTCTTGTTGTCCAGGCCTGGGGTGCCATGTTGTCCAATAGAAGTGTTTTTCTACCGTTCTACCTTGAAAAGAAGTCTAAACATGCTAAAGGAATTTAGAAAGTTTGATATAAAATGAGGAATAGGGTTGGGTGTGGGTAAACACCTATGCTAAAGGGTGGCATATAATACAGCTACATTCACATCTACATTTACCACACAACTACTGTTAAAATCTACAAAAAGCTAAAAGAAAAATATCAAAAAGCTTTAAGGCATCACACAAACCTTGTTAGTTAACTCTACCAGTTGAAGTGGCCCTGCCCAATAAGAACTGCTACGTACCATTGAAGGGGATAAAATCCCTGTGGTCCATCTGAGGAATATGTTAGGGAGGACAGTTTGGATTAGTCCTGCCTTAAGCAAAGGCAAACCCAGTCATGGGATTGTTTCTGCTCAAGGACTTAGAGCACTTGGTGGAGAATGCAGAGGGATGGGGAACCAGTGTGTGTACCTCCAAAATAGTTCCTCTCTGATGAAAATCCAAGCAGGATCCACAGCAGGCAACCAGGCTGAGAACAAAAAAAAAACACAACGAGCTCTCCTCCGACCTTGTTCCAGCCTAAGCAGAAAGCCTAAACTACTCCCCCTGTTTCCCAGGGAACAAGGAAGAAAAAAAAAAAAAAAAGAGCTCCTCACCCTTGTTTCCCAGGAGACGAGATTCAGAGCCCATAATAAGAAAACAGGTTCCTCTTGCATCCCAAGGCTCTGTGTAAATCACTTCCTTTCATAGAAAATTATATTTTTTTGACTTCCACTTTAAAATCTTCCTCCTCAGCTAAACTAGAAATTAACTCCAATTAGTTGTTGAAGACTTGAAGACACGAAGACAATTAAAGAGAAAAAAAATGGTTTTCTGTATTTTAATGAGCCCCACAGTGTGTTTAGAGACAAGTCCATCATCCTGAACTACTGAGAGAAGATTGAAGAAGCTGCTCAAGAAGTCAGAAGCCAAACTCCCAGTCCCTTGAAGCATTGCTGGGCCCCACTGAGGGCAGGCACTGACAAAGCCTCCCCAGGGACTCCTTCGAGCAGATCCTTGCAGGCCAGGAGTGCAGGCAGACAAAGGCTCTGGGCAGTGTCACAATGGTCCCCTGATTCCATGAGACAACATTCCTAATTTACTGTCTAGACTAGAGGGAAATCACAGGAAGGGCCATGGTTTGTCAGGACTTGCTTTATCTGAGTGAGCCCCGGGGGGCTTTTGGTGCTGAGTCCTTGAACTTCAGGTACTGAGGGGAGATTGTACAAACCTGTCCATAAGGGAAAGTCAGAGGGAAAACCCAAAGTATCTGGAAGCATTAATGAACCCCACTGAGTGTCATTACTGACAAAGTCTTTCCAGGGACTAATTAAAGCAGAGAATTGGAGGCCATGATTGCACAAAGCTCTTCAAAACACAGAATCAAAGGAAAAGGCAAAGTACCTTAAAAAACCTGTGGTACCTTGAAGCTTTAACAAGCCCTACTGAGGACCATTCCTGATAAAGGCTCTCATTAGAGCAGATAATTGGAGGCCATGACTGAACAAAAATCTCAGAGACTCAGTGTCAAAAAGAAGTGTCTTAATAAATTTACCTTGAGTGCCTTGAAGCATCAATGAGCCCTACTGAGTGTCACAACTGATAGAGAATCCCAAGGGACTCCTTAGAGCAGATAACTGGAGGCAGTGAATGAACAAACCTCTCAAAGACTCACTTTCAAAAGGAAAAACCAAAGTTCCTTCAAAACCCTTGAGTACCTTGAAGCATTAATGAGCCCCACTGGGTGTCACTACTGACAAAGTCTCTCCAGGGACTAATTAAAGCACAGAATTGGAGGCCATGATTGCACAAAGCTCTTTAGGCAAAGTACCTTAAAAAACTTGCGGTACCTTAAAGCTTTAATGAGCCCCACTGAGGGCCATTCCTGACAAAGGCTCTCAAGGGACTCATTAGAGCAGATAATTGGAGGCCAGGACTGAACAAAAATCTCAGAGACTCAGTGTCAAAAAGAAGTGTCTTAATAAACCCTGAGTGCCTTGAAGCATTAATGACCCACTGAGGGTTGTCACTGTCTGGGGCTCTCAAGGGACTCGTTACAGCAGATAATTGGAGGCCATGGCTGCACAAACCTCTCAGAGATGCAAAACCAAAAGCAAACCCCAAATTGCTCTGAAAATCCTGCAGGCCCTTGAAGCCTTAAGGAGCCCCCCGAGGGCCCCTCCTGCCAAAGCCTCCCCAGGGACTCTGCAGCAGCTCCTTGGAGGCCCTGAGTGCAGGGAGCCAAAGGCTCTGGGCAGCAGCTCAGCTGCTGAGAAAAGCCTGGCTGGCTTTGGGGAAGTTTCCTTCCTTTTCAGGCTTCCTGCAGCTTTGGGAAACACTGCCTGGCAGATTGGCACCACCTAAGAAGGGCTCTGGCAGGTTCCTGGCAGCAAAGCCGGCCTGCCCTGGGCTCCAGCCCGGATCTTTGGAGCAGGGAGACACCTGAGAGTTCAAAAGAGGAGGCTGCATCTTGGACAACATTTGGGGACAAGCAGGCATTGCTGCTCTGTGGATAATCTGCATGTGAATGGTTGTTTGAGTTCAAGCATTCAATTGAAATGAAGGTGGGCATCTCGGTGATTTCTTTTGGTTTTTAATAAGAATATTTACTTTTTTAATGTAATTGTAATATGAAATTGGTGAATTAGAAAACAATCATGGTGACTTTTCTGTCATGCAAACTTTAATTGTATCTTGGACATTTTGAGTGAGACCTCGATGAGACAGATCAAACTCACAGGAAAATGGCACAAATACTGTGGGAAAACATGAAAAGTATTAGGATGATCTGTTTGTGGGATTCAGATTTTTCTCTTGAAAAAAGTCCCTGGGCTTGTCCCTTGGCTAATTGGATATTGATGTTTCCTGACCTGCTGTTCTCCTCAGTAACACAGAGTTTAGGAAGACCCCTCCCTGGGTGTTGGTGTCAGGTCAGTCAGCAGGAAGGGCAAGGTGTCTGCAGGTTGGGCAAAGATCTGCGAGCGCTGGCACATCCCAGTCCCTGCTGCAGCATCCCAGGCACATCCCAGCAGGGTTCCCTTCTGCCAGGGCTCCTGCAGGGCTGGGAAGCCGGGCTGTGCTCACAGAACCAGAGCAGCCCAGCACATTTTCCAGGGGATCCTTCAAGGGGAAGGTCCAAGGAGGGATTTCTCTCAAGCTCTCAAGCCACATGCCTGGTGGTTTGAGTTCCAGAGGGACCTCTGAGGAGCTGCACAGGGCTGAGAACACCTTCCTGGCACTGGGGGTGTGTGGGAGGTGGCCCAGCTGGCTCAGGGGGAGGCTGCCCTGAGTGCCCAGTGGGCTCTGACCTGGCCTCTCCCAGCTGGCCCCTCCCTGTGCATTCCTTGTTTCTCAGCTTGCCCAGTGCAGAGGGGCAGAGCTGCTGTGCCAGCCCAGGAGATGCTGTTGGGTTGGTGAGATGAGCCACGGGTGTCCTTGGCTACAAGGGGAGTGCTGAGCCCTTGAGACAGGCTGGGACACTGAGGAGTGTGGGATGGATCCCTCTGCTCTCAGCAGTGTCTGGGGGCTTTTCAGACCAAACTGGGAGTGTGATCAATCTCCATCTGAGGAAGGAGCAAACCCAGGGCAGCTGGGAACAAGAGAGAGGGACAGAGCAGCTCCCCTCACTCTGCACTAAGCCCCAGACAATCCTCCTGCCTGGCAGGACCTGCTCTGTTCTCCCTGAGTGCATCAGAAGTGCTGAGAGGCTCTGACATCCAGGAACACTCCTCAGGAGAGATGGAATTGGATTTCTGGAATTGCCTTCTGCTCTCTTGGTTCTTCTGGGAGTGCAGATGCTGACAAGCCCTTTTGCACTGGGACCAGTTTCATCTGACACAGCTGAACTCCAGGACAGGCCCCTGTGCCCACCATGCCCATGACCCCAGGGGTGCAGAGCAGGGCTGACCCCTCACAGCCAGTGGGCACAGGGTCTGCTCCTCATGGAAAATGGAGTGAGCCCCAACCAGGGCTCAAGTCATGGAGCTGAAGGAGAGACTTCTAGAGAAGGAAAACCAATGGAGCAGGGAGAGGAGTTTTGGAAAGCGGCTTTGATTTCTTTTAGACTGTTCAGCCCTAACTTTTCACTGTCCTTTCCTCCTTCAACAGGTCTCCATGTCCAGAAGCAAGAAATGAGCAATAGCAGTTCCATGACCCAGTTCCTGCTGCTGGCATTCTCAGACAGGCAGGAGCTGCAGCTGCTGCACTTCTGGCTCTTCCTGGGCATCTCCCTGGCTGCCCTCCTGGGCAACGGCCTCATCCTCAGCGCCGTAGCCTGCGACCAGCACCTGCACACCCCCAGGGACTTCTTCCTGCTGCACCTCTCCCTCACAGACCTGGGCTGCATCTGCACCACTGTGCCCAAAGCCATGCACAACTCCCTCTGGGGCACCACAACCATCTCCTACACGGGGTGTGCTGCACAGGTGTTTTTCTATGTCTTCTTTATCTCAGCAGAGTTCTCCCTCCTGACCATCATGTGCTACGACCGCTACGTTGCCATCTGCAAACCCCTGCACTACGGGACCCTCCTGGGCAGCAGAGCTTGTGCCCACATGGCAGCAGCTGCCTGGGCCTCTGGGTTTCTCAATGCTCTGCTGCACACAGCCAATACATTTTCCCTGCCCCTGTGCCAGGGCAATGCCCTGGGCCAGTTCTTCTGTGAAATCCCTCAGATCCTCAAGCTTTCCTGCTCACACTCAGGCTACCTCAGGGAAATTGGGCTTCTTGGGATAAGTATCTGTTTAACTTTCGGCTGTTTCATTTTCATTGTTTTCTCCTATGTGCAGATCTTCAGGGCTGTGCTGAGAATCCCCTCTGAGGAGGGACGGCACAAAGCCTTTTCCACCTGCCTCCCTCACCTGGTCGTGGTCTCTCTTTTTATCAGCACTGGCACATTTGCCTACCTGAAGCCCCCCTCCATCTCCTTCCCATCTCTAGATCTGGCACTTTCAGTTCTGTACTCAGTGGTGCCTCCAGCCTTGAACCCCCTGATCTACAGCCTGAGGAACCAGGATCTCAAGGATGCTATAAGGAAAATGATGACTGGGTGATTCTCAGAAGAAAAAACTGCATCTTTTCCTCTGCAGAACACTCACTGTGTTACTCATTTTGGGCCCAGCTTGCCTTCTAAAAATTTCAATAGGTGTGGGGGTCGGGGGCTTTCCTGTATTTTTCCTCTGTTCATGTCATCATCATTAAGATTGTATTCTCCATCCCATAGATAAATCACTATATACCTCTTTTTTTTCTGACTCACAGAATGTACTAATCAGGAATCCTGCTCTGTTTGCATCTAAAGAAAATAAATATTCATGCAGTAAGGTATTTGTCAAACATCCTCTCTGTGATAGTTTGTACATGAGGATTCACAATCTCTGAGTGCAAGAAAGGACACATAATATTTTTCCCTGACCCTTCCTCCAAAACCTGCCCTGAAGCTGGAGGGCATTTCCATATTTGCAGATGTGGAGGGGAAAAGAGTCTCAGCCCTGCCAGGGAGCACCAGAACTGGATCTTTCCAGAGCTGCTCTCTCTGCACTCCCCCCTCTCCTTTGCTGTCCCTGTCCAAGGCCTGAGTGCTCTGGCAGCTCAGTCACTGTCCTGCTGTGCGTCAGTGCTGGGACCACAGGCAGGGACAGGCCCTGGGCACTGCTGGGACAGGGCTGGGCTCCACACCAGCACTTCCATCAGCAAAGAGCTTCCCCTGCAGGCACTTCCTGAAGGCTGAGGGCTTTTCCCAACACAGTGACCTCTTCATTCCGTGAGGTTGCACAGCATCAGCACAAAGCTGAGCCCATCCTGATGGAAGAGTTGTGGAGGTTGGGAGGAACTGGGACAAAAGGGATAAAAAAACTGGGGAAGGAAAGAGGGGGTTGGCCAACAGAGAGGAAAGATTTTGATGAGTAAACAAAAGGTCCAAGTAATGCTGAGGGTGCTGAAACACTGACTGTGCAAAAACTCCCGATGGACCTTCATGCACTTTGTAACCTCAAGCCCCATCTCTACCCAATAGTGCTGCCACTCCCATTTAAAGGAATCTGCTGCTCTGATTCCAAGACAGAAAAAGCCCAAACCCAGAACTCCCGACTTTTATTTGTAGTCAATGCACACTCCATTCCCAAACCTGTATTGCCAGTATGTAAAGCTAAGCTTTAAACCTTACCCAGCCCAAAACCCTCTTCCCCTAACCATGACCCAGACCCAGCCAGCAGAACAACAAACCTGCCAAAGTTCTGCCCAATCCCCACCCTGAGCTCGAAAGCCCAAGGCCTGAGCATGAAGCACCCCCAGAGCCCTTGGGAGCAGGGCAAGGACCTGCAGGGCCCAGAGCAGGCCCAAGGGGTTGGCAGAGCAATGGGAGGTGACCTGGATCTGCTCAGCTCTGCAGGGACCCCCAGCAGAAGGGCCTGGGCTCTGTCAGGGATGTCCTGGGGCACAGGGGCTCAGCAGCAAAGCCAAGAAGGCCAAGTGCACATGGCAGCAGCCAGAGCTGGGGGACAGCAGAGCCATCAGGGAGGGCCCAGAAATGCTGCTGGCAGGGGGGTGGGAAAGCAGGAGGGGTGTGTGCAGCCTGCAAGGCCAGAGGAGCAGCAGGGCCAGGGGAGCACAGCCTGCAGCACAGATGGCCAAGGGCTCTGGCAGGGCTGCAAGGCCCAAAGGCACCCAGGCCTTTGTGCCCTTGGCTCTGGCAGCTGCCTCTGCCCCTCAGGCCACCACAAGACACTTTCCTTTGTCTGCCTGCACTCCTGGCCTGCAAGGATCTGCTCCAAGGAGTCCCTGGGGAGGCTTTGTCAGTGCCTGCCCTCAGTGGGGCCCAGCAATGCTTCAAGGGACTGGGAGTTTGGCTTCTGACTTCTTGAGCAGCTTCTTCAATCTTCTCTCAGTCGTCGATGACAATGTACTTGTCTGTAAACACACTGTGGGGCTCATTAAAATACAGAAAAAACAAATTATTTTTTGCCCTTTAATTGTCTTCATCTTTTCTAGTCTTCAACAACTAATTGGATTTGTTTTGTAGTTTAGCTAAGGAGGAAGATTTTAAAGTGGAAGTAATAAAAATATATTTTTTGGATGAAAGGGAGTGATTTACACAGAGCCTTGGGGTGCAAGAGGGTCACAGTACAAAAGTTTTGGACACAAATATATGGAGGCAAAAAAGATTAGTAGAACCTAATCACTGACCAATTAAACTGTTTTCAACTGATTCAATAGCATTTGCTATAATTTTAACAGCGATGGAATATAGATTCACAATAACATCATTCACACCACAGTCAATTCACACCCACACCCAGGCAGAGAGGTGTGGACACATCAAGATCTGGGTGTGTAAAGGTCCCTCTCCAAAATTCTCCTGGTTGTCAGTGAAACACCCCCACACATCCCTTTGTGTTTCCCAACAGACAAGGTTCCACCAGGCCCTGCAGGGTCACAATGGCCCCTTCATTCCATGAGTTTCCTTGGCTGCAGCATCAAAAGGATGACTGAGGGTTATCAAGCACTGGAACAGAATGTCCAGGGAAGTGGTTGAGTCACCACAGAATCACAGAATTTTTGAGGTTTGCAAAGACCTCTGAGATTATGGAGTCCAACCATTGACCCAACACTGGCATCTTCACCACTGAACTGTGTCCCCAGGTGCCACAGCTCAATGTTTTCTGAACACTTCCAGGCATGGTGATTGCAAGACCCAAGGTTTTATCTATAAACTCCTCAAAAGGGTTTTCCTTTAAAAAATAAAAAAGGCATCACAAATATCCACCCTCCAGATATTTAAAAATGGAGTTCAGTTCTTTACATACCTTGAGGGAGCGCAATGGAAAAGATGCAACACACTTTTGACCTCTCAGGAGGTCAAAAAACACACTTTTACTGGTAAACTTGAGAAAAAAAAAAGGGAGCTTGGCAAAAGGTGAAAGGGCAACATTCCACCAGAACAGAGCATTCCCCAAAGCATTGCCTGAGCACAGGCCAAGCCAGACAAGTCAGCAAAAACCCAACCCATCCAGTTGTAAGTTTCCTTAAATATTATGAGAGGTTGAGAGAATAAGAATAAGTAAGGAAAGAGAGAGAAGTGCAGCTCCCACCTGCAGTCTGGTGCCAGTGCAGCTTCCCCGTGCCCAGATGGAGGGTCCGACCACGCCATGGCCGCACGGGGCTGGTTTGATTTGCTCTGCCCCCTGTGCCCACCCCCCAGGGGGGACTTGTGGCCCACTGGCCACTCTGGGGCTGCAGGAGGGTGAGGGGCAGAGCTCCTGGTGTGCTGGAGCCAGTGTGGGGCTGGGTTAGGGGCTCCAGGCTGTGGGATGGGGCAGTGCTCCCGGGCTGCTTTGGACTGACAGCAGCTCCAGGGCTGCCCAAGGAGGCTCCAAGGGCTGGGCAATGGAACAGTGTTGGAAGTTCCCCACAAGAAATATATGCCTAGTGGAGGAAAACCTCTGAAGAAAAAGAGAACTGAGGAAAAGACAGCTTTGAAATGCAGCTAAGCGACTGGACAACAGGTGAGTTTCTACCTCAGAAACTGCTTTAAATGTTATAAAACTGTTAAGTTTATTCAACTAAGTAACAATGTTATTAGAGAAATTCCCTGCTTTGTATATAATACACAGTTTTGATTACTGTTAAACTTGCTCCTATCTGCTGAATGTAAACCCAAAGCTCACTAGCCCTGTAAGTAGAATTTATAGCTTTTCCCTGTTTTCTATCTGCCTTACCCATGTTTACATATTCCTTGCATGTAAGATTCCCTAAAAATCCTCCCAAATTCCACACATTCCTTGCTCTACCAGATAAAAAGGTAGCTCACACTGCAAAAAAGTACATTTTGCCATTTTATCTTCAGTGAGTGGGATTTCTGAGCAAAGTGGACCCACAGTCTGATATTCTCAGAGGTGTAAAAGCTCCTGCCTTCGATCGAACTGGGCACCACCTCACCTCTGGGAAATTCCACCTGTCCCTTCCCCACCCACACACACACCAGAGTTGTTCTGAGTCAAGAATTATCCCAAGAATCCAGGGTCTCACAGGTTCCTTTGTTCCATGAGGTTCCACAGTGTCACAGTGGTCCCTTATGCTCCATAGGCCCTGCTCTGTCACCATGGTCCCTTGATTCCAGAAGATTCCCATATGTCACAGCAGTCCTGAGGATTCCATGAGGTTCTGTGGTGTCCCAATTGCACAGTGATTCCATGAGGTCCAGAGTGTCCCATCACTCCTTTGAATCCATGAGGCCCTGCAGTGTCACAATGGCCCTTGGTGCTGTGAGGTTGCCCAGGGTCACAATGGCCCCTTTGTCTCCACATGGCCCTGCAGGGTCAGAGTGTCACAGTGTCACAGTGTCACAGTGTCACAATGTCACAGTGTCACAATGTCACAGTGTCACAGTGTCACAGTGTCACAATGTCACAGTGTCACAATGTCACAATGTCACAGTGTCACAGTGTCACAGTGTCACAATGTCACAATGTCACAGTGTCACAGTGTCACAGTGTCACAGTGTCACAGTGTCACAATGTCACAGTGTCACAGTGTCACAGTGTCACAATGTCACAATGTCACAGTGTCACAATGTCACAATGTCACAATGTCACAGTGTCACAGTGTCACAATGTCACAATGTCATAGTGTCACAATGTCACAGTGTCACAGTGTCACAGTGTCACAGTGTCACAATGTCACAGTGTCACAATGTCCCCTTGATTCCAGGAGGTTCAGCACCTTCCTGGGACTCCTTTGGTTCTGTGATGCCCTGGAGTGTCATCGAGGCCCCTGGATTCTGTGAGCTGCCCCAGTGTCCAAGGGCCTTTGGCTCCATCAGGCCTTGCACTGTGACAATGGCCCTTGGATTCCAGGAGGTTCCAAAGTGTCACAATGGCCATGATACCAAAAGGGGGCAGAAACAAACACCAGAACCCCAATTTGTAAGTGTTAAGAAGCAGGAATTGTTCTTTATTCAGCACTGGACGTTGGCAGGGAAGCTCCTGTAACCGAAGGTGCCAAATGACAGATGGACAGGGCTTCTTATTGCACACTCTGGTTACATATTCATTAGATATTCAGATTTGCTTAATACATATTCATGAGTTTGCTTCACAGAGTCACCCCCCTGGAGGTCCTTCTTTGGTCCTTCCAGGCTTCCTCTGCTGCCTTGCCCTCAGTTTTGAGCCAGCCCATTGTCATCCTGTTCCACCACCACCGTTACATTTGTTCTTCACCTTATCTGAGGACAGAGCTTATTTACATCCTGTTAGTTTGAGTTACATCCCTGACCTAATTCTCCAGGACTTCTCTAAGAATACATATTTGGTCATTCTGAGTTTTTTCATCCCCTTTTCTCTCTGTTTTCTCACACCTGTTCCTTCACAAACAACTGTGATCCCACCATTTCCCTTCCTTTGTTTCTTCCCCAGAGAACCCATGACAGGTCCTGCGCAGTCCCCAAATGTGCTTTCTTGTTGCCCATCATAAGACTTAGACCCCAAACAGAATTTCCCATCTTCAACTGGCAAGGTCATCATGGCAGGCTCTGCCATTGACCCATTTGGTGAAACTCTCACACAGAGATGTTGGAACTTTATTTGAAATGACTTTTCACCTTCTTACAATTGCTTCCCCAAAAATAAGGCAATTCATGTCCCAGCAATAAAATTCTTTGGAGAAGGAGTTTGGGATAACAGACTCAAAGAATTTCACTCTAAAGGCAATGCTGTGGTGCCACACATCAGCCAGGAGGAGCCTGGGAGGAAGAGCCAGGGAGGATGCAGAGATGTCAGTGCAGGAAGGGGCCAGCCATGTGGGGCAGCCGGGGGGATGACGACAGCCTGCAGGGAAAGGGGCAGGGCATGGACACCGTAGGACAGCCTGGGCTGCACAGCAGAGAGGCCTGTGCAGAAGCTGAAAGGCCCTGACACAGCCCCCTTCTGCAGGCCTTTGGCCATGGCTGCTGGCTGTGCCCCTGAGGCCAGGAGGAGACAAGTGGCCCTTGCAGCCCTAGGACCTCATGGCCTCTTTGTCTGTGAGGGAGCTCAGCTGGTTACGGACTCTGTAAGTTAAAATACCAAAGATGGACTTTGTACACTTGGCAGAGGGTTAACCACGGATAGTAAGGACTGTAATAGAGAATGGGTTTCCTTTTAGCAATACTGACCTATTGGGTTCGGACATGTGTGGCTATGTCCAATCATGAGTTGTTATGTTAGTGGTAAACCAAAACTGTGTGTACATGTGTCATCCAGAACTGTATAAAGGTAGATACACTGTTGTAATAAAAGTATAGCAATTCATGTCCCAGCAATAGAAATTCTTTGGAGAAGGAGTTTGGAATATTAGACTCAAAGAATCACAGAATGGTTTGGCTTGGAAGGCAGATAAAAGCTCATGTGGTCCAAGCCCCTGGACATGGAGAGTGACATCTTCACTAATTCAGGCTGCTCAAAGGTCCTGATCAATCCAAGGATGGGACATCCTCTCTACTGCAGTTCTTGCCAGCCCCATTGGAAAGTATTTCTTCATTTTATCCAAAATAAAGCTCCTTTATTGCAGTTTGAAGTCATTGTCCCATCTTCTGCCACTACAGGCCTCGGTAAAACGTATCCCTGTGACTATCTCAGACTATAAGCACCATTGTGTTCATCTGCAGACACCTTGGAGAGTGCTCAGAGATGTCCCAGGAAGGCCTTTGGAGGTCTCAAACATGACCACTCTACAGGGGCAAAGGAGTTGTGGGTTCAGTGGTGTGCAGACAGAGAACAGCAGAGAAGAACCCTCAGAGGGCTTGAAGAGTCGCTTCAGAGATGGTGGATGTTTTTGTGGTAGCAGAAAACAGCAGGAGAAAGAAAGAAACAATGCCAAGTGCAGATGAGGAAGTCCGGGCTGGGAAGAGCAGAAAATAATTTCACTCCAAGGACAGTGCTGTGGTGCAACACATCAGCCAGGAGGAGTCTGGATGAGCCCAAGGCTTTGTGTGTGCAGGAAGAGCCAGGGAGGATGCAGAGATGTCAGTGCAGGAAGGGGCCAGCCAGGTGGGGCAGCCGGGGGGATGATGACAGCCTGCAGGGAAAGGGGCAGGGCATGGACACCGTAGGACAGCCTGGGCTGCACAGCAGAGAGGCCTGTGCAGAAGCTGAAAGGCCCTGACACAGCCCCCTTCTGCAGGCCTTTGGCCATGGCTGCTGGCTGTGCCCCTGATGCCAGGAGGAGACAAGTGGCCCTTGCAGCCCTGGGGCCTCCTGGCCTCCTTGTCCCTGCTCAGCAGCCTGGCAGGTGCCACCTCATCGTCCCGCCCTTGGCACTGCACATCCCACATCCCAGTGCCCCAGGAAGAGCCCTGAGCAATGAGGCAGGGACAGGATCTGCCTCCCCAGGGGCTGAGGGTCAGGCCTTGGACCTTTGGATTGAGAAAACAAGTCAATGTTTCTTCAGCACCAGAGCCACCTTTGCCTTGCCTGTCCATCCTTGTCATCACTGTCTGCAGTTTTCTGCTCCAACTGGAACCTGGGGACAAGTTCTCAGTTGTGTCCCTCAGTGAGACTCATTAGCACTGCAAGAAACTTTAGTGTTTCAATCTCATTTTGACTTCTTGAAAAGTTGTTTGAACTTCCTCTCAGGGACTGAGTCTCATGTAAATAACCCCAAAGCCCCCAAGGATGATGAAATGCCTGGGGCTGTTGCTGTGCTGCTGAGCTGGGCCGGGCTCCTGGCACACAGGGAGCTCCTGGCAACCAAGAACAGCTTCAAAGAGACAGCTCTGCCCAAGAGCAGCTCCTCTGCACAGCCCAGCAGGGCTGAGGACACTGCCTGCAGCACCCAGGACACAGGAGAGAAGGCAGAGAGGTGAGTGGCAGCCTGGGCTGGGAAGGGGACTGAGCTCTCACTGCGGGAGAAACCTTCCCAGGATTTGAATGAAGAATTTCTGGCTATAGGAAAGTTAATTTTTTTTCTAGGAGGGATCTCCTAAAGTTGCCACATCCCACAGCTCTTAGGATCTTTCAGAAGGGCTGTGTGTGCGGGGGCAGGGACTCTGCTGCCTGCCAGGGGAAGCTCTCAGCCCGGCCAAGGAGCTGCCACGGCCCTGCAGGGAGAAGGATGGGGGGAAGGAGAGAGCCCTCCTGGCAGGCCAGGGCTGGGCAGGGCCCTTCAGCTGCAGGCTCAGGGCTCCTCCCAGCTTCAGCTGCACCTGCTGCCATTTGCAGGGGCCCTGCTCAGGAAGCACATCCAGTGCCAAGCCCTGCCCCTTCCCAGCCAGCGCAGGGGGTCTGGGATCTGCTCTGCAGCCCCTGCCCAGGCAGAGCTGCCCCTGGGCCCTGGGCTGGGGATGGGCTCTGGCAGCACTGGCAGGGAGCTGAGCTGGGCACAGGGAGGGGCTGCTGGCAGGAACAGCTCCTCACACACAGCCAGGCAGGGAGGGAGAGGCAGCTGCTGCCACAAGTGCTGCCCAGGGGGATGTGGCCCCTCCCTGCCTGTGCCTGTGGCACAGAGCCCTTCCCTGAGCAGCTCCTGCCTGGGCTCCTTTGCCAGCCCAAGCAGAGCCTCTGCCCTCAGGCCCACGGGGGCTGGGCTGGGCATTGCCCTGCAGCAGCCAGAGCCCAGGCAAGGACAAGGCCCTCATTTCCAGCTGCCTCTGCCTGTCCCTCCTCCCTTGGCAGCAGCACTGGGGCATTTCCCTGCCAGCCCCTGCTGCCTGGGCTCTCCTTGTTCTCACCCTTGGCTTTTCTGAGCCAGTGTGGGGTTTGGGGGGGCAGATTCCTGTGCAGACACAAACCCTTTGGGTGCTGCTGTGGGGATGTGTCTGTGGGAGCAAAGTGCCCAAGTGCCCTGCAGGCCACTTCAGGCTCTTCAGCTGTTTCCCTGGGTGTCCTGCAGGGCTGCAGGTGCCCTCCAGGAGGGCACAGCTCTGCCATAGTATCTCTGTGCTGCACAGGATCCCCGTGGAGAAAACTCCTCAGTGCTAACTCCATGGAAATGCTCTGGGCAGCTGCAATGAGAATTTGGTGTCTCACTCTGGGAGTGGAGAGATGAAAAAGTGAGGAGTGTGTCAGTGTTTTCTTTGGACACGGATTCCTGGCTATCTGTGCACAGGGCAGCTGAGCACAGACTGATGGGCAGAGCAGCTCTTCTGTCTGCACTGAGGGACCATCCCTGTGCCCTCAGAACCCACAAGACTTGACCTGCAGTTTCATGGAAATGTCAGGGATTTCCAACATCCACAACCACTCCTAACTGTGGCAGGTGCAAGTGGGGGAAGAAACAGAAAGAATTCAGGCAGCAACAGCCAGAGCTCAGGGGAGGGAGCTGCAGGGAGGTCTGAGTGAGGAGAGAGAGCCTGAGAGTGGGGTGGCTGTGAGACGTGTCCTGTTTGGCTGCAGCAGCCTGGTCTAACTCAGCATTGACTTCTCCTCCTCAACAGATCCAAACACTCTGAGGAAGCAGCAAATGCCCAACAGCAGCTCCATTTCCCAGTTCCTGCTGCTGGCATTCTCAGACAGGCGGGAGCTGCAGCTGCTGCACTTCTGGCTCTTCCTGGGCATCTCCCTGGCTGCCCTCCTGGGCAACGGCCTCATCCTCAGCGCCGTAGCCTGCGACCAGCACCTGCACACCCCCAGGGACTTCTTCCTGCTGCACCTCTCCCTCACAGACCTGGGCTGCATCTGCACCACTGTGCCCAAAGCCATGCACAACTCCCTCTGGGGCACCACAACCATCTCCTACACAAGATGTGCTGCTCAGGTCTTTTTCTTTCTGTTCTTCATTTCAACAGAGTTTTCCCTCCTGACCATCATGTGCTACGACCGCTACGTTGCCATCTGCAAACCCCTGCACTACGGGACCCTCCTGGGCAGCAGAGCTTGTGCCCACATGGCAGCAGCTGCCTGGGCCTCTGGGTTTCTCAATGCTCTGCTGCACACAGCCAATACATTTTCCCTGCCCCTGTGCCAGGGCAATGCCCTGGGCCAGTTCTTCTGTGAAATCCCTCAGATCCTCAAGCTCTCCTGCTCACACTCAGGCTACCTCAGGGAAATTTGCCTTCTTATGCTTAGTGCCTGTTTGGGATTTGGATGTTTCATTTTCATAGTTTTCTCCTATGTGCAGATTTTCAGGGCTGTGCTGAGGATCCCCTCTGATGAGGGATGGCACAAAGCCTTTTCCACGTGCCTCCCTCACCTGGCCGTGGTCTCCCTCTTCCTCAGCACTGCAGCATTTGCTTACCTGAAGCTCCCCTCCATCTCCTCCCCATCCCTGGATCTGACTGTGTCAGTTCTGTACTCGGTGGTGCCTCCAGCCCTGAACCCCCTCATCTACAGCCTGAGGAACCAGGAGCTCAGGGATGCCATAAGGAAAATGATGACTGGATGCTTTTCAGAAACAATAACCTTTTTCTTTTGTTCTGCAGAACACACACTGTTGTAACCCTTTTCTGGCCCAACCTGCCTTCTAAAACTTTTGAGAGTGGCTGTTGGGGGGTTTTCCTGTATTTTTTCCTCTTTTCATGTTGTTAACACAGAAATTTTATTCTTCATCCTTTACCTAATTGAGACTCTCTCTTTTTTTTTTTACTCACAATTGTGGGGAATCATTCTCTATGTGCATTTAAGCAAAATAAACATCATTGTAGCAACTTCTTTGTCCAACATCCTGCCTCAGGGATGGTTTCCTTTGTCTGCTCATTCCTTCACACTCTCTTCTCAGGGATGACATCTTAACCAGACAAGCCCCTGGGAATAATTTCCTTCTAAGTCTTCAATTCTTCTGTGGTTAATTAGAGAGATCTCAGAAGTGCATTCAAAGTGAATACATTGTATTAATAAAATCACAAATAAAGATGTCTTTTTGTGTCCTGTTTACTTATTTCCTGGGTTTACATTGATATCAGCAATCTCCTGATATTGATCCCAAGCACCTCCTAATTCAGTCTGAATAGATAACAAAATCAGGAATATTTTACTTCTAAGTCTTCAAGTCCTCTGTGGCTAATTAGACAGATCTCAGAAGTGTATTCAAAGTGAATATATAGTAGTAATAAAACCACAAATAAAAATGTCTTTTTTGTAACCTACTTGCTTTTTACCTCTTTTTACATTGATATCAGCAATCCCCAGTTGATATTGATCCCAAGCTCCTCCTAATTCAGTCTGAATTGAAACAAAAATGAAGACCCTTTGTGTCTGACAATCCATCAGAGTTTATCCCTATCCCCACCCCACCATTCCCTCATCCAACCCCTGGGACTCAAAGCAGCCTTGGGCCAATCTGAGCTTCCTCCACTAAAGGCTGGACCTGCAGGTTTGAGCTCCTTGGCACCAACTCCCACCTGCTTGGCTTGGAGAAAGAGCTGCACAAGACACAGAGGGATGTTCATTTATTGCCAGCAAACACAACCACATTTATTACAATAATTGGGGGTTACAGAAATGTTAGCAAACATCCTCTGCAGGATCTGTTCCCTGGGTAAACACCTGTGTGGATGGGCAGGCCCAAGGAGTGGTGGGGAATGGAGTTCCATCCAGGGGTGTTCCCAGGGCTCAGCACTGGGCTCAGGGCAGTTCAATATCTTTGTCAATGATCTGCACAAGGGGGTCAGTGCAGCCTCAGTCAGTTCCCAGGTGACACCAAGCTGGGTGGGAGTGTTGATGTGCTGGAGGGCAGGAAGGCTCTGCAGAGGGATCTGGACAGGCTGCATCGATGGGCCCAGGACACTTGGAGGAGGGTCAACAAGGCCAAGTGCCGGGTCCTGCCCTGGGCTCACAACCACCCCAAATCCCTGGCCATGGCCTGCAACTGGTCCCCACAGCCTGTCCTGTGTCCTGAATCCCTCCATTTCCAAGGACTTGGTGGGACAAGGGAGCTCTGTGCTCTGGGTATGGAGGGAGCTCCAAGTGCCACTGGAGTGGGAACCACAACTCATCAGGTTTGTGTTCTCTGGGAGGTCTGGAACTGGTGAGACTTAGAGCCACAGGAAGGTTTCTATTCATGGTCAATAAAAAAAAGGAAAATGTAAAGATGATACATATTTATAAACATGAAAAGTCTTCCCTCAGCTCTGTGCCATGTCCCAGCAGCATCTGTCACCTTTTCTCAAGGGATTTCCATACAGGAAGAGGTTTAGACAAAGACATAAGAAAAGGTTGTTCTATGATAGATATAAACATAATTAAGTATTGACTAATGTGCTATTTAAACTTCTGAAAGTCTGGGCAGCTCCCTGATGCTCAAAGCATGAAACCAGTCAATTGAGAGGCATGGAATGACCAGAGAGAAAGTGGAGGAGGAAACCAGGGAGCAATGAGAAGGACACACATCTAGCAAGTCTACTGAGGGGATGTCCTGAGACATGGTCATTCAAACAGGAGAGCTGGAAACACCTGAAGGGAGAGGGAGAGGAAGTTCTAGACTGAAGAGTGGTAATACGGGTAGAGAGGAAGGTCAGAATTTCTTCTCCTGCCATCAGTACACTTCCAGGAAATTCTTGTTCTGTCACGATGGGAAAACTTTGCCATTTCTTAGAAATACTCAAATGACCCAGCTAATGAAAATGTGCTTATATATTATTTAAATGTAAAAATCTTAAAACTGTGTCCCTTTCCAGGCAGCTTTTCCTTCTTTGGGCACTCCCCCCACAGCCCCAGCCCCTCTGAAGGGCACAGCAGCTCCTGGGGCACAGAGAGGAGTCTCAGCCTCCTCTGCAGCCCCAGAGCTGCAGACTGGACATGACACAAAGAATTGGAGATGAGTCCAAAACGGTCAGGCTGGCAAGCAGAGCCAGCAGGATGGGGATCACTGCTGATGAACCCCTTTCCAACCTTTCAGAAGGCTCAGTAGCCATGGACAAGGCAGGGCAGGATCATGGGGTGTCTCCAGTGGCACAAAGGAATGAAGGGGCCGCTGGGACACTGCAGGGCCTCATGGAACCAAAGGATCCCTGGGGCATTGTGTGATAAAAAAGGGAATAGAATACAGAGGGGGATAATGTCATGGTTTCAGGAGGGTTATTTCATGGTAGAAAAGTAAACCTGGGACACTGCAGGACCTTATGGAATCAAGGCTCCATTGGGACACTGGGAATATCATGGAACTGGAGAACTCTGTGACACTCCACGACCTCATGGAACCCAAAGGCCATTGTGACACCCCAGGGCCTCATGGAGCCAGAGGAACCCAGGGACACGGTGGAATCTCATGGAATCAAAGGGGCTACTATGACATGTGGGGCTCATGGAACCAAAGGGACCCTGTAACAGTGACAGGGGTGACATCAGACTGTGACCTGTCACTAGTGGGGTTCCCACAGGGCTCCATCTTGGGCCCTGTGCTCTCCAACATCTCCATCAATGACTTGGACTCAGCACTGGAAGGGACAATGAGCAAGTTTGCAGGTGACCCAAAACTGGGAGGAGCTGCTGAGCCCCTGCAAGGCAGGAAGGCCCTGCAGTGACTCTGAGTTCCTGGTTCCCCAGTCCCAGGGATGGTGTCCTTCTCTGCTCATTCTTTCACACTCTCTTCTCAGTTATGGCGTCTTAACCAGACAAACCTCTGGGAATAATTTCCTTCTAAGTCTTTAATTCTTTTGTGGTTAATTATTCAGATCTCAGAAGTGCAATTCAAAGTGAATAAATTGTATTATTAAAACAAGAAATAAAGATGTCTTTTTTATGGCCTGTTTACTTTTTCTCTTGGTTTTAGGTTGATATCAGCAATCCCCAGTCAATATTGATCCCAAGCACCTCCTAATACAGTCTGAATAGATAAGAAAATCAACACCCTTTATGTCTGACAATCCATCAGACTTCATCCATGTCCACACCCCACCATTCCTTCATCAAAGCCTTGGGACTCAAAGCAGCCTTGGGCAAATTTGAGCTTCCTCCACTAAAGGCTGGACCTGCAGGTTTCAGCTCCTTGGCACCAACTCCCACCTGCTTGGCTTGGAGAAAGAGCTGCACAAGACAGTGGGTTTCTGTGGCTGGGTTTTGGTACCGGGGGGGCTACAGGGGTGGCTTCTGTTCGAATCTGCCAGAAGCTTCCCCTGTGCCATGGAGCCAATGCCAGCTGCTCCAGGACGGAGTTCCTGCCACTGGCCAAGGCTGAGCCACTTAGGAGTGACAGGAACACCTCTGGGATAACAGATTTCAGAAGAGAGGAGAGTTGCACAGAAAAAATTCCAGCCTGGGAAGAGCACTGTGAGAACATGGGATACCAACACAGACACCAAGGGCAGTGCAGAAGGAGGAGCAGGAGGGACCCCACAGGAGTGGGGGAAGGACTCAGATCTGAGGCCCTTGCAGCCACTGAGGTACCATTGGGGTGCAGAGACCCCCCCTGCACCCCATGAAAGAGTAACCCACAGGACAGCAGAATGGGAAGAGCTGCTGCCCGAGGGATGGACTCAAACAACACCTGACTGCAACCCCCTTCCCCGTTCCCCTGCACTGCTGGGGTGGGGGGGGGGGAGGGAGAGCTGAGAAGGATAGAGGGATGTGGGGAAGGTGTTTTTAAAACAGTTTTCTTTCTCACTCTTTGGCTTTTATCCTGTAAGTAATAAATATAAGTACTATTCT
The DNA here is from genome assembly GCA_038380795.1 of Pyrocephalus nanus. Classification (NCBI taxonomy): domain Eukaryota; kingdom Metazoa; phylum Chordata; class Aves; order Passeriformes; family Tyrannidae; genus Pyrocephalus; species Pyrocephalus nanus. Next base: position 396,858 of record JAWZSU010000039.1, read on the forward strand.
GACATTGAGTCTGTTTTGCCAATTAGTGAGCAACTTTCTCCCAACCATTATCTCTACTCAGGAATCCTCAGCTGTTTTTTTTTTTTCCTCTCCTCTGTTGAGTTACAGAGGGAGGGGGAGGTAGTGGCTTTTAGTGAGTGTTTGAAATCCAGCCAGGGTCAACCCACTACACCAACCCATGTGCTTGAGGCCCTTTTGTGATGTCACAGCCCACCATCTCCATTCCAGAATAGCCCTTGGCAACCAAAGAACCAACACCCGACAACCCCAAAGTGAAGCCCCACATGTGTGCCATGGGACTATTTGTGATGTCACGGCCTACACTCTCCATTCCAGAATGGCCCCTGGCAACCAAAAAACCAATGCCTCACACCACAGAGTGCAGCCCAATCCATGTGCCAGGGGCTTTGTTGTGATGTCATGGCCTGTCCTCTCCATTCCAGAAAAGTCCCTGGAAACCAAAGAACCAACACCCCACAAGGTCAGAATGCAGCCCCATCTGCCATGGGTCCCTTTGTGATGTCACAGCCTTTCCCCCAGGAAAGAAAGCCTGTAACCTTCAGGTTTCAGGTGCAGTTGGTGGGCCAGCCTGGGCACTCCATGGGCAGCAAGAGCTTTCTGTCCTGCCACCTTTTGTCTGGCAGGAATCTTTGTCCAGATTCCAATTTGGCAGTCGGACTGACAGTTCCAGCGCGAGATTCCTGCAAGCGAACGACAGCCCTGCCCTCCAGGAAAGAAACCCCTTCCCCTCGGTCTCTTTTCCTCTTCCTTCAAATACAACCTGCAGGGCAGCTTTCTGCCACCTCTTCTCTTGGGAATTGGGAAGATAGACCCTCTCCCATGTTTAACACCTCAGGCAAAACCACCCTGTTAACACCTTTCCCAACCTTCCCCATCCTTTCCCAAAGCTGAGATGTGGAAAGAACAAGTGCCCTTGTCCCTGGCTGTGCTGCTGTGCTGGGAGTCTCTGCCCTCCAGCTCTGCACACAGGCACTGCCCCTGCAGCTCCAGAGAAGGGCTGAAAAAGCATCTTCAACACAGAAATCAGGGCAGGGAACTTTATTTCATTCAAATATTGTGATGGTTTTGGTCTAGGTCTTCCTGGTAACCAGCCTGTAACCAAGGAAGTGGCCATGTTCCCAGTATTCCATATAATTTTTACATAAACCAGAGTATAAATAGGTTGGAGATCAGAGACCTCGCTCTCTTCTCTTCCGGTGAGGTTCAGGGCAGTGGGTCCTTGTGTTGGTCTCGCTTATCTAAGGCTGAGGCCTTCAGCGTTCACTGACCTGCCATGTGGAGGTTTGGAGAGTGCTGGCCTTGCCTGCCCATCCTGCTTTTCTAAGGGACGTGGTGAGATTGGTGTTGCTACTTTTTAGGATAATTCTTGAATTTGCTTGTGTATATCTGTTCGGTGTCACCCTTTGTCCCTTTTTATCTTTTTTTCCCCTTTCCCTTTCCCTTGAGGGGGAAAGGGTGTGTTTGGATTCCCTGCGTTGTGGACATAGCATCTTAATTGTATATAGTTGTAACATATGTAGATATATATATAGTTATATAATTAGCTTGATTTCGAGTTCTTCAATTTTTCTTTTTTCCCTAAGCGAAGAAAGAATGGGGAAGGGGTTGTTACTGTGAGTTGGGGTATTCGGCAGGGAGCCAGGTCCAAATTATCCCAGGTTTCCAGGAGCCATTCTGGAATGGAGAGGGTAGGCCATGACATCACAAAGAGTCTCATGGCAGACATGGGAGGCTGCATTCTTGGGGTGTGAGGCATTAGTTCTTTGGTGGGCAGGGACCTTTGTGGAATGGAGAGGAGAGGCCGTGATGTAACAAAGGGGCCCATGGCACACAGGTGGGCCTGCACTCTGGGGCAGTGGGGTTTGTGTTCTTTGGTTTCCAGGGGCCATTCAGGAATGGAGAAGATAGACCATGGCATCACAAAAAGGCCCAGGGCACACGGGTGGGGCTCCACTGTGGGGATGTCGGGCACTGGTTCTTTGGTTGCCAACGTCCATAGTGGAATGGAGGGGATATGCCCTGACATCACAAATGGGCACAGGGCACATGGCTTGGGCTGCACTGTGGCATGGGAGCCGTTGGTTCCTTGGTTTCCTGGTGCCATTGTGGAATGGAGAGGACAGGCTGTGAAATCAGAATGGGGCCCATGGCACAGGGGTTGGGCTGTACTCTGGGGTGGGATGTGTTGGTTCTGTGGTTTCCAGGGGCCAGTCCAGAATGGAGAGGGTAGTCTGTGACATCACAGAGGCCCATGGCAGACATGTTGGGCTGCATTCTTGGGGTGTGAGGCATTAGTTCTTTGGTGTCCAGGGGCCATTCTGGAGTAGAGATGATTGGCCATAAAATCATAACTAGGCCAGTGGCAAAAAGGAAAGGCTGCAATGTGGGGGTGTGGTGCATTGGTTCTTTGGTTTTCAGGCATCTTTCTGGAATGGAGAGGGTAGGCCATGACATCACAAAGGCAACCATGGAACCCTTTTGGGGCTGCAGTGATGGGGCGTGCACTGCAATTCCACCCAGGAAAGAAAGCCCTGAGCCTCTGTCTCTCAAGTGCAGTTGTTGTGTCATGCTTGGCACTACACAAAGAGGAAGAGCTTTGTGTGTGTGCACCTTTGTCTGGCAGGTATCTTTGTCCATACTGGACCCTAGACCTAAACTTAAAAAAAAAATCTAAACCTGAACTTAACCCTAAACCCTAAACCCTCAGCGTAACCCTTATCCCTTACTCTAACCAAAATGTTACCTAAAACCTAACCCTAACCATAAAACCTAAGCCTAAATGTAAGCCTAGCCCTAACCCTTAACCCTAACCCTAAACCCTAACCTTAACCCTATCGCTAATGAAAGGGACATAAGTGACATCATTTGGGATGAGTGACATAACAGGGGTTTGGTGGAAACAGAGACAGCTGTGATGTCACAGGGACATTGGTGACATCAAAAGTACATGGCTGACATCAAAGAGACAGTGACATCATTGGGGATATTGGTGACATCACAGTGGACAGTGGTGACATCACTGGGTACCAGTGACATCACAGGGGACTGTTGAAAACAAAGGGAGAGGTGTGTTATCACAGGGAAATCAGTGACATCACAGGGGACACTGGTGATTTCACAAAGACAGGGGTGACATCACAGTGACACCAGTGATATCATCAAGGGCAATGGTAACATCACAGGGAACAGAGGTGACATCACAGGGACATGGATGACATCACTGGGGACCAGTAACATCACAGGGGACCGGTGACAACAAAGAGACAGTCGTGATATAACAGGGACACTGGTGACATCACAGAAGTCTGGTGACATCACAAGGATATGGGTGACATCACAGGGACAAGGTGTCACCTCTGAGCACAGTGGTGACACCACAGGGACGGCTGTGACATCACTGGGGACCTGTGACATCACAGGGGACTGTTGACAACAAAGAGACAGCCGTGATGTCACAGGGACATCAGTGACATCAAAAGGGTCTGGTGACATCACAGAGACATGGGTGACATCACTGAGGACCAGTGACATCACAGGTAACTGGTGAAAACAAAAGGACAGTTGTGATATCACAGTGACATCGATGACATCAATGGGGACATTGGTGACTTCACAGGGACAAGAGTGACATTACAGAGGCAGCAGTGACATTATTGAGGACATTGATGACATCATAGGGAACAGTGGTGACATCACAGAGACAGCAGGGACATCATTTGGGACCAGTGACATGAGAGTGAGAGCAGTGATGTCACAGGGACATCACTGATATCAAAGGGGTCTGGTGACATCAGAGGGACATTGGTCACATCACGGGGACATGGTGCCACCACTGGGGACATTGGTGACATCACAGAGACAGAAGTGACATCACTGGAGACCAGTGACGTCACAGGGGACTGTTGACAACAAAGGGAAAACCGTGATGTCACATGGGCATTGGTGACATGATAAGGGACATCAGTGACTTCACAAGGACAGGGGTGACATCACAGTGACACCAGTGACAATGTGAGGGACATCTGTGACATCAGAGGGGACAGGGGTGACATCACTGGAAGGTCAGTGACATCACTGGGGATCAGTGACATCACAGGGAAGTGTTGAGAATAAGGGACAGTCATGATGGCACAAAGCCATTGGTGACATCACAGGGGTCTGGTGACATCACAAGGACATGGGTGACCTCATAGGGACAAGGAGGCACTGCTGGGGACAGTGGTGACATCACAAGAACAGCAATGACATAATTGAAAACCAGTGACATCACAGGGAGTGCTTATGGGAAAGAGGAAGCTGTGATGTCACAGGGACATTGGTGACATCACAGGGGGTGGATGTGAACACAAAGAGACACCAGTGATATCATTGGGGACATTGATGACATCACAGGAGACAGTGGTGACATCACACAGACATTTATGATATCACTGGAGACCAGTGATGTCCCAGGGGACTGGTGACAAGAAAGGGACAACTGTGATGTCACAGGGACATCGCTGACATCAAAGAGGTCTGGTGACATCATAGGGACATAGGTGACATCATGGGGACAAGGTGCCACCACTGGATACAGTTTAACATCGTTATTGGTGATCTGGATGAGGGGATCGAGTGCCCCCTCAGGAAATTCCTGGATCCCATGAAGTTGGGTGTGAGTGTGGATCTGCTGCAGGGCAGGAAGGCTCTGCAGAGGGATCTGCACAGGCTGCATCAATCAGGCCAAGTTTCAGGGCCTGCACTTGGGTAACAACAACCTCTGGAACGCTCCAGGCTGGGGGCAGAGGGGCTTGAGAGCTGCTCAGCAGGAAGGGACTTGGGGGTGCTGCTTGACAGTGACTGGATATGAGCCAGGGTGTGCCCAGGGGGCCAAGAAGGCCAAGGGCACCCTGGCCTTTCTGGAGAACAGGGTGGCCAGCAGGACCAGGGCAGGGATTGTCCCTTTGTGCTGGGCACTGGGGAGGCCTCACCTGGAGTGCTGTGTCCAGTTCTGGCCCCTGAGTGCAAAAAGGCCCTGGAGGGGCTGGAGCGTGTCCAGAGAAGGGAACGGAGCTGGGGAAGGGTCTGGAAAACATGTCTGATGAGGAGCAGCTGAGGGAACTGGGGTTATTGAGTCTGCAGAAGAGGAGGCTCAGGGAGCACCTCATCACTCTCTACAATGACCTGAAAGGAGGTTTCAGTGGGGAAGTGGGGTCGGCCTCTTCTACAAAGCCTTTAGTGAGAGTAAGAGAGGAAAAGGCCTTGAGTTGCCTTGGGTGAGGTTCAGATTAGATACTACAAAATTCTTTTCTCACTGAGAGAGCCTTTAGGTGTTGAAACAAGTAGCCCAGGGAGGTGGTGGAGTCTCTGGAAGTGTTCAGACAGCATCTGGATATGGCCCTTTGGGACACGGTTTTGGGGTGATTATGGTGGTGCTGGTTGAAAGCTGGATCAGAAGACCTTGAAGGTCTCTTCCAACCTTGATGATTGTGTGATTCTCTGATCTCTCATCAAAGTTTCCAGGTTTTGCTCCTACACAGTCCTGAGGATATTTTCTCAGTGGGACCCATTAACACTACAAGAAACTTTACAGTTTGAATCTCACTTTGGTTTCTCAGGAGGTTCCTGAAGCTCTCCTCAGGGTCAGATGTTCAGGAACTCATCCCCAAAGCCCGCGAGGGTGATGAAATGCCTGTTGCTGTGCTGCTGAGCTGGGCCGGGCTCCTGACACACAGAGAGCTCCTGGCAAGCTCTGCTGGTGAGCAGCTCCTCTGCACAGCCCAGCAGGGCTGAGGGCACTGCCTGCAGGCACCAGAGAAGACAAGCAAGGCAGAGGGAGGTTCAAGGCAGAGGAAAGATGGGAGATTTTCAGCTGGGACTTCACTTGGGGACACAATTTCACAGCCCTCTGCAGAGTGAGTCCACAGATGCAGGGCAATGTGGGTTGTGTGCCTGAGGACTCTCCTGAAGCTGGCACATCCCCCAGCCCTGGGCATCTGTCAGGACTCTGCCAGTGTCTCTGTTGCCCAGGGGGAGGATGTGCTCCAGGGCAGGACTTCCCTAAGACCCCATCAGAGGGACAGGGCAGGACGGCTCCTTCTCCCAGGGATGGCTGTGGGCTGTCAGGGTGGGGGTGCAGCCAGGGGTGCCCAGGGCTGTCCTGCACAGCAGGCTCCCTGTGCTCCAGGGTTCTTTGGGCCAGGGCAAGGACTCTGCTGCCTGCCAGGGTCAGCTCTCACCCTGCCTGGGGAGCTGCCCTCATCTGTGCAGGGAGAAGCTGGAGGTGGAGGGAGAGAACCCCAGCAGGGCCCAGACAGGGTCTTCCTGCTCTTGAACGAGTGTTGTGTGGGGTCAGGGCTGCTCACAGATCCAGATCACACCAGCACCTTTCCAAGGGAACTTTCAAAGGGGAAAGACAAAGAAGATTATTATGAAGATAAGGAGCTTTTGTGAGTCAGTGTTTTCAGTTTCCCCCTCCTGGTGAGTTTGGGGGCTGAGAAGCGGAAAAGGAGCTCTCATGGTGGACAAGTCCCTGAGACTCCTGAGCTGTACCTTTGAATGTATAGTGGGGCTGAGAGCAGCTTCCTAAAGTGCCTTCAGCCTCTCCTCTGCCTTTGACAGAAGCAGCATCACCTTTGCTGGACCCATCAGTTTTTTCCTGACCCACCCTTTTTCCACCTGCCAAGAAGAAAAGGTGCCCAGTGGGTGCCCTGCAGACAGGCAGGTTTCTGTAGGGCCAAGGTGAGTGCACAGAGGTTGGGATGGGATCTGGGAGTGCTGACAGGGCAAAGTCCTGGCCCAGGGAAAGAACTGAAAGCCCTGCAGTGTACTGGAATGTTTCGAGATGTGCATGGGATCCCCTGCAGTGCAGAGCCCTCCCTGTGAAGAAGCCCCCTGCCCTCCTCTCCCCCCAGCCAAGCCTCTGCCCTCAGGGCCGGGGGGTGCAAGGGCTGAAGCCCCTCGTGTGCAGGCAGAGCTGCAGCAGAGCCGTGGGGCAGCTCTGCAGCCCCGGGCCCAGTTCCCTGAGCAGAGCACAGGGCTGGGAGCAGCTGCCTGGCCCTGCTGGGCTCTGGGAGGTGGCCCAGCTGGCTCAGGGTGATGCTGTCCCGAGTGCCCAGCGGGCTCTGCCCCGGCCTCTCCCAGCCGCACCCTCCCTGTGCTGGGCCTTGTTCCTCCTCCTGCCTGTGCCCTGGGCCTTCTTCTCTTGCTGCTGCTCTGGGGCTCTCTGGGCAGGGCACTTGGAGCTGCACAGTCACCCCCTGCCCTTGGGGCTCCTTTCCTGCAGCCCTGTCCATGGGAACAAGTGTCCCAGCTTTGCTCTGCCCTGGGGGCTCTGGCCAATGCTGTCAGTGTATCCAGGGAAGGAGCTCAACCTCCCTGAGTCAAATGTGCTCATCAGGATACTCAGCTGTGTCCCTGAGGTTTCCTTACAAGCTGGGAGCTTCCCTCCAGGATGAACACCCTTCTGTTACCTTTGTGTTATCTGAAAGGGAGAAGCATGGAATTCAACAATGTAGAAAATGCTGCTGGGTTGGTGAAATGAGCCATGAGAAAGGGACAGACATCTGATGGGCTGTGGTGGATCCATCTGCTTTCATTAGTACCTGGTGTTTTATAAGGGAAACACTGGGGTGTGATCATCCTGCAACTGAGAAAGTGAAATCCCAGAGAATCTTGGAAAACAAAAGAGTGACAGACCATGTCCCCTCCCTCCCCACTCATCCCTTTGCCTCACACAACTCCCTTTGTTTCCCCGAGGGCAGCAGAAATGATGAGGTTTCTGACATCCCAGAATAGTCACCAGGGGAGATACAGGGTGAGCTGTAAACCCCCCCAGAACTCTCACCCTGCCTTTACAATGCCATGGCTTAGCAGTGGGGGTGCAGATGCTGACAGGCCCTTCCACACTGGCAGGGCTTTCACAGGACAGAGCTGAGCACCAGCACAGGTCCCCTCCCCTGCCAGTTCTGCAGAGTGGGATGATTCAAGAGCCCGTGGGCAGAGGCCCTGCCCTTCACTGCACACATGGCCAGCAGCACCCAGGGCTCCAGCACAGAGCTAAAGGAAGGATGGTAGAAAAACAAAAGTGTCTGTGTGTGACAGAGGGAGGGGAGGGCAGCGTATGGGAATGGCTTTGATTTTGCTCAGATAGGTCCTCTTTTATTGTCACTCTTTTTTCTTTTGTGACAGTTCCCCATGCCCTGAGGCAGCAAATGCCCAACAGCAGCTCCATGGCCCAGTTCCTGCTGCTGGCATTGGCAGACAGGAGGGAGCTGCAGCTGCTGCACTTCTGGCTCTTCCTGGGCATCTCCCTGGCTGCCCTCCTGGGCAACGGCCTCATCCTCAGCGCCGTAGCCTGCGACCAGCACCTGCACACCCCCAGGGACTTCTTCCTGCTGCACCTCTCCCTCACAGACCTGGGCTGCATCTGCACCACTGTGCCCAAAGCCATGCACAACTCCCTCTTGGGCACCACAACCATCTCCTACACAGGATGTGCTGCACAGCTCTTTCTGCTCTTCTGCTACCTCGGGACAGAGGTTTCCCTCCTGACCATCATGTGCTACGACCGCTATGTTGCCATCTGCAAACCCCTGCACTACGGGACCCTCCTGGGCAGCAGAGCTTGTGCCCACATGGCAGCAGCTGCCTGGGCCTCTGGGTTTCTGTATTCTCTGCTGCACACAGCCAATACATTTTCTCTGCCTTTATGCCAGGGCAATGCCCTGGGCCAGTTCTTCTGTGAAATCCCACACATCCTCAAGCTCTCCTGGTCACACTCAGGCTACCTCAGGGAAATTGGGCTTCTTGGGGTTAGTGTCTATTTAGGACTTGGTTGTTTCATTTTCATTGTTTTCTCCTATGTGCAGATCTTCAGGGCTGTGCTGAGGATCCCCTCTGATGAGGGACGGCACAAAGCCTGTTCCAGGTGCCTCCCTCACCTGGCCATGGTCTCCCTGTTCCTCAGCACTGCAGTATTTGCCTACCTGAAGCCCCCCTCTATCTCCTCCCCATCCCTGGATCTGGTGTTTTCTGTTCTGTACTCGGTGGTGCCTCCAGCCCTGAACCCCCTCATCTACAGCCTGAGGAACCAGGAGCTCCAGGATGCCATAAGGAAAATGATGACTGGATGTTTTTCAGAAGCAAAAAACTGCATGTTTTCTTCTGCAGAACACTCATTGTGTGTGTAATAAATTAGTAGTAGTAGTTTAATTTACTCATCAAATTAGTAGTAGTAATTCACTCATTAAATTGTATTGCATGTTATATTCTTATATACATATATATGTTATTATAATCAATGCTCTGTTGAGGTTGGGAGACTGTAAGTTCCTGAATGGTTCATTAATCTGTCAGCATTGTAAACTGGTAGTCATGCAGCTTGCAGTTCTTAAGCTGGAAAGACAAATTATTGTGCCTTGCTGAATAAGTATTTTGTATCTTTTTTTTCTAAAAAGCTTATTGTCTCATAGCACACACATAAAGTAACGAAGGGAAGGACAAGGATCAAAGGGTCAAGATTGAGAACGATACAGGGAATCCAAGATGGACATCTGGAGATACCTCCACACTAAGCTACACACCAGGCCTCAAGGAGTAAGGACTAATTAAACTATGGAAAGGAAAGCACCTGGCAACTGAAACGGGCCTGCAGGGAAGCCAACCAGAACCAGACCTGCAAACTCAGATCCAATAGAAGGATAACAAGTGACTCTGGGAGGGGAACTGATAAGGGAATAAAAGTTACTGTTTTTGCTCACTGCACTTGTGTGCCGTGAGCGGAGCAGGGGCCTCCCTGGCCGCCCAGCGTGCTGTTTTGCTTATTTGCATTTTACATAAATCTTCCATAAATTTTTATTGCTATATTTCAGCCTAGTTTCATTTACTTATAATATGTAACACATTTCTGGCTCAGCCTTCCATTTAAAATTTTAGATTGTGGGAGGTGGGGGGCTTTCCTTTTTTTTGTCCTCTGTAAATAAAAATGAAATTTTTAACTTCATTCCATATATAATTCACTCTCTCCCTCTTTTTTTTTGAACCACAAAATGTACTAATCAGGAATCCTGCTCTGTGTGAATTTAAACAAAAATTTGTGCAGCAAGGTATTTATCAAACATCCTCGCTGTGAGAGTTTGTATATGAGGAATCTCAATCTCTGAGTGTAAAAAAGGAATGGACTCTGCAAAGTCTTGTTGCTTTGTTGTTTCTCCATGGAGACAGTGAATGGAGGGCAGGGACCCACTGGGACTGCAGGGCCTGAGGGCTGGCCCAGATGTTGTGTGTTGGTGGCCGATGGCCAATGGAGATGACAAAGGATCTCCAGGTCACCTGCCTGGGGCTCTGCAGCTTGCGCTGGCTCTGATGGCAGGGGAGGACTTGTGTGTAGGAAATGAGGAAGTGCAGGAGAGCACAGAGGATCTGCAGGGACAGCCCGTCCCATCCAGTCAGCAGGGACTGGAGCCCTGGAGCAGAATCCTGCCCAGGGTGGAGTCACCCACAGCTAAAGTACTAAATCTTGCTGGGAAGAGGCAAAGAGAGCTCTTCAACCCCAGGGGACACAGCAGGATCAGGGAAAACTCTTGCAAGTGGCTTCTCTTCCCCTCAGTGAACTTGCACGGGTCAATCAAGAGCAGCTCCCAAGCCATGTCCCAGCTCTGGAACAAGGCAGGGCCCCTCTGAGCACCCTCCATGGCCACACAGGAGCGTCTGTGGGAGGTGCTCAGTGGCAGGGAGCACCATCAGCTGGCTCTGCCTCCCAGCTTGAGCAGCACAGCCCCACAGAGTCCCCCATGGCCCCGGGCCCCACAGCCCCCCTGCTCTGCAGAGCAGCCCCCCCAGCTCGGGGGCTGTGGGGAGCACGGGCAGGGGCTGCAGGAAGGGCTGCTCAGGCCAGCACAGACGTGTTCCCCTGGGGAAAGGCTCTGGGGGGAGATGGGATGTGCCAGGAGAAGAGCAGGACAGCCTGGCTGAGCAGAGGGGCCGTGCAAAGAGGCTGCCCTGGCCCTGGGGCAGCAGGAGCTGCCCGAGCTGATGATCTCCTGAGCACTGCAGACACACAGGCCCTGGCCCTGACCTCCATGGCCTCCATTTCTTGCTGCAGGGCCAGGCCTGACTGGGCTGCTCTGCTGGGCTGGGGCAGGGCCAGGGACATGGGGGGACCAGGGAGGGGCTGCACTGGGCAGTGCCAGGGAGGGAAAACCCCAGTGTGGAGCTGCAGGGTGGGAGTGTGCAGGGTGGGGGCTCTGCAGGCTCCTCACAAAACCAGCCCTCCTGGGAGGGATGGGAAGGAGCAGCAGAGCAGGGTCTGGTCTTTGCCATGTGCTGCACACCCTGGGAAAGCTGCCCCAGGACAGTGGTCACAGACCAGCCAAGAACAATCACAATTGCCTTGTCCATCCCTCAGGACGTGGGGCATCTCAGACAGGGCAGAGCAGGTGACACCCTGCAGGGCTGAGGTGAAAAAGAGGCAAAATTAGAGATTAGAGATATATTCAAAATATTCAAGAGCTCTTCTGAGCAGTATTTCTTCATTTGAATCATTGGTAGGAAATTTATTTTGATAAGCTGTAAAAAGCTGTTTATACAGTGAGTGAATCAGGTGAGTGAATATGGGTTTGGTTTTTTTAGTGAAAAAAGAGCAGTGAAAAAATTAGAAAAAAAATTAAAAATAAAAAAAGTAACCCTTGAAATATGAGACAGGAAACCTTGAGCAGTTGCCAATAGTTCTGTTCTGAATAGGTTTCCACTCTCTCCCAAAATCCACACTCATGTCTTCAGGCCATCACTTCCCAGAGCAGTCCCAGGGGTGGCCACAGCCCCAGAGATGCCCCGGGGCAGCTCCAGTGCCCAGGTGTGAGAGGCAGGAAGGGCCCAGCTGGGGAGGGGCAGGGAATCCCCCACCTCCAGCCCTGCTGCACAGGCTGAGGAGGGTCCTCTCCAGCACAGCAGCACATCCTGTGCCCTTGGGGGCTGGGCTGCCAGGGCTGTCCCCAGGAATGGACTGGCCAAGGAGGGCAGGCAGATGCTCAGGGGTCAGGAGGGTCATCATAAAGGTGATCCCATCCAGATGAAAGGTTTTGGGGAGGTCAGCAGAACTGGGAAAAACTGGATGGGATATTTGGGTGAGGGAAAAGAAGATGTCTAACAAATATGAAAGATTTTGATGAGATAAAAAACAGTTTCAGGGAATGCTGAGGGTGCTGAAACACTGACTGTGCAAACATTCCTGATGGACCTTTACTCTATTTGTAACCTCAACACTACCCAAAAGTGCTGCCCCTCCCACTGAAAGGAGTCCATAACTCTAATTCCAAGACAGAGCAAAAAAAACAAACCCAGAACTCCAAACTCTTATTTGTACTCAATGCCAACCCCATTCCCAAACCTGTATTACCATCATGAAGAGCAGAGCTTTAATCCTTACCCAGCCCCAAACCCTCTTCCCCTAATCATGAACCAGAGCCTGCCAGCAGAACAACAAACCTGCCAAAGTTCTGCCCAATCCCCACCCTGAGCTCGAAAGCCCAAGGCCTGACCATGAAGCACCCCCAGAGCCCTTGGGAGCAGGGCAAGGACCTGCAGGGCCCAGAGCAGGCCCAAGGGGTTGGCAGAGCAATGGGAGGTGACCTGGATCTGCTCAGCTCTGCAGGGACCCCCAGCAGAAGGGCCTGGGCTCTGTCAGGGATGTCCTGGGGCACAGGGGCTCAGCAGCAAAGCCAAGAAGGCCAAGTGCACATGGCAGCAGCCAGAGCTGGGGGACAGCAGAGCCATCAGGGAGGGCCCAGAAATGCTGCTGGCAGGGGGGTGGGAAAGCAGGAGGGGTGTGTGCAGCCTGCAAGGCCAGAGGAGCAGCAGGGCCAGGGGAGCACAGCCTGCAGCACAGATGGCCAAGGGCTCTGGCAGGGCTGCAAGGCCCAAAGGCACCCAGGCCTTTGTGCCCTTGGCTCTGGCAGCTGCCTCTGCCCCTCAGGCCACCACAAGACACTTTCCTTTGTCTGCCTGCACTCCTGGCCTGCAAGGATCTGCTCCAAGGAGTCCCTGGGGAGGCTTTGTCAGTGCCTGCCCTCAGTGGGGCCCAGCAATGCTTCAAGGGACTGGGAGTTTGGCTTCTGACTTCTTGAGCAGCTTCTTCAATCTTCTCTCAGTACCTCAGGATATTGACTTGTCTCTAAACACACTGTGGGGCTCATTAAAATACAGAAAAACAAACTATTTACCTTCCTTTAATTGTCTTCATCTTTTCAAGTCTTAAACGAGTAATTGGAGTTGTTTTGTAGTTTAGCTAAGGAGGAAGATTTTAAAGTGGAAGTAATAAAAATATATGTTTTTGATAAAAGGGAGTGATTTTTACAGAGTGTTTGAATGCAAGAGAGTCACGGTACAAAGGATTTGGACACAAATATATGGAAGCAAAAGAGATTAGTAGAACCTAATCATTGACCAATTAAATTGTTATCAAGTGATTCAATAGCATTTGCTAATATTTTAACAGTGATGGAATATAGATTCCCAATAACATCATTCACACCACAGTCAATTCACACCCACACCCAGGCAGAGATGTGTGGACACATCAAGATCTGGGTGTGTAAAGGTCCCTCTCCAAAATTCTCATTGTCAATGAAACCCTCCCTCACATCCCTTTGTGTTTCCCAACAGACAAAGTTCCACCAGGCCCTGCAGGGTCACAATGGCCCCTTCATTCCATGAGTTTCCTTGGCTACAGCATCAAAAGGATGACTGAGGGTTATCAAGCATTGGAACAGAATGTCCAGGGAAGTGGTTGAGTCACCACAGAATCACAGAATTGTTAAGGTTGGAAAAACCTTTTGAGATCGTGGAGTGCAGCCATTAACCCAGCACTGGCATCTTCACCACTGAACCGTGTCCCCAAGTGCCACAGCTCAGTGTTTTTTGAAGACTTCCAGGCATGGTGATTGTAAGACCCCAGGTTTGATCTACGAGCTCCTCAAAAGGGTTTTCCTTTTTTAAAAAAAAAAAAAAGGCATCACAAATATCCACCCTCCAGATATTTAAAAATGGAGTTCAGTTCTTTACATACCTTGAGGGAGCACAGTGGAAAAGATGCAACACACTTTTGACCTCTCAGGAGGTCAAAAAACACACTTTTACTGGTAAACTTGAGAAAAAAAAAAGGGAGCTTGGCAAAAGGTAAAAGGGCAACATTCCACCAGAACAGAGCATTCCCCAAAGCATTGACTGAGCACAGGCCAACCCAGACAAGTCAGCAAAAACCCAACCCATCCAGTTTTAAGTTTCCTTAAATATTATGAGAGGTTGAGAGAATAAGAAGAAGTAAGGAAAGAGAGAGAAGTGCAGCTCCCACCTGCAGTCTGGTGCCAGTGCAGCTTCCCTGTGCCCAGATGGAGGGTCCGACCACGCCATGGCCGCACGGGGCTGGTTTGATTTGCTCTGCCCCCTGTGCCCACCCCCCAGGGGGGACTTGTGGCCCACTGGCCACTCTGGGGCTGCAGGAGGGTGAGGGGCAGAGCTCCTGGTGTGCTGGAGCCAGTGTGGGGCTGGGTTAGGGGCTCCAGGCTGTGGGATGGGGCAGTGCTCCCGGGCTGCTTTGGACTGACAGCAGCTCCAGGGCTGCCCAAGGAGGCTCCAAGGGCTGGGCAATGGAACAGGGCACCACCTCACCTTTGGCAAATTCCACCTGTCCTTCCCCACCCACACACACACTGGAGTTGTTCTGAGTCAAGAATTATCACAATAATCCAGGGTCTCACAGGTTCCTTTATTCCAGGAGGTTCCACAGTGTCACAGTGGTCCCTTATGCTCCATAGGCCCTGCACTGTCACCATGGTCCCTTGATTCCAGAAGATTCCATTATGTCACACTGGTCCTGAGGATTCCATGAGGTTCTGTGGTGTCCCAATTGCACAGTGATTCCATCAGGTCCAGAGTGTCCCAGCACTGCTTTGAATCCATGAGGCCCTGCAGTGTCACAATGGCCCTTGGTGCTGTGAGGTTGCCCAGGGTCACAATGGCCCCTTTGTCTTCACATGGCCCTGCAGGGTCACAATGTCACAGTGTCACAATGTCACAGTGTCACAATGTCACAGTGTCACAGTGTCACAGTGTCACAATGTCACAGTGTCACAATGTCACAGTGTCACAGTGTCACAATGTCACAGTGTCACAGTGTCACAGTGTCACAGTGTCACAATGTCACAGTGTCACAGTGTCACAATGTCACAGTGTCACAATGTCACAATGTCACAATGTCACAGTGTCACAGTGTCACAGTGTCACAATGTCAGTGTCACAATGTCACAATGTCACAGTGTCACAGTGTCACAGTGTCACAGTGTCACAATGTCACAATGTCACAATGTCACAGTGTCACAGTGTCACAGTGTTACAGTGTCACAATGTCACAGTGTTACAGTGTCACAGTGTTACAGTGTCACAATGTCACAGTGTCACAATGTCACAATGTCACAGTGTCACAGTGTCACAGTGTTACAGTGTCACAATGTCACAGTGTCACAGTGTTACAGTGTTACAGTGTCACAATGTCACAATGTCACAGTGTCACAGTGTCACAGTGTCACAATGTCCCCTTGATTCCAGGAGGTTCAGCACCTTCCCGGGACTCCTTTGGTTCTGTGATGCCCTGGAGTGTCATCGAGGCCCCTGGATTCTGTGAGCTGCCCCAGTGTCCAAGGGCCTTTGGCTCCAGAAGGCCTTGCACTGTGGCAATGGCCCTTGGATTCCAGGAGGTTCCAAAGTGTCACAATGGCCCTGATACCAAAAGGGGGAAGAAACAAACACCGGAACCCCAATTTGTAAGTATTAAGAAGCAGGAATTGTTCTTTCTTCAGCACTGGACGTTGGCAGGGAAGCTCCTGTAACCGAAGGTGCCAAATGATAGATGGACAGGGCTTCTTATTGCACACTCTGGTTACATATTCATTAGATGTTCAGATTGGCTTAATACATATTCATGAGTTTGCTTCACAGAGTCACCCCCCTGGAGGTCCTTCTTTGGTCCTTCCAGGCTTCCTCTGCTGCCTTGCCCTCAGTTTTGAGCCAGCCCATTGTCATCCTGTTCCACCACCACCGTTACATTTGTTCTTCACCTTATCTGAGGACAGAGCTTATTTACATCCTGTTAGTTTGAGTTACATCCCTGACCTAATTCTCCAGGACTTCTCTAAGAATACATATTTGGTCATTCTGAGTTTTTTCATCCCCTTTTCTCTGTTCCTTCACAAACAACTGTGATCCCACCATTTCCCTTCCTTTGTTTCTTCCCCAGAGAACTCATGACAGCTCCTGCGCAGTCCCCAAATGTGCTTTCTTGTTGCCCATCATAAGACTTAGACCACAAACAGAATTTCCCATCTTCAACTGGCAAGGTCATCCTGGCAGGCTCTGCCATTGACCCGTTTGGTGAAACTCTCACACAGAGACTTTATTTGAATTGACTTTTCACCTTCTTACAATTGCTTCTCCAAAAATAAGGCAATTCATGTCCCAGCAATAGAAATTCTTTGGAGAAGGAGTTTGGGATAACAGACTCAAAGAATTTCACTCTAAAGGCAATGCTGTGGTGCCACACATCAGCCAGGAGGAGCCTGGGAGGAAGAGCCAGGGAGGATGCAGAGATGTCAGTGCAGGAAGGGGCCAGCCAGGTGGGGCAGCCGGGGGGATGACGACAACCTGCAGGGAAAGGGGCAGGGCATGGACACCGTAGGACAGCCTGGGCTGCACAGCAGAGAGGCCTGTGCAGAAGCTGAAAGGCCCTGACACAGCCCCCTTCTGCAGGCCTTTGGCCATGGCTGCTGGCTGTGCCCCTGAGGCCAGGAGGAGACAAGTGGCCCTTGCAGCCCTGGGGCCTCCTGGCCTCCTTGTCCCTGCTCAGCAGCCTGGCAGGTGCCACCCCATCGTCCTGCCCTTGGCACTGCACATCCCACATCCCAGTGCCCCAGGAAGAGCCCTGGGCAATGAGGCAGGGACAGGATCTGCTTTCCCAGGGGTGGGGGTCAGGCCTTGGTCCTCTGCATTGAGGAAACAAGGTAATGCTTATTCAGCACCAGAGCCTCCTTTGCCTTGCTTGTCCATCCTTGTCATCACTGTCTGCAGTTTTCTGCTCCAACTGGAACCTGGGGACACATTCTCAGTTGTGTCCCTCAGTGAGACTCATTAGCACTGCAAGAAACTTTAGTGTTTCAATCTCATTTTGACTTCTTGAAAAGTTGTTTGAACTTCCTCTCAGGGACTGAGTCTCATGTAAATAACCCCAAAGCCCTCAAGGCTGATGAAATGCCTGGGGCTGTTGCTGTGCTGCTGAGCTGGGCCGGGCTCCTGGCACACAGGGAGCTCCTGGCAACCAAGAACAGCTTCAAAGAGACAGCTCTGCCCAGGAGCAGCTCCTCTGCACAGCCCAGCAGGGCTGAGGGCACTGCCAGGGCAGCTCAGGGACACCAGCAGGGCACAGGCAGAGCCGAAAGGGGCTCAGCACTGGCAGGAGGGCTGAGAGCTCCCTGCAGGAGGAATCTTGGCAGGGCTGCACACGGTGAGTCTGTGGCTGCAGGGCAGTGCAGGGGCAGCTCCTGGAGGCATCTGCTCAAGCTGGCCCAGCCCCAGCTGATGGGATGGGTGAGGAGGGGCTGTTTTGGGGCAGTTGGGAAGAGCTGTGAAGCCGGGGGTGCAGCCAGGGGTGCCCAGGGCTGTGGGGCAGAGCAGGGTCCTGCAGCCCAGGGCGCTGTGCTGGGCAGGGACTCTGCTGCCTGCCAGGGGCAGCTCAGCCGGCCCGGGGAGCTGCTCCCAGGGCTGGGGCAGGAGGGCTCTGGGCAAGGAGCAATCCTGGCAGGGCAGGCAGGATCTTTTCCATGTCTCGCTGTTGCAGGCTCAGACCTGCTCACAGCTCCACACCACTGCAGGATATTTCATGGAGAATTTTTGGCACAGCTCAGAAAAGACAGAGGCTCCAGGAAAGGAATTAGACCTACTGTGTGTTTCCTGCTTAAGCATTGCAGCACAGACATTGTTCTCTCAGCTCAGGAGGCTGCACTGAAATTCCAACCCTTTTAATCTCCAAGGTGAGTACATCAGGCAGTGTCAGAAATGAACTCAGGATCCTGGGCAGTGCTGAGCCTTCCCCTGGGGGTGGGCACTGTCCTGGGCCAGCCCTTGGCTTCCCTGCAGGAGGGCTCCTGTCCTGCTCTGTCCAGCACAGCTGCACCTCTGGGCTGGCACAGGGGATACTGCACAGAGCTGCCCTTTCAAGCAGCCCTGCCCTGCTCTCAGCACAGGTATTGGGGGGGGGGGGGGGGGGTGTGTGTAAAGACTCATCTGTGTGTGAAGTCATCAAGGCAGCACAAGGCACAGTGCAGGGCAGATGGCAAACAGGCTGACAGGCACTGCAGCTCTTCTGGCTCTGCAAAGAGCAACAGAGAGCTCAGCCCTTCTGCCTGTCCTGTCTCAACACCGTAACCAAATAACCCTGTAAATAATTTTTTAAGGATACACTGTGCCTCTCTAGTGCAGCCCAAATTGCTCCAAGACAAGAGTACAGGAATTTAACTTTTCCATCCAAGCTGGGTTCCATGTGACATCCCCTGTGCTCATGAGAGTTGTCCCAAAGCAGCTCCATGTCTGCACTGCAGCAGAGCAAAGCTGAGTCCTTGGCAGCACATGGGCAGAGCTCCTGCTCCTCACAGCACCCTCAGAGAGCACAAAGCAAAGAAATGCCTTTACTTGGAGGGGACTGCCCTGCAAACTGCACTGGCTTTGCTGAGAAGGGGCTGAATTAATTGTTCCCTGTTCTTTCCTTTTCTGAACAGACCCCATGGTAAGAATCAGACAATGCCCAACAGCAGCTCCATGGCCCAGTTCCTGCTGCTGGCATTGTCAGACAGGCGGGAGCTGCAGCTGCTGCACTTCTGGCTCTTCCTGGGCATCTCCCTGGCTGCCCTCCTGGGCAACGGCCTCATCCTCAGCGCCGTAGCCTGCGACCAGCACCTGCACACCCCCAGGGACTTCTTCCTGCTGCACCTCTCCCTCACAGACCTGGGCTGCATCTGCACCACTGTGCCCAAAGCCATGCACAACTCCCTCTGGGGCACCACGACCATCTCCTACACAGGATGTGCTGCTCAGGCTTTTTTCATTTTATTCTTCATCTCAGCAGAGTTTTCCCTCCTGACCATCATGTGCTACCACCGCTACGTTGCCATCTGCAAACCCCTGCACTACGGGACCCTCCTGGGCAGCAGAGCTTGTGCCCACATGGCAGCAGCTGCCTGGGCCTCTGGGTTTCTGTATTCTCTGCTGCACACAGCCAATACATTTTCCCTGCCCCTGTGCCAGGGCAATGCCCTGGGCCAGTTCTTCTGTGAAATCCCTCAGATCCTCAAGCTCTCCTGCTCACACTCAGGCTACCTCAGGGAAATTGGGCTCATTGTGGTTAGTGCCTGTTTAGGGTTTGGTTGTTTCATTTTCATTGTTTTCTCCTATGTGCAGATCTTCAGGGCTGTGTTGAGGATCCCTTCTGATCAGGGACGGTACAAAGCCTTTTCCACGTGCCTCCCTCACCTGGCCGTGGTCTCCCTCTTCCTCAGCACTGGCACATTTGACTACCTGAAGCCCCCCTCCATCTCCTCCCCATCCCTGGATATGTCCCTGTCAGTTCTGTACTCGGTGTACTCCAGCCCTGAACCCCCTCATCTACAGCCTGAGGAACCAGGAGCTCAAGGATGCCATAAGGAAAATGATGACTGGATGCTTTTCAGGAGCAATAGAGTGCCTGTGTTCTAGTGTGTAGCATTCAGAATGGGATTCCCTAATGGCCCAGCCTTCCTGCTCAAATTTTTCATGGAGGCCATTGGGTTCTTCTTGCAAAAATTTTCTATGCAATAAAATATTATATGCACCTGCCTTCTAATTTAGTTTCCACTTTTTGATTTTGACACAGATATGTATAAATATTCAATTGTCCTTTTTGAGTATTTAAAGAAAAAAAAAGACCCTACAGTGCCTTTTTTGTCCGAGACCCTTCTTATCAGCTGTTCCTAAAGCACAGCACACTGCAGGACAGGGGGGATTTGCAAAGGGCAAGGGCACAAGAATCCCAGCACAGCAGCACTGCCAGGGAGCAGCAGAGCTTGGGCTTTGCAGAGCTGCTCTTTCCACTTCCACACTGTCCTTGTGAGCCCCTTTCTGGCTGCAAGGCCTGAGTGCTCTCTAGGCACAGTCCTGGCGGTGGGAGCCCTTTGAGCACAGGCAGGGACAGGCACTGGCAACTTGTGAAGCAGAGCTGGCCTCCCTGACAGCATCTGCAGGATGCTGTGGGATCTCCTGAGGGCACTGCATGGACACAGCCCTTGTTCTACCCCCTCCTCATGGCCCTGCCCAAGCCCCTCAGCTACAGCCTGATGGCCAGAAACCTTCAGGGCTGGGAGAGACCATTGGAGTGGTGGGTCTGTAGGGAGCAATCACTGCTGCCTCCCTTCTGAATCACCCTCAGGACTGGACAAGCCTGGATTTGGTTTGGTTTCCATGAGGCCATGCAGTGTCAAAGTGGCCCCTTGATTCCAGGAGGCTGCTCAGTGTCCCAGGGATCCTTTGGCTCCAGAGTGCCCTGCAGTGTCACAGTGGTCCCTTGAGTCCATGAGGTGTCCTCAGTGTCACAATGACCCCTTGATTCTGTGGGGTAACCCAGTGTCCCAAGGTCCATTTGGCTCCAAAAAGGCCCTGTAGTGTCACAGTGGCCCCTTCATTTCATGAGGTTCCACTGTGTCCCAGATTTCTTTGTTTCCAGGAGGCACCACAGTCACACAATGGCTCCCTCGTTCCATGAGATTTTAGAAGGTTTCAGGGTTCCTTTTGTTCCACAAGGCCCAAAATGTTAAATGGCCCCCTGGTTCCACAAGATTTCTCAGTGTCTCTGTGTTCCTTTCTTTCCATGAGGCCCTGCAGTGCCACAATGGCCCTTTGATTCCATGAGGTTGCACAGGGTCATCACAAAGCTGAGCCCACCCAGATGAAAGTTTGTGGGAGACCAGGAGGAACTGGGACAAAAAAGATTGGATATTTGGGGAAGGAAGGATGGACCTGGTGAATAGAGAGGAAAGATTTTAATGAGGTAAAAGCAGCTTCAGGGAATGCTGAGGGTGCTGAAACAATGACTGTGCAAACACTACTGATGGACCTTTACCCTCTTTGTAACCTCTTTGTAGCCCCAACCTAAATGTGTTGCCCTTCCCATGGAAAGAAATCCACTGCTCAAATCTCAGCCTCCTCTTTCTTCAAAGGCAAAGCCCAAACGCAGAACTCCAGACCCTTACTGGGACTCCAATGCCCACCCCAATCCACAACCGCTATTACCAGCATGAAAAACCAAGATTTAATCCTGACCCAGCCCAAAAAGCTCTTCCCCTAATCCTGAACCAGACCCTGCCAGCAGAACAACAAACCTGCCAAAGTTCTGCCCAATCCCCACCCTGAGCTCGAAAGCCCAAGGCCTGAGCATGAAGCACCCCCAGAGCCCTTGGGAGCAGGGCAAGGACCTGCAGGGCCCAGAGCAGGCCCAAGGGGTTGGCAGAGCAATGGGAGGTGACCTGGATCTGCTCAGCTCTGCAGGGACCCCCAGCAGAAGGGCCTGGGCTCTGTCAGGGATGTCCTGGGGCACAGGGGCTCAGCAGCAAAGCCAAGAAGGCCAAGTGCACATGGCAGCAGCCAGAGCTGGGGGACAGCAGAGCCATCAGGGAGGGCCCAGAAATGCTGCTGGCAGGGGGGTGGGAAAGCAGGAGGGGTGTGTGCAGCCTGCAAGGCCAGAGGAGCAGCAGGGCCAGGGGAGCACAGCCTGCAGCACAGATGGCCAAGGGCTCTGGCAGGGCTGCAAGGCCCAAAGGCACCCAGGCCTTTGTGCCCTTGGCTCTGGCAGCTGCCTCTGCCCCTCAGGCCACCACAAGACACTTTCCTTTGTCTGCCTGCACTCCTGGCCTGCAAGGATCTGCTCCAAGGAGTCCCTGGGGAGGCTTTGTCAGTGCCTGCCCTCAGTGGGGCCCAGCAATGCTTCAAGGGACTGGGAGTTTGGCTTCTGACTTCTTGGGCAGCTTCTTCAATCTTCTCTCAGTACCTCAGGATGATGGACTAATCTCTTAACACACCGTGGGGCTCATTAAAATACAGAAAAACAAATTGTTGGACGGGGCTTTTATAGTTAGAAAGGCTTTGACTGCCAGACATATTTCCAAGCCAGGGAGCAGCTTATCTGTCCAAGCCTGCTTCAGAAAGCAGGAGGTGTGTTTGAAGTTTCATGAAGCATTTTTGGGTTTAGCAGAATTCAACATTAAAAACAGCACCTTGACAGCAGCAGTAACTCACCACAGTGTGTGTGCATCGTTTGCATTCTCTGACCATTTTTTAGGGATTATCAGAGCAGAGCATCCTGCCAGAAATGGCCCATGGATTCCCTGAGGTTCCCAACACTCTCCGGGTTCCTTTAGTTCCATGAGGTCCTGCAGTGTCCCAGTGGCCACTCGGTTCCATGAGGTGCTGTTCTGGTTTAGCTCCATTTCCCCCTCGCACCCTGTGCTGAGATACCGTGAGAACTGCAGAGAACAAGGCTGTTCACCCTGTAGTAGTTAATAAAAGCAAAGGTGGATAATTTGCTAATCAAATTAAATTTGTAATGTTAGTGGTTGGTTTGAATTGCATGTATCAAGCCACAATGTTGTGTCTGTAATATGAATTCGTATGTTATGTCTTGTCATTTTGTAAGTGTTTGTTCTGAGCAGACTTATAGTGAAGCAGAATAGAATGAAACAGCAAAGAACCAAAGGAAAGGACTTACCCCCTCTGGAAATTTCCAGATGGCAGACACTAAGGACTATGGTCTAACCAAAACATTGTTTTAACCAAAACATTGGCTGAGCTCAGGTGGCGAGGTGGAGCCCGCGAAAGCAAGGACCAATATCGAGGGAGCCCGCGAAAGGAAGCCCAATAAAGAAATCGAAAGAGACTTAAGGCGTGGAGATAGAGGGAGGTATAAAAAGTGGGGTGTGGGCTTGCCTCGGTGCAGACCGTTGGTGGAACAGGAGTTTCCACTGGTCTCCCAGCGCGCTGATTTGCTTATTTGCTCTTAATAAATTTCTACTATATTTTAAAATACATCTGGTCATTTTGACTATAACAATTTGATGCTGTGACTCGGATTTGGATCCCTGTGCGGTGGGATTCTCTCTCTGAGAGGGTGCCCCCGTCCCTATTGGACGGCTCAGGGGGGACTCCCGCAGCACAGATTCCAAATATTCGACCGAAATTTTGAAGGCAAATAAGCAAATAAATTACTGCAGTTCCCTGTAATTTTCGTGCACGGATTCCGGACGAAGACTTGCTCGGGGAGTGAGCGAGTTATAAGGAACCCCCTCTGGCTTGGAGTCGGGGGGGGGCCGTTCGACTTAAGTCGAGCGAAGACTTCCTCAGGGAAGTAAGTGGGTGCCGTCCGGTTGGGGAAGGTACCGTTCAGCCAGGGGCTGAGCGAAGACTTACCCAGGGAGTGGTAAGTGGAACCTAGTCCGGCTGGGGGTCGGCTGGGGCCGCTCGGCTTAGAGCTGAGCGAAGACTTGCCCAGGGAGTGGTAAGTATTTTGTGGAACCTAGTCTGGCTGAGGGTCGGCTGGGGCCGCTCGGCTTAGAGCTGAGCGAAGACTTACCCAGGGAGTGGTAAGTAATTTACAGATCCCCCTTTTGGTTGGGAGGGGATCCTGGAGTGCGAATAACTGAGACGTCCATCGGACGAGGCGAGTGTGGACCTCCCGGTAGTGCGGTTCCCGTATCCCGCAAGGGACCGGGCCACGAAAGGAGGGAAGTGAGTGAAGTGTGTGTGTGTGTGAAGGCACTCCGGAAGATGGGACAAATGATGAGTAGAATCTTTGCTCCCATGGGTAATTCTGAGGTGGAATTGCCCGAAATACCCCGGGATAGTCCCTTGGGAATAATGATAAGATACTGGAATGATTACCCCTCTAGAGGAGGGAAGTCAAGAGAGAAAATGGTACATTATTGTACGGAAGTCTGGGGAGGAAGGCAGATAAGGCAAGACTATTTATATTGGCCAGTCTATTGGCGCATTTGAGGATTGGATTTGCCAGGCTCTGAACGTCTATGTTAATAGTAAGGAACCCTTCTGTTCAGAAGAGAGCGAATATGCTAGCATATGGATTAGGTCAGACACTAGAATCCTGTTTGGAAACTTTCCATACATCCCGTCTGTACCTGCTCCCGTAATGAACCCTCAGCCCACTGTTGTAACAGGATCGGTCCCGTTACCATCCTGTCCTCCTCCCTCTGCCGAGGCGAGGGAGTCTTTGTTTTGTCCCGTTCCTGCCGCCACGCGGGAGGCTTCTCCTTACCATCCCCCTCTTGCTGAGGAGAGAGAATTGCCGTTTTGTCCCGCCCCTGCCGCCGTGCAGGAACTATCACCCGAGCCTTCTGCCCCGGCGTTAGACTGCTCCCCCTCCCCTGCCGCGGTACCAGAGCTCTGTTCTCCATCCACACTCCCGGTTACTGAGCAGATGCGACTATATCCTTTAAGGGAGATTGCCATGGGAGGACGCCAACAAGGGATAGGATTCGTGTCAGTCCCCTTGAATTCAGGGGATGTTAGAGAATTTAAAAAGGAAATGGGGAATTTATTAGAAGACCCCCTAGGTGTAGCTGAAAGATTCGATCAATTTTTGGGTCCTAATATATACACATGGGATGAAATGCAGGCAATATTAGGAATATTATTTACAGCTGAGGAACGAGAGATGATCAGAAGAGCACGGATGAGACACTGGAATCAAAGATATCAGCAAGGACCAGCTGCAGATGTTAAGTGGCCCCTTCAGAAGCCCAACTGGGATAACCAGGACCCAGCCCATAGGAATCATATGTCTGATTTACGAGTAATCATAGTGCAGGGCATTAGGGAAGCAGTCCCAAGGGGACAGAATATTAATAAGGCATTTAGAGAACAATAAAAAAAGGATGAGACCCCTACCGACTGGTTAGAGAGATTAAGAAAGAGCTTACAACTCTATTCCGGTCTAGACCCCGATACTCCAATAGGGCAAGCCTTACTCAAAACACAGTTTGTAGCAAAATCATGGGAAGATATTAGAAAGAATTGGAAAAAATTGAGGATTGGCAAGAGCGAGGGTTAGATGAATTATTAAGAGAGGCTCAGAAGGTATATGTACGAAGGGATGAGGAAAGTCAGAAGAAACAGGCAAGGATTTTTATGACAACAGTGAGGGAGGGACGGAAAGAGAATTATAAGCAGAGATGTGGGACCCCTCGTGGATCTGACAAACGAGCAGTCTCAAATAATCAAAAACAGACAGGTCAGGCAGAAACAGAATGCTATTACTGTCACAAGAAAGGACATATGAAAAAACATTGCAGGAAACGCATGCAGGATGAGCAAGTATTTCAAGAGGATTAGGGGTGTCAGGGGCTCTACTTGCTGGGGACCAGGACAAATACAGAGCCCTTGATAAAACTAAAATTAGGTCCCCAGCAACAAGAGATTGAGTTCTTAGTAGACTCTGGAGCAGAGAGATCAACTGTTCAGGAGATACCTTGGGGCTGTGTAGCATCCTCAGATTCAATACAAGTTATAGGGGCAAAAGGAGAACCATTTAAGGTACCCCTTATTAAAAATGTAGAAATAGAAACTCCTAAGAAGTATGCTGTAGGGTCATTCTTGTTAGTCCCTGAAGCAGAATATAATTTATTGGGAAGAGATTTAATGATGGAATTAGGAATAGGCTTAGAAGCAAAAGAACATGGGTTACAAGTAAAATTATATACTCTTACAGTTGAAGATATGGAAAAGATAAACCCTGAAGTCTGGTATACTCCAGACTCCGTGGGAAAATTAAATATAAAACCATTTGAAGTTAATATTCAAAATCCTGAAGAACCAATAAGAGTAAAACAATATCATGTTTCCTATGAGGGAAGGATAGGATTAAAACCCATTATAGAAAGGCTTATTACACAAGGAGTATTGGAACCTTGTATGTCACCACATAATACCCCTATTTTGCCAGTAAGAAAACCTGATGGAACTTATCGATTAGTACAAGATCTGAGAGAGGTAAATAAGAGAACAGTCACCCGATTTCCAGTGGTTACTAACCCATATACTTTACTGAATCAACTCACCCCCAGCCATAAATGGTACAGTGTAATAGACTTGAAAGATGCCTTTTGGGCTTGTCCCCTTAAGAAAGAAAGCAGAGACTATTTTGCTTTCAAATGGGAGGACCCTGAAACTCATAGAAAACAACAGTTAAGATGGACAGTCTTACCACAGGGGTTCACAGAATCCCCCAATTTATTTGGACAAGCTTTAGAACAATTATTGGAATTTTTTGAAACAAACCAAGGTATTGTGCTAATCCAATATGTAGATGATTTACTAATTGCGGGAGAGAACCCAGAAATAGTTAGAGAAGAGAGCATTAGATTACTAAACTTTTTGAGTTCAAAAGGATTAAAAGTCTCAAAATCAAAATTACAGTTTACTGAAGAGGAAGTTAAATATCTAGGACATTGGTTAAGTAAAGGACACAAGAGATTGGACCCTGAACGAATAAATGGAATTCTGTCTTTACAGGCACCTAAAAATAAAAGACAGATAAGACAAATATTAGGATTATTGGGGTACTGCCGACAATGGGTCGAAAACTATAGCAGTAAAGTTAAGTTTTTATATGAAAAATTAACAAAAGATGGATTAATCAAATGGAATCAGGAAGATGAAAAAAAATTAAGAAAATTAAAAGAGGATCTAATAAATGCTCCAGTATTAAGTCTGCCTGATATCCGGAAACCATTTTATCTTTTTGTGAATACTGAAAATGGGACAGCCCATGGAGTCTTAACTCAAATATGGGCAGGACAAAAGAAGCCAGTGGGGTACTATTCTAAACTACTAGATCCAGTAAGTAGAGGATGGCCTACCTGTTTACAAGCTATTGTAGCAACAGCTTTATTGGTAGAAGAAGCCAGAAAGGTAACCTTTGGAGGGGAATTGAAGGTCTTTACCCCTCACAATATAAGGGGAATCTTACAACAAAAAGCTGATAAATGGGTAACAGATAGTCGCTTGCTAAAATATGAAAGTATCCTACTACACTCACCTAAGTTAGAATTAGAAATGACGAATTTGCAAAATCCAGCCCAATTCTTATATGGGGAACCTGAAGGAGAACTAGGACATGATTGTTTGCAGGTAGTCGATCTTCAGGCTAAAATTAGGGAAGACCTAGAGGAAGAAGAATTAGAGGAAGGTGAAAAATTATACATAGATGGTTCATCAAGAGTTGTAGATGGACATAGAAAATCAGGATATGCTGTAATAGATGGGAATACATTTCGGGTAAGAGAATCTGGACCTCTCGATAAAACTTGGTCAGCCCAGGCTTGTGAATTATATGCTTTGTTAAGGGCCTTACACCAGTTAGAAGGAAAGGTAGGAACAATATTTACTGACTCCAAATATGTCTTTGGAATAGTACATACCTTCGGAAAAATTTGGGAAGAACGGGGACTAATAAATACACAGGGAAAGGGATTAATTCATGATACTCTAATAAAAGAAACTTTAAAGGCTCTGAGGAAGCCAGAAAAAGTTGCTATAGTACATGTAAAAAGTCACCAAAAAGGACTAAAGGTTACAGTTAGGGGAAATAACCTAGCAGATGAGGAAGCAAAAAGAGCAGCTTTATTAGTATTAAATAACTCAAACTTCGAAAATTTAAATCTCCCTAAAAGCTTTAGCAACCGAGAAAAAGAAAAATTACAACAAGTAGGGGCAAAAGAAGAAAATAATAAATGGATGTTACCAGATGGTCGAGAAATACTCCCTAAGGGCCTTGCCCAAAGGATTATGACTAAATTACATGAACAAACACATTGGGGAACACAAGCTTTAATAGATCAATTCGAAAATAAATATGTGTGTGTTGAAGCATATGGAATTGCAAAAAGAATTCTAGAGGGATGCACAACTTGCCAAAAAGTGAACAAAAGGCAACTGAGAGAGAGGATTCAAGGAGGCCGAGAAATAGCTAAAAGACCCTTTGAGAAAATACAAGCAGACTTTACTGAATTACCTAAAGTGGGGAGGTATCGTTACTTATTAGTATTAGTAGACCATCTTACTCATTTTGTAGAAGCTTTTCCTGTAGCACGATGCACGGCCAAAACAGTAATTAAGATTTTATTAGAAGAAATAATTCCAAGATATGGTATTGTAACTATCATAGATTCAGATAGGGGACCACATTTTACCTCAAGAATAATTAAAGAAACAATGGAACTTTTTGGAACTAAGTGGGAATATCATACACCTTGGCACCCGCAAAGTTCTGGTAAAGTTGAAAGGATGAATGGAGAAATTAAAAAACACTTAACTAAATTGATGATGGAAACTAAAATGAATTGAGTAAAATGTTTACTATTAGCTCTATTGTATATTCGGACCCAACCACGTACTGATACAGGGATCTCACCATTTGAAATGATATATGGAATGCCATATGATTTTGGTAGCCCTCTAGAACATCCGAAAATAGAAGATGCTTTTCTAAGGGAATACATAATTGAATTAATGAAGAGAAGACAGGAGTTAAAAAAAAAAGGATTAGTAGCTCAGAGACCTCCTTTAGACATAGCAATACATAAGATTCAACCTGGAGATCAGGTATTAATAAAGACCTGGAAGGAATCCTCATTAACCCCTTGTTGGGAAGGGCCCTTTATTGTTCTTCTTACCACAGATACAGCAATTCGTACTGCTGAAAAAGGCTGGACTCATGCGTCGAGAGTTAAAGGACCGGTGGAATTATCTTCCCCAAAGTGGACTGTAACATCCGAACCAGGAAATCTTCAAATGAAAATCAAAAGAACAAGACTGGTAAATGAATAAACACTCTGTGAAGAGTAGATAGAACACCCTGGAATAATGAACGGATACCCTATCAGACGAGGGGAGTTGGAATATATAAAGTAACAGGAACTCCTCAATTTCTCCCTCTGTATTGTACTGAAATACCCAAACTGTGAAAAAACTTTGGAGTATACCTTGCATAAAGCATCTCACCTCGGGGCATGTGGGGTGGGGGACTTATAAATACATACTGTGTGATAAGAAATGGTATTGTGCCTCAACCTTACATCATATTCATTGTTTGAATAGTAAAGATAATCACTTAGTTGTGAAAGAACAAAGAATTAGTGTGAAAATTTGTAAATTACTTTGTGGATAAGAATTATTAATACCTGAAACCTAGAAAATATATAAAACAGCATGCTGCCAAAAATTGCTTAAAAGCGGACCCCACAATAAGTAAAAAAAAAAAAAAAAAAAAAAATTCTAAATGAATTTTTCCAAAACCATGGTGAAAAGGCTAAGTGAGCATAAAAGCAGAACTCCTGAAGAATATCACTGCTGTCGAGAAGAGCTAATACCTCGTTACTCCCTGCAAAGGAGTAGACGAAGGAGACAGAGTGATACAACTGTGGAGATGACTAACTCTGCAAAAACAAACTCGCCAACAGCCTATACCACCATAATAAAATTGAAAACTAAATTACTGTTTACTAAGTGAATAAAATTCCAGGTATTAAAATTCTATATCTTCTGAAAAATTGCAATAAGATTTGATAAGCAAATTGCTGATAAATAGAAGAAGGGAGGACTTGTAATAGTTAATAAAAGCAAAGGTGGATAATTTGCTAATCAAATTAAATTTGTAATGTTAGTGGTTGGTTTGAATTGCATGTATCAAGCCACAATGTTGTGTCTGTAATATGAATTCGTATGTTATGTCTTGTCATTTTGTAAGTGTTTGTTCTGAGCAGACTTATAGTGAAGCAGAATAGAATGAAACAGCAAAGAACCAAAGGAAAGGACTTACCCCCTCTGGAAATTTCCAGATGGCAGACACTAAGGACTATGGTCTAACCAAAACATTGTTTTAACCAAAACATTGGCTGAGCTCAGGTGGCGAGATGGAGCCCGCGAAAGCAAGGACCAATATCGGGGAAGCCCGCGAAAGGAAGCCCAATAAAGAAATCGAAAGAGACTTAAGGCGTGGAGATAGAGGGAGGTATAAAAAGTGGGGTGTGGGCTTGCCTCGGTGCAGACCGTTGGTGGAAGAGGAGTTTCCACTGGTCTCCCAGCGCGCTGATTTGCTTATTTGCTCTTAATAAATTTCTACTATATTTTAAAATACATCTGGTCATTTTGACTATAACAACCCGACGGGACCGGGTCCTCTTTGGTGCCCGGGGCTGCCCCGAGAGGGAATCCCCGGCCGCTGCCCCGGGAGCGGCCGCGCCGTCCCCTCAGCGCCCGCGGCCCCGCCGGGCCGGGCCGTGTCTGCCGGAGCCGCCGCTGCCACGAGGCTGCCCCGCTGCTGCTTTGGGACTGCCCTGCCCTGCCCTGCATGGCCCGGCACCGGCTTCCCCCGCTCCTGCAGCGTCTCGGAGTCGCTGCTCCGCCGCCAAAGCGGCTGCCCCGCCTGCCCCGGCACCTGGGACCGCCTCGGGGCTGCGCTGCCGCCTCAGCGGCCAGAGGGGACAGAGGCACTGGGGGGACTTTTGCTCTGCAACTGCGGGCTCCTTGCTTTGTTCTCTTCGGGTCTGGGGTTTAGTAAAGTTGAGGTTCATTTTCCTGCTCCGCTTGAACACCTCATGAATTCAAAATGTTCGTAACACACGGGGGGGGGGGGGGGGGGGGGGAGTTTCTGTTGTATCGGAGGTGCCGCCCCTCGGGACACATTGTCAGTGAACCATCCAGCTGATTTGTCTGGTTTGTAGGGAGTGGGTTTTGGAGACAATGTGTTTTAGGTTTTATGTTAAGTTATTGTATTACGTTATTGTACTATTCCCTTTCCTTGTACCCCTCTTTTCCCTATGCCCTCGAACCCTGTGTTTCTATTAGCCAGTTGGTGCTGCATTGCTGTACCTACCTTATATGGTCATTTTTTCCTTATATAAATATGCTCCTCCCCTTGTTCTCCCTGTATGGTCCTAGTTTACATACTCCGCCCTTGCTCCTCCCCGGTTACTCCCCTTGTTCCAGCAAGTTCTGCCCTGCCCTGTGAAAGGCAGGAGCCCTGTTAATACAGTGTTCCATTTTGCAGCCGACTTGGAAGTGTTGAAATTCACTTTCCTATCAGGCTGTTGGGGACACTGAAGGCCTGGTTTCTCACAGGTGGCACCCCAGGAGGGACTGGCTTGAGGTCTCTAGTGTGCGGAGAACTCGCCTGCCAACTTGGAGAGTGTGTGGAAGCAGAGTGGGCAGCAGATCCCGACAGTCACCAGACGTGCACCTGGACCAAGCGACAGGATCTGGGTGAGAGGTGGTGAAGAAACTTTCATCCCTGATAACCCCCTACCTATCCTAAAACTAAAAGATGGGAGCGCGATTATCCAAAAATGAGATTGAATTTTATAAGCTCCTGAAAGACCTCTTAAAGGAAAATGGGGTCCCCGTTGATAAAAAATCATTAAAAGCACTAACAAAATGGCTTCATGAACATGAAGCTGTCCCAGGAAATTTAAATAATTTAGAATGGGCCAGAATAGGATGTGCACTTGGGAGAGCTACTTTCAGGGGCGACAGGCAAGCAGCAAAAGCCAATGCTGCCTGGAAAAGTGTTTTTACCATCTTTAAAAAGGCTACAGACAGAGGGACTCACGATCGATCTGCGCGTTCGGCATCAGGATTAAATGTACCCCTAAAGCAAGAAAAATCCATTGCCAAGTGCACTCCTATTCCAAGCAGTCCCTGTCCTTACTTTACAAGTGACAGCCTTAGTAACCTTGAAATTAAAAAGGGCTGCTCTACTAACTCTGATGGGGAAAAAAATCATCCTCTTGGATTACAAAATGATGCCAACCTTGAAGGTAAAACCAGCCACCTCTGTCAAGGTGGAGTCCAAGATGATGCCCTTGGCAACCAGACATTGTTTCCCTTAGCAACAGAAGCAGAGAAAACCCAAGCTGATGGCCCAACAATGACAGCTTTCTTGGCACCGGGTGTAAACAGAGGCAAAGACAGGGGTGCCTATGGACATCTTATCGGCACTTTACCCCGGCGCCGCACAGAATCCAATTTAACAACAGTTGTAAGGGCAGCTCAGTCTGCAACACAGTGACAAAGGGAGCAAGGGAAAAAACAAAAGGCCTGGAAAAAATTTGAAGCAAAACAACTGGCAGCTCCCTCAGTAACAGAAGAACTGAACCAATTTTGCCAAAACTCCTTAGAAGATATAAAACAAAAACCATCAAAATCCATCTCTTCATACACCATCAACATCATAAGGAAAACCAAAATGGAACTAAAACCTTTTTCAGTTTTTTCTTTTCTTTAAAGTGTAATCTATAAGTTATGATTTTTACTATATGTTGCATTGTAATAGAATTGTCTTCTCAGTAGTTTACCATTTATATTACTTTAAAATAATAATCTTGCAGATTGTTTTTGTAATAAATGTTGTATCTTTAAGTTTCTCTAATACTTTTAAGTTACAGGAATATTTACATCCTTTTCAATTGTAAGTTAAATAAGTTGAATCAGTATAATACATTTTATCCTTTTTCAACATCTTGTTCTGTATCTGGAAGAATTCCACTTTGATATCGCCACATACTGGCAAAGCTTGAAGTAAGAGTGACATAAAAAAGTGTATATTCTTAAAAGATAACTGTATTCTTTAATTATAAGTATTTTATATTGATATTTTTCAAAGTTTGAATTGTTTAACTTTTGTAAATGTCATGTGTGACCGTGTATAACTATTATTTTAATTATTCTTTAAGTCCTCCTATGCTTTCTAGTTTTCTAAGTTAAAATTTGACTTTCCTAACTGTATTAGACTGAACACTGCAGGGCTGGTGCTGCTGCCACTTCTCTCAAGCGAGAGCCTTTCAGTAGAAAAGGCGGCGGCCACGCTGACAGTGGTGTCTAAACAGACCCTCTTTCCCTCAGACAATGACTCCACTGGTCACCACAACTGGGCAAAGGGAACCCAAGGGATGGGGAACTGGGGCAAGGCCCATAAGGCCCCATGGGGTGAAGGAAAAGCCCAGGGGGGGCAGGAGAGTCCCCGGACCTGACTGTACTGAAGTACCCTAGAAACAGAAGTGAACACCAGTGGAGAACCAACCTTTCCCTAAAATCCCAGTACCTATTCACATTTCATATTAATTAATAATTTACTGGTAACAGTTTTACTTTAATTATAACTTCTTTATAAATTTTTAAATTTATTTTACTCAAGTATAAATGTGAAAGCTATGATGGAAAAAAAAAATATGAATGTAGCTCAGACTTACCATGGGTTAAGGCATCTCCTTAACCAATTCTACCTCAAACGTAGTTTTGAAGTGTTTTGCTTATAATTTAATGTATAATTTTCTTTAGAGTGTATATAGACAAAAAAAATACATTTCTTTACATATATTTTTATATACTTTTGTATATCTTAAAAGTCAGTTCTTATTTCATATAAAGAAAGTTTCCTTTAAACTTGCTTTCTTATAAAATGAAGGGGAGATGTAGGGAGTAGGTTTTGGAGACAATATTGTGTTTTAATTTTATGTCAAGTTACTCTATTATGTTATTGTACTGTTCCCCTTCATTGTACCCCTCTTTTCCCTGTGCCCTCAAACCCTGTGTTTCTCTTGGCCAGTTGGTGCTACATTGCAGTACCTACCTTATATGGCCATTTTTCCCTCATATCAATGTGTTCCTCCCCTTGTTCTCCCTGTATGGTCCTAGTTTACATACTCTGCCCTTGTTCCTCCCCAGTTACTCCCCTTGTTCCAGCAAGTTCTGCTCCTGCCCTATAAAAGGCAGGAGCCCTGTTAATAAAGTGTTCCATTTTGCAGCCAACTTGGAAGTGTCTGAACCCTCTTTCCTATTGGGCCATCGGGGACGCTGAGGGTCTGTTTTCCCACATGGGTTGGCTTGTGCTCATTCAGTGCTTTGGGGAATGCTCTGTTCTGGTGGAATGCTGCCCTGTCAACTTTAGCCAAGCTCCCTTAATTTCTCTGGGCCCTGCAGGTCCTTGCCCTGCTCCCAAGGGCTGTGGGGGTGCTTCATGGCCAGGGCTTGGGCTTTCGAGCTCAGGGTGGGGATTGGGCAGAACTTTGGCAGGTTTGTTGTTCTGTTGGCAGGGTCTGGTTCATGATTAGGGTTTGGGGCTGGATTAGGAATAAAGCTTGGCTTTTCACACTAACAATGCAGGTTTGGGATTGGGGTGGGCATTAGAGGACAAATAAGAGCCTGGAGTTCTGGATTTGGGCTGTGCCTCTAAGGTCAGGTTGAGGTTGGGATTAGAGCAGTGGATTCCTTTCAGTGGGAGGGGCAGCACTTTTAGGTTGGGGCTTGAGGTTACAAAGATGGTAAAGGTCCATCAGGAATATTTGCACAGTCGGTGTTTCAGCTCCCTCAGCATTCCCTGAACCTATTTTTACCTCATCAAAATCTTTCCTCTCTGTTGGCCAAGCCCCTTTTTCCTTCCCCAAATATCCAATCCTTTTTGTCCCAGTTCCTCCTAATCTCCCCCAAAGTTTCATTTGGGTGGGCTCAGCTTTGTGATGACGCTGTGCATCCTCATGGAATCAAGGGGCCATTGTGAAACTGCAGGGCCTCATGGAAACAAAACAAATTACAGGCTTGTCCAGGTGCTGAGGGTGATTCAGAAGGGAGGCAGCAGTGATTGCTCCCTACAGACCCACCACCCCAATGGTCTCTCCCTGCTCTGAAGGTTTCTGGCCATCAGGCTGGAGCTGAGGGGCTTGGGCAGGGCCATGAGGAGGGGGTAGAACAAGGGCTGTGTCCAACTCTGCCAGGAGGGCTGTGCTGGGCAAGGAGGAGGAGGCTGCAGCAAACAGTGGCACTGCTGAGGGGAGAGGAGCAGGGGGAGAGACCTTGTGCCTGCCCACGCTGGGCAGGAGCTGCCCCAGGATGGCAGCTCTGAAGCACTCCCAGGATGACCCTGGGAACAGCAGGGCAAGACTGGATCTAAAAATCAGGCTGGGAATGCAAAGAGCAGGAGTGTCCTGGTGTCACTGCAGGAGAGTTCCAGCCCTGCAGCAAGGGCACAGAAGAAGTGACCCAGGACATCCAGGTCACAAAAAGTGTCTAGGACAAGCAGGAAATGGTGACTGTAGAGGACAGAAATGCTCCGAGCCAGGGTGCAGCTCTGCTGGAGACAACTCTGCCAGTGCATGGGTCCTGCAGAGAGCAGGGCTGGCAACCAGCCCAGTGCTGGTCATGGGATGGGGCCACCAGCAGGAAACTGTACATGCCAGAGGTGCAGGAAATGGCCCTGACAGGGCTGGGAGCAGAGACTGTGCTGTCCCCAGTCAGGGGACACTCAGGGTGGTGGAGATGAAGCAGCTCCACATACCCTTTAGGGACAACTGCATGGATGAGATCTTACTGTCCTAGTCCCTACTACTTTCCTGCTGGGAAGGGAAAGGGAGGGGCCAGAAGGCAGGGCAGTGACAGAGCAGACCTGCTGAAGTGTCCTCAGGGCAAAGCAAACATGGACTTCTGACTTGGTCACTTGATGCCCCTCCATGGAGGGACAACCAACCTCTTGCAGGTGGGGTGAGAGGCCAGGGCTGGCAATGGCAGTTGCAGGGGCTGCTCTGTGACAATGGCCCTGGAGCCCTTTCCCAGGCTGTCCATGGAACAAAGCCCAGCCCCTGCTCTGCTGGGCCCTCAGGGCTGTGCCAGGAGCTCTGGCTGTGCCAGGACACTGCTGTGTGCCCCAGCCAGCACACTCCCACTCTGAACTGGGCACTGGCATTTGCTTTGCCAGGGCATTCCTGGAGCACGTTGCTGACAGGGACTGTGGAGGGAGAGCCAAACCCTCCTGCCCTGCCCTCAGGAGATGCCCTTTGCTGCTGGAGCTGCTGGTGTGGAGCCCAGCTCTGTGCCAGCAGTGCCCAGGGCCTGTCCCTGCCTGTGATGCCAGCAGGGACACGCAGCAGGACTGTGCCCAAGCTGCCAGAGCACTCAGGCCTTGCAGCCCCAGCAGGGCTGGGAAGGACAGTGTGGAGCTGGAAAGAGCAGGTGTGGAAGGAGCAAGTGCCCTTGTCCCTGGCTGTGCTGCTGTGCTGGGAGTCTCTTCCCTCCAGCTCTGCACACAGGCACTGCCCCTGCAGCTCCAGAGAAGGGCTGAGGAAGCATCTTGGACACAGAGGTCGGGACAGGGAACTTGATTTCATTAAATGTACAGATATAATGACTGCTGAAAGCCCTTGGGTTACAGCAGACAAGTAGATACTGATGTGGTAATAGTATGGATAAAGACATTTTTTATGGAAAAATTTATAATAAATAAAGTTCAAAATCAAAACCAAGAAAGCCAAAAAGCAAACAAAATGAAAACAATAGCAAAAAAAAGAATGCACCAAAACCACCACCTCACATGGCAGAAAGGAGTTTAGGCTTGTAATGAGTTACTTTATCAATAGTATGCAGGAAAAAGTTCAGTCACCATTTTTCTGAGAGCTTCCTTGAGCTCCTGGTTCCTCAGGCTGTAGATGAGGGGATTCAGTGCTGGAGGCACCACCGAGTACAGAACTGACACAATCAGATCCAGGGATGGGGAGGAGATGGAGGGGGGCTTCAGGTAGGCAAATGCTGCAGTGCTGATAAACAGGGAGACCACGGCCAGGTGAGGGAGGCACGTGGAAAAGGCTTTGTGACATCCCTGCTCAGAGGGATCCTCAGCACAGCCCTGAAGATGTGCACACAGGAGAAAACAATGAAAACAAAACAGGCAAACCCTAAACAGCCACTACCCACAGTGATCCCAATTTCCCTGAGGTAGCCTGAGTGTGAGCAGGAGAGCTTGAGGATGTGTGGGATTTCACAGAAGAACTGGCCCAGGGCATTGCCCTGGCATAAAGGCAGAGAAAATGTATTGGCTGTGTGCAGCAGAGAATACAGAAACCCAGAGGCCCAGGCAGCTGCTGCCATGTGGGCACAAGCTCTGCTGCCCAGGAGGGTCCCGTAGTGCAGGGGTTTGCAGATGGCAACGCAGCGGTCGTAGCACATGATGGTCAGGAGGGAAAACTGTGCTGAGATGAAAAAAGTAAAGAGAAAAAACTGTGCAGCACATCCTGTGTAGGAGATGGTTGTGCTGTCCCAGAGGGAGTTGTGCATGGCTTTGGGCACAGTGGTGCAGATGCAGCCCAGGTCTGTGAGGGAGAGGTGCAGCAGGAAGAAGTCCCTGGGGGTGTGCAGGTGCTGGTCGCAGGCTACGGCGCTGAGGATGAGGCCGTTGCCCAGGAGGGCAGCCAGGGAGATGCCCATGAAGAGCCAGAAGTGCAGCAGCTGCAGCTCCCTCCTGTCTGCCAATGCCAGGAGGAGGAACTGGGCCATGGAGCTGCTGTTGGGCATTGGCTGTTCCTTAGCACAGGGTCTGTTCAGAGAAGGAAAGCACAGGGAACAGTTAGGACAGCCCCCTCTCAGCAAAGCCAGTGCAGTTTTCAGGGCAATCCCCTCCAAGTAAAGGCATTTCTTTTCTCTGCTTTGTGCTCTCTGAGGGTGCTGTGAGGAGCAGGAGCTCTGCCCATGTGCTGCCCAGGACTCAGCTTTGCTCTGCTGCAGTGCAGACATGGAGCTGGTTTGTGACAGCTCCCATGATCACAGGGGATGTCACCTGGAACCCCTTTTCAGATGGAAAAGTTAAATTCCTGTCCTGTTGTCCTGGAGCAATTTGGGCTGCAGAAGAGAGGCACAGTGTATCCTTAAATTAATTTTGACTGGGTTTTTTTGTTACAGTCGTAACACCAGGGTGTGCAGATTCCTTCTGCAGGGAGCTCTCAGCCATCCTGCCAGTGCTGAGCCCCTTTCAGCTCTGTCTGTGCCCTGCTGGTGTCCCTGAGCTCCCTGGCATTGCCCTCAGCCCTGCTGGGCTGTGCAGAGGAGCTGCTCCTGGGCAGAGCTGTCTCTCTGCAGCGCTGCCCGCTTGCCAGGAGCTGCCTGTGTGCCAGGAGCCCGGCCCAGCTCAGCAGCACAGCAACAGCCCCAGGCATTTCATCACCCTCGAGGGCTTTGCTGTTCTTTAGTGAGACTCAGTCCCTGAGAGTAAGTGCAAAAATCTTTTCAAGAAGTCCAAGTGAGATTGAAACATGAAAGTTTCTTGTAGTGCCAATGAGTCTCACTGAGGGACACAACTGAGAATGAGTCCCCAAGTTCCAGCTGGAACAGAAAACTGCAAACAGTGATGACAAGGATGGTCAAGCAAGGGAAAGGTGGCTCTGAAGCTGAATAAACCTTGACTTGTTTTCCTAATCCAAAGGGCCAAGGCCTGACCCCCAGCCCCTGGGAAGGCAGATCCTGTCCCTGCCTCATTGCTCAGGGCTCTTCCTGGGGCACTGGGATGTGGGATGTGCAGTGCCAAGGGCAGGACGATGGGGTGGCACCTGCCAGGCTGCTGAGCAGGGACAAGGAGGCCAGGAGGCCCCAGGGCTGCAAGGGCCACTTGTCTCCTCCTGGCCTCAGGGGCACAGCCAGCAGCCATGGCCAAAGGCCTGCAGAAGGGGGCTGTGTCAGGGCCTTTCAGCTTCTGCACAGGCCTCTCTGCTGTGCAGCCCAGGCTGTCCTACGGTGTCCACGCCCTGCCCCTTTCCCTGCAGGCTGTCATCATCCCCCCAGCTGCCCCACCTTGCTGGCCCCTTCCTGCACTGACATCTCTGCATCCTCCCTGGCTCTTCCTGCACACACAAAGCCTTGGGCTCATCCAGACTCCTCTGTGACATATTGCACCACAATACTGACCTTGGTGGGGAATTTCTTATTTCTTGTCACCAGTCTGGTGCCCTTGGTGGCACTAGTTCTTTCTTAGGCTGTTTTCTGCCATGAAGAAAAGCTCCACCACCTCTGACATCCCCCTTCCAAACCTCTCAGGCTACTCCTCTACTGTCCTCAGTCTTCGCACCACTGACCCCTGAGTCCTCAGCCACCATACAGGGGTCACGTGCTTCCCAAATTCCTTCCTGGGAGATCTCTGTGACCTCTCCAGGGTTTTGGAAGATGACAGTTTAGTGCCCTTATCCCAGGAAACACAGAGTGACACTTTTTTCCAAGGGTTGTCTTGGCAGAATGAGGCACAATATGTTTAACCTTTCTGGGACAAGGGAGCTCTGAGCTCTGCCTTGGGAGGGCAGTCGAAGTGCCAACCACTGGAGTGGGAGCTACAAATCATCAAGTCTTGTGTTCTTTGGAGGGCCAGACACTGATGAGACTGCTGTGTGTGCACATGTAAGGACTTGAAGGGCACAAGTCTAAAAACACCGTCAAAGAAGGAAAATCCCATAAAGCGCCACAACACAGAAGCATTGGTGGCAAACAGGCAGGCATTTAATTCCAAGGCCTAAACAGAGGTGAAGCTTTGGAAGTAGCACACAGGACAGAATTGCACTGTGCAGACTGAGGGAAAGAGCAGATAGCCACAACAGGAAGCCAGGGCTGGTAAGGCAGGTGTGGGGAACCCATCCAGACAAAGATTCCCACCTACAGACTGTGAGCACACCGGGCAAAACTCCCACCGTGGCAAGCTGTGGCAAAGGAAGCAAGTCCCTGTACATGTGCCAGCCCAAGCTGTGGGAACAGCA
Organism: Pyrocephalus nanus; assembly: GCA_038380795.1. Taxonomy (NCBI): domain Eukaryota; kingdom Metazoa; phylum Chordata; class Aves; order Passeriformes; family Tyrannidae; genus Pyrocephalus; species Pyrocephalus nanus. The sequence continues at coordinate 436,547 of JAWZSU010000039.1, forward strand.
TCTACCCCCCTGAATACCTGGGCCTTGGGCTGGATAAAAGTGATGCCCCAGAAGCACAACTTGGGGACCCATCACCGACAGACCAGGGTGAAGAAGGACCAGCAGGACGCCCAAGGGATCTCCATGGTGTGATATATTTACTGAATCTCTGTGTCTCTCTCACTGTCTTCCCACCACCCCCTTCTTCTCTCTCTTTCTATTCCTTTTTTTCTCTCTCCACCTCATATTTACTGTTAAATCACACCTGTACTGCTGACTTTGGCACATGGTCTCCTTTGCACCTGGATTCAGGCAGAGGAGTCTTTTAATAATGGGAACCTGAGAATATCCATGAGGTTTTACAGTGTGGGAATGGCCATGAGATTCCATGGGGTTCCACAGTGTCCCAGGATTCCTTTGGTTCCAGGAGGGCCTGCAGTGTCACAGTAGCCCCTTGATTCCATGAGGTTCTGAAAAGTCCCGGGGTTCCTTTGGTTCTGTGAGGCCCTACAGTGTTATAGTGGCCTTTGAGTCCCCGAGGTTCCTCAGCGTCACAATGGCCCCTTGATTCCATGAGCTGTCACACTGTCACAATGCTCCCTTGATTCCATGAGATTCCACAGTGTCCCAGGGTTCCTTTGGCTCCAGAAGGCCCTACAGTGTCACAATGGCCCCTTTACTCCAGGAGGTTCCACAGTGTCCTTGCTGGAACACACGTGGCTGTAATGTTGTCACCCCTGCAGAGCCAGTGTGGGTTTGGGAAAGGCAGGTCCTGCCTGACCAACCTCATCTGCTTTTGTGACAGATGGCCCACAAGTAGCTGAGGGAAAGGCTGTGGATGTGTCTCTCTTGACCCCATCTCCCACAGCATCTCCTGCAGAGACTGGCTGCTCATGGCCTGGACGAGGGAACTGTTTGCTGGGAGAAAAACTGGCTGATGGCCCAGAGAGTGGTGGGGGATGGAACTAAATCCAGGTGAGGCCGGTCACTAGTGGGGTTCCCAAGGGCTCAGTGTTGTGGCTGGTCCTGTTTGATATTGTTATTGGTGATCTGGATGAGGGGATCGAGTGCCCCCTCAGGAAATTGGTGGATCCCATGAAGTTGGGTGTGAGTGTGGATCTGCTGCAGGGCAGGAAGGCTCTGCAGAGGGATCTGGACAGGCTGCATCAATCAGGCCAAGTGTCAGGGCCTGCACTTGGGTCACAACAAGCCCCTGGAACGCTCCAGGCTGGGGGCAGAGGGGCTTGAGAGCTGCTCAGCAGGAAGGGACTTGGGGGTGCTGCTTGACAGTGACTGGATATGAGCCAGAGTGTGCCCAGGGGGCAAGAAGGCCAAGGGCACCCTGGCCTTTCTGGAGAACAGGGTGGCCAGCAGGACCAGGGCAGGGATTGTCCCTCTGTGCTGGGCACTGGGGAGGCCCCACCTGGAGTGCTGTGTCCAGTTCTGGCCCCTGAGTGCAAAAAAGAAGTTGGTCTCTTCTTGTCATGGGTTCAAGCGGCTGAATTTTTGGTAATAGAGAGCCATAGAGATGATTTTGGTTGGAAGTTACTAGAACCTTTTGCTGTTCTTTGAAAAAGCCAATGATAGCCAGCTTTGGGATGGACTTCCTACTACTAGGCAATAGTAGCAATCCGTGCTGGAGCAGAAGAGTGCATGAGGAGGCTGTAACCCTGTGGGAGGCCTCAGATGAAACAGAGTCTTGCTAAAGACCTGTGGCCCACGGAGAGAGAAACCTACGCTGGAACAAGTTGTTCCGCATACGACTTGAATCCTTGCATATGTTTTACCTTACGGATACTGTAAGAGGCTACTGGAGGAAGTGGTCACAGCACCAAGGCTGCCAGAGCTCAAGAAGGATTGGCACGATACCCTCAGGCACATGCTGTGACTCTTGGGGATGGTCCTGTGCAGGGCTAAGTCTTGGACTCAAGGACTTGTGTGTCCCTTCCAACTCGGCACATTCTGTGGGATTCCGGGTGGTGTCCTGGCCCCCCCTCCCCGAGCGGGAATCGCCGCAGCTCCACCTCAGCGGCGTCTCTGCCCCCTCAGCAGGGAGGGTGGCAGCTCCAGGGGTGCCCTCGGGGCTCATCACCCCCTCGCACGGAGCTCAGCCACGGCATCCACTGGGCTGACAGGCACATCCCTGCACGCGTCCCAAAGGCTCTGGCAGCGCAGTGGGAGCTGCCATACAAACCTGCAGCCACCCAGCTTTCGGGCTGCAGGGAGTCCAGAGCTGGTGCTGGTCTTGGCCGGCAGCAGAGGCAGCAGCTGGGGAGGTGTGACCAGGTGGATGATCTGCTCTGCCTGCTGGTGGAGCTGAGAGAGGAGCTAGAAAGGTTCAAAAGGATCAGAGAGGAGGAGGTGCACTGCTGGAGCCATGCAGGCTCAAAAACGAGGAAACAAAAGATCAAGGGTGTCCTGCCTCCTCCCCCCACCAGGCTGAAGGAAGGAGATGAAAGGGAAGGGGTGAAGGGAAGCCTCCTGCTGGAGCAGGGGGCAAAAGCCCTCCTTCACAGAATCGCAGACTGCTTGGTGTTGGAAGGCACCACAAAGACCATGGAGTTGCAACCCCCCCCTGCCACTGGCAGGGACACCTTCCACTCGACCAGCTTGCTCAGGCATCGCACCCTTAAGGAGAAGGGATCCCCCAAGATCTGGAAATGCTGCTGCTCCAAAGGAATGCCCAAAGTCCCAAGGTCCACAAAACCTCCAAGTAGTAAATTCCATGCTTGGCCTGGACGGTGGGATGTTAGTGCCTGAGCTACTGTATAAGCACACAGCAGTGGGCTTTGGCAAAAGGGGTAGGGTGCAAGGGAAGAGATGAATTAAAGGGGCCAGGGAGAGAAAGAGAGAAAAAGAGAGACAACTCCCCAGGCAGCCCCAGCCCCAGCCTGGCAGTATGAGAAGCAGAAAAGGCCTTGACACTGGGCAAGCTCTGCTCAACCTTTCTCTTTATTTTCAAATATTAAGCAGAAAGGTAGAAAAATAGAACTCCATGTGGAGTAGGTGCAGAATACTTAACCCTATCCTGACTATGTATCTTAGCCTAACTCTACCCCAGCCTAAATCAGCCCTTGGTAAAGCACTATGTTAAAATCTAACCCCCCATGAGTCTAAGGCCATACTAGAGCCCCAACTCTACCCCAGCCTAAACCAACCCTTGGAAATGTAATAAGGGAAACTCTAACACTATACTTAATCTAGGCCTATCCTCCTGTAACTCTAGCCCAGCCTAAAGCAGCAAGTGGGGAAGCTGCAGCTGCCTATTCCAGGAGCAGGAAGGTGCCTGGGCGGCCCTGCTGCAGTGCCAAGAGCAGCACAGGGCAGAGCTGCCCCTGGCAGGGCTGGTCAGCAGGAGCTGCAGGAGCTGGAGGAGGGCAGCACCTGGAGCTGCCAGTCGTGCCACTGAGGCAAACGCTCCCAGGCTGATTCCACCAAACTCTGCACCCAGCCGGTGATTTTCTGCCCCTCCGAGTGGGAGTCTGTGCAGAGGGTGCGCACCAGGGGCGAGGGCTGATTGTTGTGCGTGGGGTGGATGAAGCACAAGGTGTCCCCCGTCATCCTGGAGCACGAGCACTCCAGCAGCACACGGATGGGGCAGCACCTCTCTGGCACATCCATCCCATCCTCGGGCAGCTGCAGGTGGAAAGAGTGCCTGGGGGGTGGCCTCAGGAACACGAGCAGCTGGTAGAGGATGCAGTGCCCCAGGTCACTCCAGGACTCGAGGGGGCCCTGCTTGCCAGTGGCCGGGTGCAGCTCTGGCATGAGGGTGTTGTGGGAGAGCACTTGGCACACCTCCAGCAGGTCCCGCACCAGCTTCTTCAGGCTCTGGCCCATGGAGGGCAGTTCCTGCAGCGGTGACAGGCTGAGCTCTGCAAAGAGCCTGACAGCACCCACTGCTCTGCTCAGCTCATCTTCCTCCTCTCCTCTGGAGCGGTCCTGCTCCTGGCCAGAGGCCTCCTCCCTTTGCCAGCCCAGCCAGCAGAGCTCAGCTCCTGCAGCCACCCACAAGAGCCAGTGCTGCAAGATCCAAAGGAGGGGAACTTCTTCCAGGGCCCTCCTCCACTCCATGTCCTCCCACAGCTGGGTCATCTTCTCCTCTAGAAAAATCTGCCGTTCCTTCATCCGCTGGACAGCGACTGCATCACTCTGGCCATTCTGTGTGGGCTCGGGCAGGATGGCCAGAACAGCCAGGAGGAGCACAATTGCTGAATCCATGGCCTGCAGGAGATGGGAGACAAGTTTCTTGGGGCACTTGCCAACACAGAGAGCCCTGAGCACCAGTGCCAGGCCCCAGGGGCACAACTCGGCCCTGCTGGGAGGGACTCGGCTTTCGCTCAGGGCTACAAACCCCCCTGGGCATCTTCCCCACGGCCCATCCATCCCAGCCTTCCCCCTGCACATGCACTCACTGATCACCCAAGTCCAACTGCCCTGGGGCTGCCTGATATTGTCCTTGGGGACAGCTCCCATTGTCACCTGTCCTCTGGGATGTCACAGCCACCAGAGACACATCACGCAGCCAACAAGCCTGAAACGAGAGCAAGGCCTAAAAGAGTTAACTGAGATCTCACTGCCCTAAGCTCCCCACAGACTCTGCCTATTATCAATATGCATGATTAGGTGTTGTAATCATATGAATATGGCACAACTTTCTCCGCCTGGCTGCAGAATCCATCGGAGCTCGGGAGCCCCTGGGCACGCCCCGGGTAAGATTTACTCGGAGGGGCTCCCGTCCTCGACGACTCACTGCGGGGTTGGAAAAGGACTCGCTGCCTATTGATTAAAAGTTTTTATATTTGGGTTATTCTGTTTTGGGTTTGGGGTTCCCATAAGATGAGGACAGGACACCGTCTCACTGGGAGTAACGGACAAGGATGCTTTTCCTGGGGTGTGACCCCTGAGAGCTGGTATGTTCCAGATTTGTTTTTATTTGGCCAAATATTGTTTGTTTTGAGGGAAACAAGGTATCTACGTTTCCTTTTGGTTGTTCTTTTGTTTATGGGATTAGTTCCCTTAAATTTATAACCACCCTATGAATTGGGATTTGGGGCACTGCTGTTGCATTACTCCTGCAGTGCAGCAGCTGTCACAGTACTTTGTTATATGTTGCTTTGCTAATTTTGTGTTGTCTTGTTTTGTGCTGGAAACAAAATTGAACTTGGGAGGTTTTGTTTGTTGTGAACCAGTCATAGAAACATCTTGCTAAGGAGTTGTTATGGGAGAGGGATCTGAGAAATTGAGTGTGAAAACACCACACAGCCCAAGACTAGAATTTGTCCATGCTGTAACTGTTCATTAGATGTTCCTGCTTTATGTAATAGTTGCAAAAGATATTCTTGGACCCCGTGGTATGCAGGAAACATGCCTAGATCGGACTTTGCATTTATATTGTATTAGATGTGGAGCTAATCAGAACTTGGAAGAAACTCAGTGGGCCAGGTTTGATTGTTGTAGCACGCATAGATCTGTGTATTTCTCGATGCATTCAGATTTACTCTAGAGTGTGTATTTTGTGGTCAGCAGTGGCATCTCATGGATTGGTGTAGATAATACAGGTTTATTGTGAAGGCCAAATATTTGGTTGTCTTAGGGCGAGATCTTATGGATTTGTGCGATAGTACAGATTGGCTGTGAGTCGTGGATTAAGATCGAGAATAGTTACTTGAATTTGAAGAGTAGATATTATTTGGCAATATAATAGTTGTGATTGTTAGTATATTACAGATTTAATCGTTTATCTTCATAATGGGAGTCAAAATGAGTAAAAAAATAAATGCCAGAAGTCATGTGGGGTGAATATTAAAACACTGGAGAGACCTGGGAGGAATTCCCAGAGAGAACCAAAGTAAAAAGACCTTTTTAAAATATTGCCAGAATTGGTGGCCGCTGTATATATTAGATGATGGTGAAAAATGGCCACGGCAAGGAAGTCTTAATTACAACACAATTTTACGGCTTTTGTTGTTCCTTTGCAGGGAGCTGAAGCGGGATGAGGTGATGTGTGCAGTCATGTTTTTCACTTTAGGGAATAAACCTGAGTGGCAGAAAAGTTGTGGTATTAATACAGCCCCCCAAGACCCCCTTGTTTTGGCACTGGAGAGGAGTCAGAAGAATAGCAGGCCAAGGAAGCGTTGTTGTGATGCGTGCAGCACAGGTCAGGGGGGTCTCAAGCTGGGAAAGAGAGAGTGATGAGGAAAGTATCCCAGAGCCTCACGAACTGCAGCCTCATTGTAGAGCACCAGAGCCAGCTGGGCAGGGACCAAGGTGTTGTCTCCGAAGCGGGTCGTCCATGCCGAGTGCATGGCTCAAGGCCCGAGTGCACGGCTTGGAAATGTTGTAACCTCTCGTGAAAGCCGTCTGAATTCCCTGACTTTTCGCCGAGAGAGAGCTCCGCAGCTAGTTTGTGCCGGGCGGGTCGGCCGGCATCCCCGACGTCGCTGGAAATAAAGGCCTTGCCGCTTCAAGCCAAAACTCGTCTCTCGAGCGGTTACTTCTGTGCCGGGGTCCGGGGAGGGAGGAGTAGCTGGGGCTCTCTTCGGGTGGCGCGGCTGTGGCCGAGTCGGCTCGAGCGCGGAGGCTGGAGCCGGCGTCCGAGCCCGGTGGGGTAAAGCCAGTGTTTGTCCCACTACAGACATCACTCATTACTGGTTTCCACTTTGACATATTGGCCTGTTAACTGAAACCTTTTTGGATGCAACCATCCAAACAATTCCTTATCCATGCAATATTCCATCCATATCTCTCCAATTATGAGGACAGATTGTCATGGAGGAGTCTATCACGGGCCTTAGAGGAGTCGGGGTAAATGGCATCAGTTGTCACTGTTGGAGAAGACCACTAGGTTAATCAGGCATGACTTGCCCTTGCTGAGGCCATGTTTGCTCTCTCTAATCACCTCCTTGTCTGCCATATGATCCAATATAACTTCTAGGAAGATCTGTTCTATGATCTCCCTGGGCACTAAGGTGAGGCTGACTGGTCAGCAGTCCCCAGGATCCTCCTTATAACCCCTTGTAAAATTGAGTGTGATATCAAGCCTTCCCCCTTGGTGGTGGCCGTAACAAACACAAACCAAAATGACAGAAAGTATGGCCAGGGAAATCCATGTGTGTGTTTTTACCTCCATTTTTTTCTAACATTAGTGCACTGGTGTTTGTCCTATTAATTTCTCCTTGATGGGAGTCCAGCTGCTGACCAGGGTTCATTTATCAAGCTCACTCCTGCACTTCTTCTCACATCAGTAAAACAGTAACAATTCCATGAAGTAATATGGCCAATGAAATTATCAGCACTAATGCAGATAGGTCTACAATGGTCCCATGTTGTCTTTTGATTCAGAACAGAGGCAGTCAAGGTCTCTCAAGGCCACAGTATCAGCAGGATACTGTCAGGAATGCAGTTTACCAATGCATCAAAAGACATGAGTACAGGAGATCAAGTAAAGATTAACTATTTATTTTCAAAAAGATCACGAGTTTCTACCTGATCCAGTGTCACTGTGGAAGATACATGATGTCCTCCCTTACCAGAGACATTGACACCAACCAAAACAAGATTTTCCACATTCCTTTTAATAATGCATGGCATCCTGAAGTCTGCTGTCTGCCTATGATGATGCAAGATGCTCAGAAGTCATTACAGCAAAACCCGAGGGGATTATTTTCTCATTTCCATAATTACACAATCAGTAATAATATCACAGACAAATCTTACCTCAAAACGTGTACTCAAATCTTTAATGGTTATATTTCTTCAGTGTTGTGTGGGATTAAAGCCCTGTGTATGATAAGGCTGCAGCAGTGAAGGGAGATAAATAGTTCAGCTTTCATCAGCTCTGGGCTTTCATTCCTGAGAGAAGGTAACTGTGCCCCCAAAACAGATGATGTGGGTTACAGATTAGAAATCTCTTTATCTTGGAGAGCAAAAAGTGAGAGAAGACTGTCCAGACACAGCTGTCCATTTCAGAAGTGGGTCTGTCCAGCAGCCCTGGATATTTTCCATCCAACTAACTTGCTCTGGTATCACCAGAGGATCCTGTGCTGGAATGCCCTCCAATCTCTGTAGGGCCATGACAACTAAATTCCCAGCTCACTAGAATGAGCAGAATTCTTTTGGTGCCTTTTCTCAGTGATGTTTCAAACCTAAGCCCTGAAGGGTCTGTACTCACAAATAAATTTGGGATGTGCTGTATTTCATGGAGTCCTAAATGGCAGAGCTCATTCAGCACTTTTCTGAACAGTCTGAACAAAGTGTCTAAAAAGAAATCCATGGTTTAGGGAGTAAAATGCCACTGGGTGAAGAATCCCAAACATCACAATTGCCTCATTTATTATTCTGAAGGAGTGCTACTGTAATTTTAATGGTCCAAAGAAGCACGGGGAAGGGCCCAGGGGTAGATCTTTCTCAGGCATCATTTCTAGCTCCATCAGAGCCCAGCCAGCAAAAGGAAACAAGATAGGTACTGTGCCACCTCTGTGGTGAGAAAAGATTTGAGTTCCTCTCAGCCTGATGGAAGAGCGACCTCTTTTCTTAGTTAAACCAACCTTTACTCCTAGTCAAGAGACAGTCAAAAGTAGATGGAAATATCAAACACTGAAAGAGAGAAAAAAGACTAACTAATGAATGGTCACCATCCCTTTTCCCACTTGCTTTTCTAACCCCCAGAGGACCATGAGCCATGGATTGCATTTGTGTTACTGGTGCTGGGGACGTGCATGTGCTCTCTCCCCAGCTCTCTCCCTGTCCCACACCACACAGTGCCTCTTAGACATGAAATAAAGTAGCAAAGAGCATCTTCTCTACAAGAGCCGTTTTGCCAAAATGCTTCCTATATTGTGTTCAGCTCTCATTATGGTTTACAGTGGCTCCCAAACGACTCCCTAAACGTACAATGTCTCTGCTTATATTCCTGTCTGAAAACCCGTTTGTCTTGGGGTTTGGAATTGGTGCATTTGGTGGGTTTGTGAACAGAATTTTAACTCATCTTCATTATGCTGTTTGATCTCTCCCTGAGTTGGGTGGAACTGCGTACAAGGGACCGACCTGACACAAGCAGTTAGGGAAAGGGGATTTTTGAATTCTATGATTAATGTTAACTGCTGTATCTTGTCTGTCTGATCAGACTGGCAAAGGTTGTTCTTTGTTCAACCAAAGAATCATCATTTTCAAGAACAGTGCCTCGAAGCACTTGCCTGAGACTTCCCTTGGTCTTTCTTACAGGGGAAAGAAAATTCACATTTCAAAAATGCCTGTCAAGCATTACTTATGCACTGCTAAAATGCAGCTTTTCTTCTTTACTGCCTTTCCACAGGTCTACAGGGAAGAGCTTTAGAAGCAAGAATTAAGATTTCTGCAACGCAGAGCCCCGAGAGGTGATGTGCTCGATGGGTCTGAGCTCAAAGCAGGCTAAATTCAGTGCAGATATGAATCTAATGGAGCCACCTACTTTACACCACAGGTGAATTTGGCTTGATCTCACTTACCATGTGTCCGAATAAACAGTTGGTAGATTAAAAAAAAAAAAATACCTGGTTTCACTATCCTTACTGGAGGTCTGAATTAGAGTTAAAATTTTCCAGAGGCCTGGAAAAGCCATATATTACAATGGCAGATGGTATTTTTCACCACAGCAAATGCATGAGTTTGGACAGAGTTGATGGAGGTGCCCAGTGACTGATCTGTTTTACAAATGGCAATTATTTTGAGTGGCTTCTCAGATCCCTAAGCTGCCCTTTGAGTTTAATGTATGAATGAGCCCAAAACAAAAAAATTGCAATTGCAGCAAAACTTCCACATTCTGCCTGACTTGGAACAAAGTCTGAGAAGGTTGCTGCGTGTTCAGTGCTGAATAAAAGTGGTAAATTATTGAAAATATTTCCATAATTATCAGGTGGAAAAAAGCTCCCAAATTATTTGGGCCTTGCCCATGTACCCACTTTGCAAAAAAGACATCATTTTCACTGACAACGTTTTGCATGAAGCTGAAAATTAGGTTACAGTGAAACCGTTGAATAAGCATAAAACCAGCTTATCCCCTTCAAGCACAAATAGCTGAAGGATTGGTTTGTGGCAAGGAATCACCTATGACAATCATGCCCTTTCATGTTCTGGCGTGGAGCTGCTCTGGGTACTCCCCCCTCCACCCAATCTACTCTCCAGCCTGGGTGAAATCACATCTTTGGCCTTCAGCAGGCAGTCCTGTTTGAAGTGAATAGTTTGGAGAAGAACTCTGGCCCTGGAGCCATGGGCTACTGGAAATGAAAGAGCAGGCTGAGGTTGCACAGCTTCTGGTTGCTCCTGACATAACCTGGAGCAGGGAGCAAGGGGTGTGAGGGCTTCCTGCTCTGTGGGAGAAGGGGAGATGCCCAGGGGAATAACAAGCAGCATCATCCCCTCCCGCAGGAGCTTGTGTGGAGCTCTTGGGAACTCACTGGTGCCATTCAAGCAGAGTTATGGGTTCCCTGCAGGAAAGAAAAGATTAAAACAAAAGAATTATAGTAGTAGCTGGACAGTTGGAAAAATGCATAGAAATGAGTCAGGGGAATTGGATGAATAAAAAGCTCCCCCCATTTGCCCCCAGGTGCCAGCAAGGTAAACAGTCAAATGGCTTTGCTTTCATAAAGTGCCTTTTTTTTTTTTTTTTTAGACTTTTGGTTCTGTTTTTCTTCTTTATCTCTCCACAGCAGTCGCTGACAGATGACCTTTAAAGCCTGGGAGAGCTGCACCAGCAGGTGATTTACTAACAGCTGTGCCAGTCAGCAAACTGGAAGGGGACAGAGGTCACCACCAGCTGGGGCTGCCCGGCCAATTCAGGGGTGGGATTTAATTAAAGAAAGATGCATTACACTTTTTATTGATTTGTGTGCACAAGCTTTTTTCTTTTTTTCTTGGTTTGTTGTCTTTTTTTTTGCCTCCCATTCCCTGCACCTGAACATTTTCTCCTGGATGTGTCAGCCCCCTCACCTTGTCCCCCGAGGATGCTGCTCCCTGAAATCCCACCTAACGCTTGCAGATGGGCCTGGGAACAGGTGGGGAGGAGACAAGGGGAGGGGAAGGCAGCAGCTGACAGCACACAGCGTCCCTGCTTGTCCCTCAGTGCTCATGGGGTGCTGGATGGGTGTTTGGGGAGATGCTGGTTTTCTTTTCCTCTCCCCCTGCACTAAAACTCTGCCCTCCTTCTGTGTTCCAGATGATCCGCTGGGAGAGGTAGGAAAAAGGCATTAAAAGCACAGGTTTTGTCTAGGATCAAGGACTTGTCCACTAAAGACAGTGGGCATTTTTGGAGCAGCAAAATGCAGAGTAAAAGGACAGAGGAAAAATTCCATGGCTTTGTATTCACAAGCAAGCGTCACTCATTATTCTCACTCATGCACCTCATCCCCTTTTTTTGCTAAGTCAGACTTTTAATATAACTATTATTCTGCTGTTATTTTATTCAGATTTTAAAAAATATAATATTTGAACATAACCTTCTGTTCAAGTCAGAACTAAAAATTAGTGAGTCTTTAAAGACTCAGAGCTACAAATGTGGAAATTCAAGTAAGCAAGGTCAGTCCTGAGCAGACTTAAGTCACAACACTTTTCTTAAGCACTAAATCCCATTGGGAAAGAGCACCCTGCAAATCATGGGACCATTTTTTTGAGGACTCAGGAGCAGGAAAGAGAGATCCCTTTTCCCAAAAAGCCCAGTGCAGAGGATGCTGAGCTGTGCTGGGACACAAATAGCACCAGAGGGATGGCCACACAACAAGAGCTTCTGAAAATTAGGCCTCTCAGTAACTTCAAATACACTAGACAGTCCTTGTGGGGCGTCTCCAGATCTCATCCAAAGTAAGGGGAGAGCCTGCATTCTTATTTTGATTATATTTAGGTATGTGTTGTATCCATTACGTTGACTGATTTCATTAGCCTGTAATGGGTGCCTAATAAATGTGTAGTACACTGCAAGAGCTCTAACTCGAGAAGTCTACTGTATGAGGATGAGAAATATGCAACCTTAAAAGAAGTACCAAAAGAATTTTCAAGACAGTATCTGATAAAATTCTTTTTCTTCTTGACTTTCTAAACTTGTGAGTTTAAAGGTATAGTTACCATCTTGCCTCACTGCTGCCTGGCTAAGGCCATGGCTTTGAGAAAAGTCTCAGGTTTGCTGGAAAGTCTTTCAGTGATGGACAATCTGCTGTTCTAGTGGTGAAATTAATCATTCACAAAATAAACAAGATTTCGTGCCCAAATTTTTCCAAAGACCTTTTTCAGTCACAGAATCTTACAGGGAAGGAACAGATAATTCTTTTCAAAAGTCACTGCCTTTACAGATGTTTCTACTAAGTCACTTTGCAGTCTTCCATGGAGCTTCTGATGACTCTCAATGGAAGGCAGATTTCCTAGGCTTGGTGAGATGATTTTCTGAACCCTTCCAGTCTCTTTTCTCTGAATTGCTGGTCTCTTCCCAAGGTGATTGTCACAGGAATTTCGGGGCCACATGAACCAAAGACAAAGTAGGTTTCCCAGTAGTCAAGGATCTGTGGGTTCCCATTTCCCTCTGGTTTCCACCTTTTTGTTTTTATACCCATACATTGACAGCAGCCATTGTCTATGTTCTACAGCCCTAACTTGAGGCATACTCTTCCCAAAAATGGATGTTTTTGGTGTAGCAGACTGGCCTGGAATGTCTAGATCTAAACTAATTGCACATCCATCACAGACTTCCCGTCATCCCGCCAAAACTGGGATGCCTGTGTTTGGCTGAGCCTTTAAGCACAACCCAGGCATCTGCATGTCCAGTTCCCTTTAAAATGCACGGGAAATAAATATCCAACATCACTATGTGGCTTTGAAAATCCCCCTGCAATCTCTAACCCTCACTTCCCATCTGTAAAACAGGAATAACAGCAATTCCTACCCCGTTTCTGCTTTATCAGTCTTGTCTATGCAGACCACAAATTCTGTGAGACATGAACTGGCTGCTACTAAATATAGGTACAGTGTCTAGCATTGTTTTTATTAGAGCCCCTAGACACAACAGCTCCATAAATATCCATGTTGACTTTTTCCAGATTAAGAACACATCAATGGGAGCTTTGCTTGAGTAAGAACTGCAGGATCTGGCACCAGTGCTCTAAAACCCTAAATAGGAACGAGAGAGCCTGAAGCCTCTTCCAGCCTCATTCACTGGTATCAATGCTTTTAATACCAAGATAGCTGTTGTGACATAAAGGGTATGTTTCTCTTGGTGCTGTTTCTTGCAACTGAAAAGCCCTCCTGAAGTTTTAATTTTCTTTACTGAAAAGCCCCGCTAGGGTAAATCATCAACTCCCCAAATTTATAGGAGGCACAGCACTGGGTATGTCACATCCCTGAGCCCAGCCTACTGATTCACTTACTTATGCTTTTGTTCTTTTGCTTTGTAGTTCTCTTGATTTCAGCAACTGTCCATCATTTTCGTGTGGCTTGCTGGCTAGAATGCCCCCCACTATTCCAATAATCATTGCCCTGCTAGAGTGTTTATTGCTGGCTGAATGGCTGCACAGACTGGTAAAATGACCTACGCTGTGTGAATTTTCCCTCAGGTCTCTGGGGCCTCACAATTCTTGAAAGAATGTAAAGGAAGGGAAAAAAAAAAAAAAGCAAAAACAAACAAAACAAAAAAAAAAAAAAAAAAAAAAAAAGCAGCTTAGTTATGGGGAAAGGTCAAAGTCAAGTTTTCCTGCAATAGCAGATTTCTTCACATGCCTCTGATACTGAGCACTCACCACCTTCTATACTCAAAGAGCAGCTGTGAACTTGCCATGAGACAAGAACTGAGCCAGGTAACGTCTAACAGCCTGTGAAGCACCTCTGCATCAAGAAAATATTGCTTAAATTGTATGTGTTCATCTCCTACAAAAACATGCCCCCTGGATGGGGTCCCAACACGAGTGACTGCCTGGTTGGTTGAGTTGAGGTTTGTGGTAGGTGCATTGTAAAAAAAACAAAACAAAAAAAAATAAAACAAAACCAAACCCCAAACAAACCACACATACACATAGAAAAAACAGTGACCAATACAAGATAATACACAGATGTGTAAATAACTGTGGGCAGATTTCCAAAACATGGGCTCTGTCGAACTTTTTATCAGCGGTTTGTTTTCCTTCTGGCTAAGGTTCTGAAAAGTGGGCAGCTAAAATTAGTCTCTCCCGGGTAAAAGCTTCAAAAGCATCTTAATAACAGAGGAATCTAAGTGCCTTGTAGAACACTAAGCCTAAAGGCTCTGGAAAATCTCAAGCCTCCATCCACATCTTTAGCGATATGATTTTTAAATGCTTGGAGCTCACGGGAGCTGCCGTTGCAGCCAAGGGTGAGGACTCTTCTGAGAAGCCTGAAGAAGTGGGTTATCCATCCCACTTTGTCTCCTGGCCTGATGCTTTTCCAAGGATCACACCTAATATGGATTTGCATGTTCAACATGACTCTAAACTTAAGCCACCGTTTTTTTTTCTTAAATCCTGGAGTGGGTTTCTATGCCATGGATACCACACCAGGGCATTTGCAGTTATGAATTCAGATCACGAGTGCTGTTCTTTTGGGGAAGATTTTACAGCACTGTTATTCCCATATCCACAGCTCATCACTGATGTCAGATGTGCTCGCTCTAGGCCATAGGGGGTATAAAGGGCACCCACATAAACAAGCACAATTTCTTCTCTCATGCAAATTTTATTACAGCTGTATGGGGGGGGTGGGACTGTAAAAGACTTCTGTGTTTAGTTGCTTCTTATGGAAAGAGAATTTTTTTCCATAATATTAAAAAAATAAATAAATAAAGGAAACAAAACCCAAATTTCACCCTGGAAGAAAGGCCAAAGGACTCCTGGAACAGCTATTTGAGAGCAAGCTGTTCCACACTCCTTATTCTACAAGAGCTTCCCGTGCAAAACAGAACAAAAAGCAGTTTTTTCTTGAAGGAGAATTTCTCTTACTGAACAGGGTAGGATGTGGAGCAGAAATCAGTTAGCAAAGAAACATCAAGGCCTGGGTGTGCCCAGGGCAATGCATCCCTTCATCCAACACATGCTCCAGAAACACAGGGAAGCCGTGCCACTGCCTAACTGTGTGTCTGCCGAGGACAGAGGGAGAGAGCTGAAGTAAATCCAAGCCAAAGATTGAGAGGGACCAACACAGCTCCAGAAACCCTGGCAGATGCCAAGGGAGAAGTGTCTTTGGTTGCACTCCTCAACCACACTCACAAACTTCTGCTGGTCCTGGGAATGGAAACGTAATTGCTGACAGGGAAATCAAAGAGAAGCAGTAAAAAAAGGCAAGGGCAAAACCCAATTGAATGCAAAACCTCTTCATTTCAGCTAGACCTAAGCAAGCATTTTACTCACTGCATTCAGCCTTGCTCTTGTTTCCATATGGGTCACCTAGAGGTCATGGCTTCTTAATCTTACGTATCCATCTCATGTCTGAGCCGTTTTCAGGATATATAAGATGTCTCTGCACTGCTTGTCAGGCATTTGTTATGATACCAAAATTCATACAATACCAGTCAGCTTGGCTATATGCAGGGTCACACAGTATGTCATCTGTAGTCTCCAAACAAGGTTTTCTGATTAAAAAAAAAAAAAAAAAATCTTTATTCACAAGGTGAAAATTCTCCAGGCAAGTAGCCTCTATTGTTACCATTTTCTTTTGCTATTAATATTATTGCCAGTAAGCTATTCACTCTGGAGCAAGCACAATGAAGAAGAGGCACTTGAAGGTCAGAAGGACTCAATATTAATGAAAAGTAAACATACAAGTCATGGAGGAATCACAAACCCAGCTTGAAGCTAATTTGGGTTTTTTATTCCAGCAAATATGCATGGTGGCTTTTGCATTGTGTTCACAGAGTTCTTGTTTGGAAGTGTTGTTAGGAACTTTTGAACTCGCCTTCAGTTGCTAAGCTGCTGAACTGTCAGCCAAACATTTCTTGCTCAGCCAGGGTCCCAGTGCAGTCCTAATTCAAGAAAATGGCAAGTTTTCCTTGGGTGTCCGTGGGGCAGTTCCTAACAACCACTCTCCTAAGGGCCCTAGAAAAGATCCCAGCCATGCTGCCTGCAGCATCATAAACCCTTTTCTGAGCTATCCTTCTGCTTGTACACAGAGCATCGCTTCCACAAACTGATGGGCTTCAGGCCAAATATGGAACAGCAATCAACATCTGTGCAGAGCTCACATTTGGCATGTTTCCATGAGTATTTATTCCTCCTTTGTCTTCAAGCAGCAACTACCACATCATGTATATTTGGTATGATTAATTGTGGGAATGTTGCTCATCCCAGCACAGCATGACATCTCTAATTACATGACATCTTTCTCTCATTTGTAAGGAAAGAATGGATTTTTGTATCTTGACATGTTGAACACTGTTGGATTGAGCCAGTTATCTTATATGGGCCTGCTCCCTGGTTCTTAGGGTTTGCAGATTATGGTTTCACATTAAGATCACATATGCCTTGTTATTGCAGCTGCATCCTGGAAGGAAAGCAAGTAGAGGAACCTCCACCACACAGAAGCTGTAAGATGATGTTTGGTTCAATGAACCAGTGGTTGGCAAGGTTGTTGTAGGCTATTATAATTTATACAGTTATTTGGTATTTATACATTTATGTGGTATTTGATTGTCCCAATATTTTTTTAAAATCTCAACAATGGAAAATTTAACACACAGTACACATTTCAGATATGAGGAAAGTCTAAGGATTCAATATTTTTGCCCAATTATTAGCTAAAAAAATGCATCTTTGTAGATCTGCTTCAAAAGTTGCGATTTTTTTATCTTTAGCATTTTTCAAGTCCGTTAATGCAAAGGAGTATTCAAAAATCTCCTAAAAGAGCTGTGAGATCCAGGTTAAAATTCTCATCCTGCTGGACTCCACAGAACTTTGTACAAAATTAAACAGACTGCATGAGAAAACTGCTTTGAAGCACATTATGTTTTGAGACTAGACTTTATGTTTTGAGTGGACAACGTAGCTACTGAAGCCTATATGGTGCAGTTTTAGCTGGGGTCATGCATCAGAAGGACCTAGAAGTCCAACCACACAGTCATGGAAAGAGGGAAATAAGCCTTGGTCATTGAATAAATAGAGCATTTTTTTCCCCTCCTTTGAGCAGGACTCCAGCCAATGTAGCTATTTTATTTAAAGCAAGGTGCTGCTCTCCTGCCCTGGAGTTTGCAAACTCAAGGGGTGAATGCTAAGTAAGGTCCACGTGCAGTTTCATTCGTGCACTGATGAAAATCTGCCCAACAGCTTGCATGGCAACCTGAAGCTGTATTTGTTTTAGGAGGATAAAGCTTAGTGCTTCAAAGAAAAGTTAAGAATCAGAGATCTGGGGAGACACAGAAGGCCAGCATGACGGTCTGAGAAAATTTTCACCAATATGCAAGAGGATTTGGCTTCTGGTGTCCTGATAATGTTGCTGCACATAGAAATCAAGGGCATCAGCGTTCTCATTCACAAACACAGCAGCGTTTTCCCTCTCCCTACTCATTCCACAGTTGCTTTTACTGGGGAAGGCAGAACTGCAGAGGCCAAGAGCAAGTGAACATTCAGTTCAGTCAGCGCTGAATTCCTCAGTCTGGAAACTATATTCTGTGAGTCAGGGCACTTGGACCACACAAAACCTCTTTCCATCTCTGCAAAGCATAATCTTCTGGAAACACGATCTTGTCTTTTTCGTTATGGCTGCTGGAATGATAATTACTTGGTTATTAACACTTAATGCAAACTCTTCCAAGCAGTTGCAGCTCCAGCGCTGCTGCTTTGTTTCTCCTGCTGTGGGAATGAGAGGGAAGAATTGGTAGTCTTCCCTCTCAGAAAAGGGACCTGCATAAATCACATCTCAGCATATAATTTGTTGTTGAACTACCCATGGGGTAGCTGGAAGATCAAGTCTCTAATTTTTCATTACCCTGCACTTGCCATTGGTAAGTGTGCAGATCCTTGAGTTAATGATTTTTGTATAGACACAAAAAGGCAAGACACACACACCGGTTAATGTTCAAGACTAATGTTCAAGGCAGCAGCAATACAGATGAGTTGTCCCTTCCATAGCTCACAATTAATGGCTATCATTAATGGACCTGGACAACTTCCTAAAAGGACTAATTAGTGTTTTAATTGGTTCTCTCACCATCCTATTTTATCTCCAGCCGTGTTAAGCAGTTTTCCAGTTAATAACTCATTTGAACTTTGTGGTCCAGTTTTTCCAGCTCAGCCATTTTTCCTCCTGGTTTATTTAGCTGACTTACAGCATGTAATTTCCACATATTTCTCAGCAGCTGAAATCAACTGAGTGCTGCCACTGTCCCCAGGGCAAGTGCTGCCTGGTACCCTCCCCATCCTCTGTGGGAGCCATTGTAGCCCTCTCTTTGCTGATGGAGAGGGATTCCCTTTGTAAAGGTTCACTGCTGCATTTGTGGTTTCTCTCAAAATTTCATGGCCAGCCCCTTCCAGTCCTCCCCTTTCCTGAAAGTTTTTGGCTTGGTTGTTATTTCGGTTTTTTTTCAGCAATGACTCAGCTTTTTATTTTTCAGCCTTTTTCACCCGCTGGGCAGTGAGACGAAGGTGAGGGACTCTGTTTTTTCTCATGCAAGCAGGGGGGCCCAGGGAATGACTGAGAACATCAGAGAAAGAAAGGTGAAAAAAAAGAGCCTGTACCATCAGGCTTGTTCCTTCTAGCCCTCAGAAGAGTCCTTTAGGAGAGTTCATCTCACTGGCCTTGCTCAATTGCCTTCTCGTTCAGTGTGCCCTGCACTTCACCTGTTTTCAGCTGGTGGTGGAAGAAGAGGAAAAAAATCTCATGAAAGAGGCAAATCTCATGGCTGAAAGCAGAAGTACAACCCAAATCAGAGGATCAAACTGCTCAGATACACTCCTGAACCAGCCACCAACCCTGCTGTCAAACCAGTCCTTCCCCAGTTAATTGGAAGAAGCTGCTGGGGATCCTTTACCAATCATTTCACATGTCCTGAAGAGATGAAGGTTACCCCAACCTGAAATAAGGAGTGTCATAAAAGAAAACAATACATGGGAACATGAACCACCAAAAAAAAAAAAAAAAAAAAAAAAAAAAAAAAAAAATATCACAGTGGCCCCAGAACACCTGTTTCAACTTCCACAGGACAGCAAAGACATGAGCTTTGCAAATCCCTGTGCAAAAGCTGCTCTGTCCAATTCTATCACCTGGATCAAAATAACATGTGAGGGAGCCTTGGTAGTGAGTACCAGGTGGATGGGCAGGTCTCAGAGCTCAAACAGGTGTCCCAAGAAGGCACAGTTAAGAGACACCCTGTTTTCCTCTCTCCACAGTAGCCCTTGGCATGCCTAAGAAAAGAAGATGCTTGAACACAGCAGCAACAGTAGTACTAAAAAGAACTCCTGTGTGTTAAATCATCAGGAAAAAAAAATTATTATCCTTTTCTTCTTTGTGTTCTTTTTTGTTTTCCTGCCAAATACCAGAGAGAACAAAATAGCTTTTTTTTTTTTTTTTTTTTTTTTTGCTGTGCAAGTCAAACTTGTAAAATCAGAGGAAAACAAATCCTGAGCAAATAACTGGAGGAAGTGAGGGTGGGGAGGTCGGCAGCAGGAAGACCAACTGATACATTTTCAGTGTTTGCTGTATTAAGCCTTGAAGTAGGAAGATAAATGAAGAATGGACATCTCCATAATCAAGAAATGCCCTGCTCTTTTTTTTTTTGGTGAGTAATGAAATGCTCACCAAGTTATATCCCAAAGTTGTATCCCAAGCCTAAAACTGCCCCTAGCAATCCACAGTGCAGCTCCCGACACTCCAGGGGCTCTCACATCAAAACATCTGTGAGACTGGATCTGACTGAAGAGAAAAAGTTGTGCTTAGAGCTAGCAATGTCTAAAATTCAGGATTTTATGTTATAAAATTTAAAAACAGAGAAGCATGTGTACCCACATGGCCAGAAGAGTCAACTTTGGCACCACAGTTGTGTCTGAAGCTGGGTGCAGAGCCTGTGGAGGATGCTCCTTGAGACACATGTCCAGTGGATGTTTGCAATACCACGTGAAGGGATCTTACTTTCCCTAGGCTGGCAGGAAGATCGTAGCCTGGCACACTAGAGACAGGACCCATCTGCTTCAGTGTGACCATGGACACCTCAGCAGATTTACAGTCTGCTGGCCAAGCTCAGCAGGGTGTCTGCAGAAGCATCTGTCTGCTCTGGGAGTATGGCAAGAAAAATACCACTGTATAATATTCACCAAGGGCCAGATTAGGCTCTGCTGGACAAAATTCTGCTATCACCAGGATTACCTGATTTCTGAGTAGTAGAACCATGTGCTTCTCTGCAGGATTGGAGCCATGCTAAAAGATATAGAGGGAAAGGGGCAAGCAGGCCTTTTGGCATCAGTGCTTCATCCCCTCTGGGCCAGAGGACTACCCTGGACCTCAGCCACCTGCTGGGAGCAGAGGTGTGCTTTGTTTTCTGTCCCTGCACACATTCCTGTGCAAGAACAACTTGTTGAGGCTGAGCCAAGACAGCATCTCTTGTTCTGTTCTTGGACTCTCCCACCATATCGGACTCTTTATCAGGGTATTCTTTTCTCTCCCCAGTTACTCCTAATTTGAAAACTGAGCTCCAATCCCCACCTATTGGTACACAAAGGAACCTTCTTCTTTCTCCTGAACACTGCTGTGACCACAACAGCTGTTACAACACAGAAGTACCTACAAGTTCACACTGTATAAGTCAGTTTTCCCCCTCCTGCCTTAAAAATGAAGGGTATCTTCCCATGCAGCAAAGTGAAAATTCTGCCTGTTTAAAATGTAAAAGAGCAGCAAGCTCAAAGAGACCTCGAGAGGTCACTGCCTGCCATAATAGGATTAAGGGCTGTATCTCAGGCAATGCTTCTGGAATCAGCTGTTGCTTATCTGGGCTTCTTTGTAGAAGCTGCAATCTCTTTGTAGCAGACTCCATTTCTGGGCTACCTAACAAATGCTTTATTTGGCTGAGTATACAAAGGCCAAATATAAAACCTGAGTTTCTTGTCACTGAATAACCAAAAGGCAGGTGCTTTAATTGGTGAAATAAATGCAACTCTCCTTCCCCAGTCTTTGCTGAGGAGGCTGCCTTCAAGAGCAGACTGCACTTTCTCCCAGCTCCTCCACACCACGCAGTGAAGATTAATTTTTTTTTACCCCAATTAGGTCTCTGAACTATTCTGAAATCCCACCCAAAGACATTACGCACACATGCTTCCACTTGCCTCCTGTTTACTACCAGGCACATCAGCACAACCAGCGCTATGTAAACGTGTTCCCTGATGGTCTCTTGACACATCTCCTGTTTCCCATCTGCAGAAAATGACAGCTCTTATGGAAAATAAGAAAGTGGCTACAAAATTGTGGCATTAAAATGACTTCTTGTACCCTCCTCTCTCGCTCTCCCAGAACAGGCATTCCTCCTCCACCTAATAAAGCATTCAGGCAGTTACTCAGCTCCCTCTCATCCCTGCAGCCAACACATCTTGCCCTCCTGAGAGGCTGCAGGCTTGGAGGAGGAGCAGTGGAGAGGAGGACTACGGGAGATATCCCTGCCTGTCCTGCCATCCAGAGCTGAGCACGCTCCCATTTGGAGTCATCAGACCCAGTGCAGAGCAGGAGAAGAGATAAGGATAAGAAAGTGCCAAGTTTTTCAGTCCCCTTTTTTACTTTTCCAAGCACTCTGTGCTTAACCTAATTTTACAAACCCAGCAGAGTGGCTTTCATAGGCAAAAGCTGCTTGCACAATGATTTCTATTCCACTCACTCCCAGTCCTTTTCTTCCACGAGTAAGAGCCGATAACCATCACTTGCAATTCAATAGGCTTCATATCATCTCCAGGAAATAATTGAAGCCTTTGTGGCTTTCAGAGCAACATTTTCGTATTTTCCCTGGCATCAAAATGCTGCTGGATTCTGTTTAAATGGAAGAGATGGCCAGTCTGCACTAGGTGAGGAAAGAGAAAGCCAAGAAGAAGACAAGTCAGCTGCCTGCAAATAAACAGGCTGAGCAGGGCAAAACCAGCAGTTCCCAACAGGAAGGACCAGTTCTTTCACCATGTGTTAAGTGTGCCTCCTGGGTAGACCTGGTCCCGCCGGAGAGGGGACTTAAAGCCCAGGCGCCGGGGCTCCGGTCCCTCCGCCTTCCGGGTAGACCTGGTCCCGGCGGGGACCCGTGGAGCCTGGGCGCCCGGGCTCGGGGCAGCCGTTCCCCTTCCGGGTAGACCTGGTCCCTCCAGCTCGGGCCTGTGTTTACCTTCTGGGTAGACCTGGTCCCGCCGGCTCGGGCCTGCCGTTCCCTTCCAGGTAGACCTGGTCCCGCCGGCTCGGGCCTGTGTTTGCCTTCTGGGTAGACCTGTTCCCGGCGGGGACACTTGGAGAGCCCCGACGCCGAGGCTCGGGCCTGCCGTTCCCTTCTGGGTAGACCTGGTCCCGGCGGGGGCCCTTCGAGCCTGGGCGCCGAGGCTCGGGCCTCCCGTTGCCTTCCGGGTAGACCCGGTCCCGCCGGCGACGGCCCTTAGAGCTTGGGCGCCCTGGCTCTCGCCTCCCGCCGCTTTCCGGGAAGACCTGTTCCCGGCGAGGGGACCAAGAGCTTCCCAGCCTCCCCGGGCTCGGCAAGCAGATTAGATGGAGCAGTAAATGGCATCAGGAGGGAGTGATGCAATAAGCTGTAGAAATTGGAGGTATGCTTTTAGGTTAGATTTTAAATTAATATAGTAGAGGACTTTACCTGCTACAGTGAGGTTAGCTGATCTTGGAGACTTCCACATCCTAGGACCTGAACTGATCAGATCTGTCAAGCTTTTCTTTCCATGGGGGATCTCAAACACCTGGAAGGAGACAAGAAGGATGAAAGAAAAGGAGAAAAGGAGAAAAAAATTAATCATTGTCTTCAGTTTCTTAGCATCTGGAAAAGTCACCTCAGAACAATGTTCTAGCTCCTGCCCAAAAGATTTCTAGACAATACCTAGTGAATATTTCACTTTTTTTTTTTTTTTTTTTTTTTTTTTTTTTTTTTTTTTTTTTTTTGAGGATGGAGCAGCTCACAAGTACAGCATGATCCAGGCAAGCCAAGAATCCAGCAGCCAGGACACTCTCCAGAGAGAAAAGAAACTTGCCCTCCCACCCCCAGGCAGAAGAGGTAATTAATGTCTGCAAAATAGTGGGTGTTCTCACCGCTCAGTGATTGGAGAAGGGGTACAGGTGGGTAGGGTGAAAGGAAAAGAAGTAAAAAGTGGTCACAGAGCAACTTCTTTTGAAAAGGCTTTGAAAACAAGTGCTTTTGCTACAGAGATCTGTTGGTACAGGTACAGTGACAGTACCTACTACCCCAGGCTGTCCAAGACTTACAAGAGGAAGGGCTGTCACACCAGGTGGCAGCGAGAGCTTGTACTTTCTCATAGGTCCATCACCCTGGGGGACTCTAAGTGGCTGCCTGCCTGCAGCATCCTCTCCCCTTTATCATGACCTCATACTGTGCACAGACCACAGACCAATTTCCTACAAAAAACGAACTGTGATCCAGCAGATCTCTTTAGAATACCTCTGGGATGGAGATCCCCTAGCTAACACCGCAGAAATTTCAGGCCATTGACACCAACCTCTGTTTCCCCAACTAAGCAGCTCTCAGATCATTTGTGGAACAGCTTTTGATGGCCAGAGATGTGAGGAGAAAGCTAGAAGGCAGAGCCCTGGGCTGCAGTAGCAGAGGCTGCCCAGCACCTTCTAGCAAACTTCATAACCGTAAGATGGACAGCAGTTGTCCCACACAAGGCTTTAATTGCTGCTTTACTGCAAAGAACAAGCAATGCTGCCAGCTGACAGGCTGTGATTTTATGGTAGTGCTGTCAGCTTGCTCATTCCCACCCACTGTGCTGGCCAGGTTGTTAGTGCCAGCTGAGTGATGAATCAGACCAGAAATGGATCCATTTGGGGGAAAAAAAATAACAACACGCAGAGCAACAACAAAGAAGGCGAGGTGGGAAATCACCAGCAATGCCAGGGGCAGGAGTGAGTGGGATGAGGAAGGAAGGGGATGCCTAAGCCAGCATTCCAGCAATACTCAGAATCACAGAATCACAGAATGGGTCGGGTTGGAAGGGACCACAGTGGATCATCTGGTCCAACCTCCTTGCTCAAGCAGGGTCATCCCAAAGCACATGATACAGGATTATGTCCAACCTGTTCCAGTGTGCAATCACTGCACAGTTAATTCCTTATGTTCAGCTGGAATTTCCTGTGCATCAGTCTCTGCCCACTGCCTCTTGTCCTATTGCTGGGCATCACTGAGAAGAGCCTGGCTCCATCTTCCTCCTTCAGATACTTGTAGACATTCATGAGGCCCCTTCTTAGTCATCTCTTTTCAAGGCTGAACAGGCCGTTCCCTCAGCCTTTCCTCATTAGAGAGATGCTCCAGTCCCTTGATTAGCTTTGTAGCTCTACTCAGCAGTGAAACTACTGCCTCTCTTCCAGCCAGACTGGCAGCTCAGGACTTTAAGGTCTTAAGCTACTGGCTCACCCAGCTCCACCTGTTTGCAAACACCAAGCCTTCTTTTGTATTACTTGGGCTTGGATAAAGATAGCTTTACTAGAAAATAACACTGTGTAGTAACTTTTTCCCAAG
The DNA here is from genome assembly GCA_038380795.1 of Pyrocephalus nanus. Classification (NCBI taxonomy): domain Eukaryota; kingdom Metazoa; phylum Chordata; class Aves; order Passeriformes; family Tyrannidae; genus Pyrocephalus; species Pyrocephalus nanus. Next base: position 461,190 of record JAWZSU010000039.1, read on the forward strand.
CCAGGAAGAGAAGCCTCCACTGACTACCAGCCTCTGGCATGGCCCAGGCAGGAATCAACATCTATCCCACCGACAGCAGAGGCTAAACAGCCTTGACCCAAAAGAGATAGTTTCTGATGAGGATCATTGCAGTGCTACACAACCAGCTTGGAGGTAGAACACAGAGAATCAAATGCAACTGGAATCAGTGGAGCAGATGAAAACACCCTGCTGCTTTGTCCTCCATTGCCAATAAGACTCTAATTCTCTACTATGCTTCAGTGCCCAAGATTCATCTCCTCCTAAAGGAACTAGAAGGAAATTTCCCAAGTAGGTGAAGGGAAGGTGAGAGAGAAATCCCATGAGCTGTGGTCGGTCGAGTGGCTGAGGTATGGCAGCAGCTCTGTCAGCTGAGCCAGTAGAGGTCTCTCTTCAACTAATCCACTAATTAAAAATAAATAAATGGCTATATTCAGCTGCATATGCATGTGTCCTCCCTTCTGATCCCCAGTCCCCAGCTAGAATAAAATATATATATCAGGAAGCCAGCAGCTCAGATGGGAACAATTTATCACTTTGTTCTAGGGGGGTGGGGAATGGGGGGTAAAGTTTGTGCTGTACCAGGTTACCAAGCTTACAGCATCAACTCCAGGCTTCACATCTGGCAGGAAAAATTTACAGTATGGTCAGTCCCAGACCTACAGCTTCTCTCCTCAAAGAAAGTGAGGACCACAGCTGCAACTGTGCCTGCTGGGACACAGCCACCTGCCTTCAGAGCTCTTCCAACCTGCCCAGGCAGCAGTGGCGTAAGGGAGCCCTTTCTGCACTTGTAGATCCCCAGTTTCAATCTGGGTAGAGCCAGTCATGACAGAAAGGCTTTATCAAGCAACAGTTGGATTTTTGGCCTCCACATAAAAGACTGATTGGTGTTTGTGGGAGTAGCGTGTGGAGCGCTCAAAATGGGGCGTCTGCCCACGACTGGAATCCTTGCTTGAAGTCTCAGATGTGAGGCCAAGGATAAAATTGGAATGAAACTAATGTTCCTCCCTGCTGGCTCCTCCAAACAGCTCTAGGCACAGTAGGACGGCCAGGTATAAAAGCCTGAACTGGCACAACCTGTCTTTGCGGGTAGGGAACGCTAAACCACAAGGTTTGATGCTCCGTGCTCCTACACAGAGCCGGCTGGCAGGTGCCAAGCTGCCAAGAGGCTGTGGGGCAGCCCCTGCCAGTGCAGCGCAGCAAACCCGCCACGAGCACCCACCCAGGTCAGCTTGGTTCAGCTGGGCTATGAACTGGCCTCTCCCACTGCAGGGACATCGGCTGTGGCAGCCCAGCACGCAATGTGTCACCTGCCACTGCATCCCACTCCTCTCCAAGAGCCTGAGAACCACCCCCAGAGACCTGAGAACGGAGATCCACAGAATCCTACAGCACCTCAACAGCAAATAATCTCGTGCCCTTTGCTTGTGGTGGACCTGTGGATCAGCAGGTTTATTAAGACAGGAGAGTACACACAGCCAGGCCCAGCTGGGAAATGGAGGGAGTCCAGAGAGGTTACCTCAAATCCCACTCCTCAGTGACAGCAGAGTGCAGGAGCAGTGGGGAACAGGCAGGAGGCAGAGCTGTCCCCTCTGCAGAGGCCACAGGGCAGACACACTCCACTAATGCACAGCTGCATCCCTGGTTGGGGGGAGGCGAGAAGCAAAAAAAAAAAAGGAAAAACAACTATACGTGTTTAACTTGAGTATATCTCAGTTGGAGACAGACAGACATACACGAACACATGCCTGCCCCACAGTCCCAGGGGATGCCCAGGCCCCTCACCACATCCACACTCCTGCCCTTTGCCACAGCACCCATGGAGCAGGGAGAGGGTGATGACAGGAGATGGGGCAAAAGCTCCCTGGCGACCAGAGCCCCTTCATTACTGGTTGGTTTGCATCACTAGTAACCTCTTTTGGGAGATTTTCATAGCTGCTGTCCCTTTCGGTTTGTTTTCTCCAGGGGAAAGCAGGTAATCCGATGCCGGTTTGTTTTTAGGCAGTTGCACTTTGCATATGGTTCTTATATATTATTATTATTATTTGAATTATCATTAATTTCATATTATAGGAAATACACATTTCCTTGCCTTTTAAGTAAAGGGAATTGGGAATATTTTTCTTTATTGAAAAGAAGAAGAAAAAAGGAGAAAACCGCATTCCCCTCTAATTTTTCGCCTAATTTTGAGTCTTGCAATGACTGATGTGGGCAAGGCAGAAAGCAGGCAGGGAGAGGAAAGGCACACAAGCTGCCTGGATGGAGGAGGTGGCTGAGCCTGGATGAAACACAGCAAGCCACAAGTGCTGATACAACCCACCTAGCATTAAAAAAAATGTCTTTTTTTCAGCTCAGTTGGTAAATGAGACCCCCAGCTTCGGGGGGGCGGGAATCAATATTTTAAAAGTGCAGAAAGTCTTCAAGGTTTTCCCAGTAAAATCAAAGAAGAAAACATCTCATTTGGGGGGACAGAGCAAAACAATTCACATGATATAATCTCATTAATTTACTGTAGATCATTTTGTTAAAGCCATTATACCATGGGCATTTCCCTTTGGTGGGTATTAAAAAAAAAAAAAAAAAAAAAAAAAAAAAAAAAAAAAAAGGGTAGTAGATTACTTTTAAATAAAGAAATAATAATAATTTAAAAAAGGAAAAAAAGAGAAAAGACAAAACATCCTAAGACAATATTGAAACAAAACATGTTGACATGAAGTGGAATGTGGTTTTTTTGAAAATGAAATTCAGAGTTTCTTCAAGTTTTTTCAGCTGAAGCTACTCAGAAGTACAGATGGGTCTGAATGCAGGAAAACATCGTTTTCCAGCTTATTTCCCCATGTGAGGAAGAGGAGGCTGGCTCCAGAGCTGAAAAGCAGTGGGTGTTAATATTGACTTTAAGGGCACGTTGCTAGTACTTTCTCTTCTAGCCAAGCGTCTCCAGTGAAAAAATGGCCAGATCCACGTCCAAAATATTCCTGCTGAGGAACGGGTCATACCCCTCTCCTCTGGCACGGCAACAAGCGGTTTTAAGTAAGGGAAAGCCAACTCTCCACGCAGTACGGCTGCGCTCCCGCTTCCCCACGGGGCTGCCCCCGTTCCTCGCCGAGCGTGGAAGCCCCGCTCCCGGCGTGGAACAGCGCAAGGAGGGATGCGGGACCTAAAAACGAAGGCGGGGGGATGCGGGGGCGCAGCCCGGCTGCCGGGGAAGCCCTGCAGCCCGCACGGTGCGCGGATCGATGGCCACCCCCAAAAAGGGGGAACCCGCTCCCCCGCACCGCGGGGCGCGCAGGGACGTGCGGGGGCACACGCGGAGGGGGCGCGGATCGGCGAGTACGTGTGAACCGGGAAGCGAGGGAGGGAGAGAGAGCGGCACAGGGAACTAAAGATGCGGGGAAGGGAAGGGGAAGGAGGGCCGAGGAAAGGCGCCTGTTGCATCAGACGGGGCGGGCGGGGCCGCGCTCCTCCATCCCCTCCCCGCCCTCCCCGACCCGGCCCGCGGGGCCGTGCCAGGCGCGGGAAAGCAGCGAGGCAAGGTTTCCTTCAGCCGCCCGAGGAGGAAACGCTGCGGCGAGGAGAAGGAGGAGGAAGGGGGGGAAAAATAAAATTTAAAAATTCGACCCCGCTGCGCAGGCCTGGGCTTGGCACCACCTCAGTTCCCCCGCGGGGCTGCGGCGGTGTGGGTGGCGGGACTCCGCCACCGCAACGAGCGGCCCCGGTCCCGGGAGGAGGTGGAGAACGCGCTCTCCCCGCCGCCGCCAAGGAGGGGGCGCGGGGCAGGGCTGGGCGTTCGCCGCCCTCCCCCCCTTTGTTCCGGGTGGGGCGGCTGGGGATGTTCCCCCGTTTTGTGGCCCTGGCTCCGCGCATCTCCCGGGGGTCACCCGGGGAGGAGGAGGCGGGGGCGGGTGGTGCCGCTCCCCCCGGGGCGAGAGGCGCGATGGCGGCGGGGGCGGCCCCTGCTCTGCCGGGCGGGGCGAGAAGCCCCTTCGGTCGGTCACGGCAACGACAGCAACAACAACAAAAAAAATAATTAAAAATAATAGCAGGGAGACAGTCAGAGGGCACATCCAAATCCTACGTGACGGAGAAGCGGGCGGGGCCGCGGCCGTCACCTCAACTCCCCAGATCGGGGGCTGCGGGGGCCCCCCCGCCCCACTCCCTGCCCCCGTCCCCCCGCCCGAGGGGGGGTTTGGCTTTCGCCTGCCGGGGAGATAGGCCGGCTCGGGGAGGCGCCGCTATTTATTTTCCGTCGAGATCACTTTGTTCGTTCTGGGGAAAAAAAAAAAAAAAAGAAAAAACCAAACCATTCATTTACGTGTTTATTTCCCGCAAGCCCCGCGGATGAGAACGCTCCGGCTGCGAAGGGCAGCGGCGAGGGAGACGCTCGCACCTTGCCGGGCGTGGCGGGCAAGGCCGGGCAGTACCGACCCCCCCCTCCCCGGGGGGATCCGCGCCCCCTCCTCCACTCTGCGGTGCCTCCCATCGCCTTTCTCCGGCGGTGCCCGGCCCTCCGCATCTCTGCCGGTGCTGGGGCGAGGCGGTGGGGACCCGGCGGGGCCGGGCGGGGCGGGGGGCGGCCGCTGCCGGCACCGGCATCATCTGCTGGGACAGGGGAGTGCGAGGCGCCATCTTCGAGAGCCGCGAGCGCGGCTGCCGAGGGGAGCACAGCGGGCTCCTGCAGGGCCGGCCGGGAGGAGGATGCTGCCCGCACGGGCACCCCCGGAGCTCCCCCGGCAGCGGGGGAAGGAGGGCGAGCCCGGCAAGGTGGTGGCTCTCTCTGGTCCCCCTCCCGGAAGGTGCTCGTTTGGGCTGGAGTTTCAAGCCTTAAGGAGTCAAACGACTATGCACGAAAACACATTGTAGTACCTTTTCTGTCTCAAAAAAAAACCCAAAAACAACAATTAAAAAAAAAAAACAAAAACAAAAACAAAAAAACATTATGACACAGGAAATTCCACTCTTTGGCATTAAGAGGGCACATCATCCATAATTATCACAGAGGAGACTCATGGAATCAGAGGCTGCAAAAGCCCTCTTCTCTCTTAAGATCTGTTGAGTCCAACTGTTAGCCCAGCACTGCCAAGTCGGCCACTAAACCATGTCCCCAGGTGCCACATCTACACATCTTAAATCCCTCCAGGCATGGCAACTCCACCACGGCCCTGGGCAGCTTGTTCCAATGCCTGACCCTGCGTCCATGAAGAAATGGTATCGTTGCAGTAAGGGTGCTGCATCTCTTACTGACACCTGCACTAGGGCCACGAAAAGATATCCAAAGGAAAACTGCTGTTTATTTCTTGAAGGGGTCTTGTTTCCTCCAGTGCCAGGCTGAGGGAGGTTGAAACACACACTAACGAAGACCATATTTCTTATATATGGCAGTTTTCTTTATTGATTGCTTGATGTGAAACAATATCAATCTGGATTTTTTTTCCCCACACATTACAACAAAAAAATTAAATTGGCTCAGTCTGCAATCTTTTAAGCACAGCCATTTAATTATCAGAAAAAGGAATTAAAAAAAAAAAAAGAACACCCCCCCCCCAAAAAAAAAAACAACTCTAAAAAGTCTACCAAACAGAGCATTTACAAATACACAAAAACATGCCGCTTTGGCTTAATGGGGAAAAATATTGTCTTCTAGATTAAAAAAAAAATCTTTTAACATAAATAAGTTAGTATAATTTCTCAGTGTCTTTACAGAGTTATGTACACAGGTACACTTCAAACTTTTTTTTTTATTATTTTTACATACAGGTACACAGGCAACGTAGAAATACTGTTTAAAGATGTAGTATCCCTTTTCCCCTCATACACAAACACTTCGGGCAGTGGGTCAGACCAGAAAAAAACAATATCCAAGATGCATAGCAAAAGCCCTCCAGATTAGGTAAAAAAACCCCAAGCAAATAAACAAACAAGCAAAAAAAAAATTTAAAAATCAGGCAATATAATCTGGTGGGATGATTTTGCACAACTTTTACAGGCATTCAATTTTGGTATATGGATTTGAGGCTGGGGGGGGAACTTTTGCTACCATATAATGGAATCATCACAACTCCCACCTCTTCAGCTTAATGCTGTAGAAAGAAACTTCACAAGCGGCCTGTAATAATCACCTCTGAACAGGGTCACCCCGATGATACATTAAACAAAACAAAATAAACAAACAAACAAATAAAACCACAAAAAAAACCCAAACAAAAAACCAACAAACCCCAACAACAACAAACAAAAAGAGAACCCTGCAGACCCACTTAAAGGGACAATACATCTTTAAGTAATAAAAAACCTACACTGCTTCTCTTCATAGATTTATTTGCTTGCTAGATTGTGAAAGCAAGTTCCAGTCAGTCACCCTCTTACAGTCCCTCCCCCCTCCCAACAAGTTTTATGTGCTACATACTGTAAAAACTATATACACAGGTAGTACAATGAAGCAAATAAGGAAACACCTCATTGCGCAATGCTACATCCAATGCTTTTAGAGGCAGGTCTTTTAAGAGTGCCTAAAATTTAGTGTTATTGTTTGCTTTCTCTTGATGTTGTTTTGTTGTTGGTTTTGTTTTTTTTTTTTTTTTTCTCAGTGCTTGTACAGGACCTCCATCCCACGGAGATCGGCGATATGTATTTTTCTTTCCCACTACAACTTTACATCTTCCTCGCTTCATCGCCCCCCCCGCGCCGCCGCACCCGACGAACGAGGACGCGCACATCCTCCGCTCTGCAACGGGGTGGGGAAAAGGAATAAAAAAAAAAAAAAAAGAAAAACAAAAGAAAAGAACGAGGGAGAAAGTGATTAGAAAACATCGAAAAGAAACGCGATCCGCAGTACAACTGGTTCAAACCGACACCGCATCCCCGGGGCGGGCGGGCCCAGCCCGGGCAGGGCCCCTCCCGCCGCCGCCGCCCCGTCGGGCCGGGCCGGGCCGGGCCGGACAGGAGCCGTGCTGCCCGCACCCCCAGGCGGCCACGGCCCTTCTCACCCCTCGGCGGGGACGGCAGGGCCCCTCCTTCTTCCCACCCAACCCCCCGCAAATGCCAAAAATAAAAAAAAAAAAGAAAAAAAAAAAAGTGGCCGGTAGTAGCGGCATTCTCATGGCCGCGCAGGCTGCCGCGCTCCGCCACGGCTCACCCCAGCGTGACTAACTTGTTGCAACTTCTGCTTTACAGCCTAATCTCTTTCTGCACAATCGCAAATCGGTTTTTGTAAACCTCGCTCCTAACCTCGGCTCCCAAACCGCCGGCGCAATTTACCAATTCTCCCCGCTCCAGACCTCGCCTTAAAACAAAACAATAAGAAGGGGGTAGGGAAAAAAACAAACAAACAAACAGCACACAACACAACCCAGTTCCCATTAACCCGCTCCCTTCCCTCTGCCAGCCTCTAAAACTAAGCCAAAACACAGAAAAAAAGAGAAGCAAACCCCCCCATAAAAAAATAAAAAAATAAATAATAAAAAAACCCACCCCCCCCCCCAAAAAAAAAAAAAAAAAAAAAAAAGAGAGAGAGAGAAAACCTTGCTTTGCTCGGGTTTTAAGAAAGTGCCCGGATTCTCCTTAGACCAAACTTCTTGACTTGTATCTCCCGAAGTGGGAGGTGGCCGCGACATGCGACTGGCAAGTCTGCCACGGGAGGTGAAAAAGCATCAGGGGCGGGGGGACACGGGAAGCTCTCCTAAATCCCCTGGCATCTAACACGATGCATCAGCCGCGTTTCAAACTCCGTCCCTCCACCCGGCACGGTCCTCGGGAAAGGGCCCTCCTAGCCTCCAGTCCCAATCCCGGAGGGAAAGCAGGGTCAGTCCCACCAGCGCCCGGGGCTCGCACTGCCCCTGCCCCATCCCCCTGACGCTGCGGAGCCCAGCGCTGCGCTTCGCTCCTTGTTTTGTTCTTTTCAAGCCCTGCGCCTCCCACTCCCCACCTTCTAACACACACCCATCCCCGAGTGCTTGAGGAAAGCCACCCTTCCTCGGAGAAAACACCGCTCAGCGAGCCCACAGGGGCCCGAAGCGCCCCCCTAGCGCCTTATAGACTCGGGATAGCCCCTCTGTCGCCCTTTCTTTCCCTTATTTGCATCCTAATGGTGGATCCTAAAGGGAACGTACCTAAACGCTTTACGTTTGATGTCTTCTCGGGCTTGATTTCTTGGGCGTTTGCTCCACTGAACTGGCAGTGGGGGGGTCTTCTGAAACCTCTTCTTCTGTTGTGTTGGCTCTTTTATTTTGAGGAGAGGAATCTAGGAGGGAAAGATTAAAAACGGGTGGGGGAGTGATATTAAAATATTTTTCTTCCAGATGTTTTCTCGGCATCCAGGGGGGATAGATGGAGCTGAGGGGGAACATTCCCAGATCTCCATGTCAGGTCGGCTACGTGAAGCGAGGAGGGGGAGGGGAGATGGGCTTCTCTCTAGGTAAGAGATCCAAGTTCCCTCTTTTCAGCTAAAATCCATATTCATCTTTTGCTGATCACTGTGAACCTCCTCCCACCTGGGCAAGAGGCCAGGTCCCCGCAGAGGGGCGGCGGGGGGTCGAGAGGGATGACCCGCATCTAAGGGCTCTTCCTTGCAAATCATCCCACTCAATGCGGGACCCCCCGGGACTGCAAACAGTACCCGAGCTTTTTTAGGGGGCGGGGGGGAGGGGAGGGAACACGGCGAGCCGGTGCCCAGCGGGGCACAGCCCACCACGCCCAGGCCACGCGTGGCAGGGGCGAAGGCACCAGGAGCCCCGGCGCTGACACGAGTGGGGCGCGGAGACGAGCGCCGTCGCTTTCGCGGGGGTACGTTACCATCGGCCGCGGGTCTTTTTCTCTGCCAGTGCACTGCTCTGCTAAGTCCGTCTGATTTTCTGAAACATCAGTCTTTTGAGCTACACAGTGAGTGTCCTCTGAGATTCCCTGAGAACCGACAAAAACCAAAATTCAGCAATTCCCATTTACATCCAAACTCTGGCGGCTGGCGGACTTGCAGACGGCTTTCCGTAGCCGGGGGGGGGCTGAAGTAGAAGTCGGGCGAGCTCCCCTTCTCCACAGCTTGCCATTCGTACCTGCCTTCCAGCGGCTTGTGATTCTGGAAATCAAAATTCCACTTCCTCTGGCATGGCTCCTCCATCTCCTGCAGGTGCTTCTTCAACTCTCTGTTTAACTCTTCATGATTCACCGGCCTGAAAAGATTCCTGCACGCTGACAGCTTCGGGTACTCCGACTGCCTGGCCTCCATGCACTCCAGGGTAGGGCTCCCATTAGAAATACGGACGTTTGACATCTCCCCACTCCCTCTCGCTCCAGACGGCGGTTGTTGTTGCTCACTGCTCTCCCTCCCCCGGCCGCCGCCTCTCTGCTGCCCTTTATTTCCCGGTGCCCAGCGGGTAGACCTGGTGTCCCAGCCCAGCGGGTAGACCTGGTGTCCCATTGGGTAGACCTGGTGTCTGTTTCCCGCCAGGCAGACCTGGAATCTATTTGCATAGGGAAGACCTGTTTTCCATGCCTTGCGGGAAGACCTGGTGACCGAATCATGCGGGTAGACCCGGCCTCTGCTTCCAGCGGGAAGACTTGGTGTCTGTGTTCAAAGGGTAGGCCTGTTTTCCGGGCCCTGCGGGTAGACCTTGTGCCCAAGCCAAGCTGGCAGACTTGGTCTCTTTTTTCCTCTCCCTCCCAGCAGACAGACCTGGAGTCGTTGTTTAAAAGGTAGACCGGGTCTCTGTTTTCAGAAGGTAGACTTGGTGTCTGTGTTTAAGGGGTAGACCTGCTGCCAGAGTCAAACGGGTAGACCTGGCCTCTGTTTCCAGAGGGTAGACCTGGTGCCCAAGTCAGATGGGTAGACCTGGTCTCTGGTTTTAGCGGGTAGACCTGGTGTCTTTGTATTAAGGGTAGACCTGCTCTCTGTGCATTGTGAGTAGACCTGGTTCCCAAGCTTAACGGATAGACCTGGTCTCTGTTTTTAACAGATAGACCTGGTCTCGATGTTCAAGGGGTAGACCTGGTGTCCATGCCCTGCGGGTAGACCTGTTTCTCCTGTTTGGCAGGTAGATCTGGTGTCCAAATTTAGCCAGCAGACTAGAGTGTCACGTCTCGCCGGCTCCTCTGGGCGATCAGGTCTACCCACTTCCGAGCCTGGTCATGGCCGGGGACGGCGGCCTGACGTCCTCGCGGCCTCCCGGCAACGGGCGAGCAGGTCTACCCGGCTCCGGCGGGACTTGGCCGCTGGCGTAGACGTGCTCTTGGGGTAGACGTGCTCTCTCGGCCGGCCCCGGAAGTCGTCAAGGGGGTCGCTGTTGTGCGCCGCCTCCAGTTAGGTCCTGGTAAAAGGCGGCGTGCTCTCGCGCGCCTCCCCGGTGAGGCTCCTTGGGCCCTCTTGCAGGTTTGGAAGGCTCAGGACGCATCTGTCCGTCCTATGGGCAGGGGTTGCTGAGCAGCGCGGACTCCGTGGCCGCCGTTTACCCCGCGTCTGCTGCGAAGCGCGGCCTCTCGCGAGGGCGAGTTGCCGGCTGGCACCCCACGAGCGAGCGGAAGGCGAGAGAGAGAGAGAGAGAGGGAGTGTGGAGTCGCGTGGCTCTGGGTCGACGAGGGAGAGACCGAAAGCTCGCTCGGAAGGCACGAGAAGGCCGTGGAGTGTGGGACTGGGACGGTCCAGGGGCACGCAGGGGGCCCACCAGCGTCCAGCCCGAGCCGGCAGCGGCTGCTGGTTCCCCGAGGGCAGAGCGACGGCGGCGAGGCGGCGGCGGCTCGTCCTTTTTTGCCACCGGCCCTAAGCCGGAGCCCGTGCGGCGGGCGATGTTGTTGGGCGGCTGGCGGCCGGGCTTTGGCGGTGGAGCCCGCGTGGGCTTCTCCCGGCCGCCTCCCGAGAGCCCCGAAGATGGCCCGGGCCGAGGCGGCGGCGCCCTGTCCTCGCGGTGGGGACTGCCCATGGGCGTGCGGCCTTGCCTCGGCTCGGTCGGTTGCCGGAGGGACTCGGTGACGGGGACCGCCCGTTTGCGGGCCGGGCGGCGGCAGTGCGCGTCTCGGCCCTTTTTGTTCTCACCCCCTTCCTCGGCCCTAAGCCGGGGACCCGCCGAGCGGGCGGAAGACGGCGGCGCCAGCCGGCCAGCGTATAAAAGATATTTTGTAGTGTTTGAATGACTGTTGTACTTGTCTTTATTCTGGACATGTATCCTTGCAAACCTGGTACAACACTTCATAATGGGGCTTTCATCATAAAGGCCATTTCCTCATACACCCCATCCACCTCATAATGCTTCAGCCCTCATAAAGCCACTGTCCTCATAACCCTCACACACCTCAGAATGGTGCAGGCTTCACACCTTCTTAATCACTGCAGAGTTCCCTGTACCCACTGCCCAATCCACAGCACCCCAAGAAATACTAAACCAAAGATCACCATCCTTGATCGTGTAGACAGTACTGGTTGTAAAACTGCAAAATATAAAGCCCCTCTGGAAATGGCTTGGGGTGCTCTGATGGAAAGGTTTATTCCCATTTGTCACTAGAGCAGCATGATGGACTTTGGGGTGGACCTGGAATTCCCTCCCTTTGCCCCAGACGTGTCTTTACTTTCATTAAAGTGTCTAAAGAAAGTCCCCATCGCAGTGTTATTCCCTCTTGTCATAGTTCTGACTTTAGCAAGGAATTTTTCTTCCCTTCCCCTCCCCCTGTGTGTGTGTGTGTGCTCAGCACACCCATTCAGGTGAAAACAAAAGAACTAGCCACAGCGCTAATGGTCGAACATTAGTTGCCTAGCAACGAAGGGGGAGGAGTTGGGGCTGGTGTGTGGGGCTGGAAGGAGGTGGGGGGGGAGTCGGCTGTCTCGCGGGGAGGAGGAGAGGCTGCTGTGAGCGGCAGACGCTGGTTCTTTTGGGTTTTTTTTTGTTGTTGTTTTTTCCTGTCGGAGGGAAGTTTTTTTTGGCTGCTGCTGTTCTTTCCCAGCTATTCCTGCTCGTCGGGGCCCCCCCGGAGTTCGTGAGTTTTTCTTCCATTGAGAGAACTTTCTGTGTTGTCGGTGTTGTTCTTTTTTTTCGCTCCCCCCTTCCCCTTCGGCCCCCCCCCCTTCCTCCTTTTCCTCGGGAGGGGAAGAGGAATCAGGTTTTTTTGTTGTTTTTTCTCCGATATACCCTGGGGGGTGTTGTTGTTGTTTTTTTTTTGTTTTCCCCATCCCACGTGGCAGTGACCAGGGATCCCACAGCGCTGCCTGGTGACAGGCACTGGATATTACAAGCTCTGCTCCTGTAGTGATCCAACAGCGCCACCTGGTGACTACCATAGGACACTACAGGTTCTGCACTTCCAACGACCCAACAGCGCCACCCGGTGAATGGTACAGGACATTACAAGTTTTACATCTCCAGTGACCCGACGGCGCCCCCTGCTGACTGTGGTTGGAACTGCACCAAAGGGTGCTAAAAATTGAACTATTTTAAATTTTCCTTTTGCCGGGCTATCGGTTTTGTTCTTGAAGGGGATTATTGGTGGGTATAGTAGTATTGCTTGGTTGTTTACTTGGGGTTTTTTTTGTGTTCTTGTTAATACAAACATACCTTTTAATAAAGGGCTGTTATTTTGTTTTCCCTTTTCCATAATTTGGTTTTTTTCCCTTCAATCAAAGCTCCTTGGTTTTGGATTAATAATTGCTTAGGAAAAAGTTTGGGGTCTTTTCCTCCTAATCCATCCTCAGCAGAAGACCCTTGTCCCATTTAAACTGGGACACCTCTTCAAAAGCAACACAAAGACCAGAATGGGCAGTTAAAGGGATTGATTTTTCAGATTATTATACCACCAGACATAAAGCATCTCTTTGTCTCAAGAATTTCTCTACCCCCTTTGTCACCTTAACAAGACACCAGTTTCTGTTAGAAGATATTGCCTGGCAATTAAGTGTTTTAAGCAACAGGACACATCGTGCATTTGGAGAATTAAACACTCAAGTGCAGCAAACTGCTAAGATGACATTGCAAAACAGATTAGCCTTCGATCTGATGCTGTTAAAAGAACAAGGTGTGTGTGGAATGTTCAATTTATCAGAAACTGAATGCTGTGTAACAGCTGAACCAAATCTTGGAGGGAAGTAACAACTGCCCTGTGCTTTTTCAGCTGCTGCAACTACAACTCCCGGGGTGCCCCGCGCGGGGCGGGGCGGAGCGGGGGCGGGGCGAGGAGCGGGACCACGCTCTGATTGGCTGCAGCGGGGGCGGGGCCGTGTCTCTGCAGGCGGTGCGCGCGCACAGCGCCGTGGTGACTGCCGGGAAATGATGGCGGCGTCTGCGCTGAACTGCGGCGTGAGTTCGGGCGGGGGCTGCGGCGGGGCCGGGGCTGCGCTCGGGGGCTGCGGCGGGGCCGGGGCTGCGCTCGGGGGCTGCGGCGGGGCCGGGGCTGCGCTCGGGGGCTGCGGCGGGGCCGGGGCTGCGCTCGGGGGCTGCGGCGGGGCCGGGGCTGCGCTCGGGGGCTGCGGCGGGGCCGGGGCTGCGCTCGGGGGCTGCGGGGAGCGCGGCTGTGGGCGGGAAGGCTCGAGGGCTCGGGAGGTCTTAGAGGAGGGGTTCGGGGGTTCCTGAGGGGGTTTTGAGGTCCGTGAAGGGCTTTTGGTGGGTCGCTGAGGGGGTTGGTGTCCTGAGGGCACTCAGATTGGAGGTTGAAGGTCCCTGAAGGGGCTTGAGAGTCCCTGAGGGAGTTTTGGTCTCTAAGGGGATTGGGGAGTCCCAGGTGGGTTGGGGGTAAGGTCTCTGAGGGGGTTTGTGGGTCCTGGGGAGCTTTGCAGAATTTTTGAGGCAGTTTTGGGGGTCTCTCGGGGGACTTAGGGGATCCCTGAAAGGGTTTGGGGCCTTGAAACCCTCTCGGGGGGGGTAGGGGGGGGCAGGGGGGGGGCTCTCCCGGCCCTATTGCTGCACTGCGCAGGCGCGCCGGCGGCGTTCTATGAGGGAACTGCAACTCCCATGAGGCCTCGCGCGGCAGCGCCACTCCCGCCCCCTGCCACAGCGCCCCCTGCCGGCTTGGCGGACCAACCCCAGGGAAAGCTTATCCTAATGTTTCCCCCGAGCCCCCCAAAACTCAGCACACACAAACCCCAGAGGGATGGGGGCCAGGGGATCCCCTAAAGCCTATAAGTAGGGTTCAGGGGGTCCCTCAGCCCTCCAGGGGTCCTTGGGGGGAAGGTGTCCCACATTCGTGTAAGGGGCACCCAGTACCTCTCAGTATATCCCAGTGACCTTCCAGTGCCCCTCAGTATTGCCCGGTAACCCCCCCCTAGTGACCACCCAGTGACCTCCCACTGCCCCCCAGTATGGCCCAGTGATCCTCTAGTGAGCACTCAGTAACCCCCAGTATGGCCCAGTAACCTCCCAGTGTTGCCCCGTGTGTCCTGGTAATCCCCCAGTAATCCCCCAGTCCCTCACAGTGCCCCCTGGTTCCCCTCAGTGTCTCTCAGTATCATCTCCCAGTAATCACCCAGTGCCCCCAAAGCCCCCCAACTGTCCCCAACATGTCCCCAGATGCCCTTGGCCTTTCTGTGGGGTGAGGGGGGCATTTTTGGGGTCAGAGGGTCCAGGGGGGCCTCCTGGGGGGAGATGGAGGGATGGGGACATCATGGATTGGGTTTGGGGACAGTGGGGAGGGGGTTGGGGACAATGGAATTGGGGGTGTCAAGGGGAGAACTGGGACCACTGGAAGGCACTGGGGACTTTGGAGACACCAGGGGGCTCTCGGGGTGCCAAGGGGGGAATTGGGGACAACAAGAGAGTCTTGGGAACACCAGGGGGGGTCTCAGGACTCACCTGCTCGTGGTGCTGCCCCTCCTCTCCCCCCCAGGCCCCAATAACACCCTACAAATGTCCCCCTAAAGCCCCATTTTCCCTTTAATCTGCTTCCCCCACAGACCCCTTTGACCCCCCAGGACCCCTTTTAACTCCCCCAAATGCACCCAAAGCCCCCCAGATGCCCATCCAACCCCCCCAAAGAGAGATCAGCCGACACCCAGGGAGAGGAACAACAGTGGGCTGTACTGGGGGCATTGGGCTGTACTGGGATACCCCTAATCACCAAAGCCCCTCCCCTGGTCCCCCAGGACCCTCCCGGAGTCCAAAGCCCCCTAGGCCCCTGACTTGGTCCTGCTGCCCCTTGAGCATCTTCAGCTCCTACAGAACCAGGCATTTCTTTGCTCCCTACAGGTCATTCCCACTCAAAGAATGGAACCTCGAGGCAGCAGGATGTGCCCATTGCTCCCATTTTCTACAGTGGAAAGGGGCTGCAGGGAATGCTTCCCCTGCTCCAGCAAATCTGCCAAAACCTGCGGGGCATCCGTGCCATGGCCTGGGAACCACAGCGGGGTTGGATGAAGGGTTGCACTTGATGATCTGGGAGGTCTTTTCCAACCCGGCTGATTCTGGGATTCTCTGATTACCATTGCCATGGCAGCACATGCTGGAGGCTCTGTCCACAGGGGACAGATGTGTCTGTGCAGACAGAGAGACAAGGTTGGTCTCTAAAGATGTGGTGTTAGAAAAGCAGGAGAAGTTGTGGGATGGTTCTAGAAGGAGAAAGAAGCCCGCAGCCCAGTCCAAGCAGGCACCCCTCAGCTTCTGCATCATCTCCTCTCCGTGCAGGTTCCTGTCCTTGAGAGCAGGCCCTGAGGTGTCCCTGAGAAGTGGAAGGCAGAGGTGGTGCTGAGGCAGGAGAGCCCCGTGCTGGGGAAGAGGCTGAGCTGGGAGTGCCCAGCAGCGAGAAGGTGCTGTGTCCATGCCCTGTGTGCCAGGTGAGCTGGGGCTTTGCTGCAGAGCTGCGGGCGCTGATTGGAGCGGCTGCAGCTGCTGAGCTGGTGGCACCCAGGAACACAAAGTGTGCACGGCCACGGAGCCTGCAGGGAGGAGCAGGGACAGCCCCAGGGGAGCACTGGGGGGCCGGGAACCTCTTGGCTGGGGCAGGAAAGAGCCGCTGGCCACAAGGACGGGACTGACCTGAGCAGGCCCAGCCCTCACATCCCCCCACCCAATGCCAGCTGCCCGGGGGGCGCGGGAGGGACCCCCAGCCCATGTGCCCCACACTCAGCTGGCAGAGAGAGCCAAGGGCCAGGGACACAGGCAGGGACACAGGTGAGGGACAGCCAGGGCCATTGCAGGGACACGGGGAGGGCACAGCCTGTGGCAGCAGAGCTGCCCAGGGCCGGGGCAGCCAGGGGTGTTGGTCCCAGCCACTGATAGGGCCGAGCAGAGAACGAGGCCTCTTGCAGACACCTGGAGCAGCCTCCCACTTGCCAGCCCCGCCCTCGTGGGGTGGCACTGTCCCCTCCCTACAGGACACTCCCCCTGAAATCTTTGGGGGGGTCTTTTGTGTCTATTGCTGGTTGCTGACTCATCCTGGGGACCTGAGGGAGCCTCTGCAATCCCATACCTGGGGCACAATCTGCTCCCCAGAGCTCGACTGACTCCCTGCAGACCTTGCAGGGAAATCTGTGCTCGCAGCCCGAGGATGTCACGACCCCTGTGCTCCCCCCAGGCTACGTGGGACGAGTTTCCCCTTCCCAGGGAAATGTCTGGGAATGCAGCACCCTAAAGGTGAGAGTCAGAGGGGAAGGGACCCTTGGGACCCCCAACACTTCCAGCATCCCTAAGTGGGACCCCCAACATCTCAGACAGGGGAGACCCTCCAAAGCCTAGAGGGGAGAGATCAGAGAGGGAGAACTTCTGGGAAGGTTTTTTTGGGGCTAATCTTCATATTTTGGCTGAACCTTTTTTAAGTTTCCAAGGGGAATCATCTCACTATTTCTGAGGGGTTTTGGTTTTTCTAAGCTGAATTTGGTGTTTTGGAGGTTTTTATGGACACTGGATGCCCAGTGAGTTCTAGAGATGGACTTGGGCAGGAGAACCCCCAAGGCAACGAGCTCAGCCCTTGCTTCCTCCCAGCAGGATTTGTCCTTCCCAAAGCTTGGGCGGATGGAGGAGGAGTTTGCAAGGAAGAGGAAGATGCCACGGGCCCCCCAGGCAGGTGAGGAGGAAATCAGTGCCCCTTTGGCCCTGTCTTGTGGTGCCTGTGGCAGCCGAGCATCGCCCCCGGCTGCAGGACAACCCTGCTGGTGCCGCCGTCCTGCTGGGGCTGGATTGGGGGATGTCCTTGGCCTTCCCTCTGGGCTGGAGGCAAATCCCCTGCCTGTCCTTCTTCCTTCCTGCCCCAGGCCCCGAGCTGAGGACGGAGAGCACGGAGGACAAATCCCCCCGGCAGAGCCTGCTGGGAGAGGCCGTTTTGAAGGGCTCCCCGGCGCAGGAAGGCAGCACCAAGAGGCGTGGCGGGGGCAGAACCCAGGTGGTAGCTGGACGGGATTGGGTGAAAATCATTATAAAACTGTGAACATCTTGATTTCGGGAACGCACGCTGGGGGTATTCCAGAAAGCCTGGGGGCTCATTAAAACCTTTGTATCCTTATCTTATCTCCTACCTAATTTGGCTTGGAGTCTTTTTTTCCCCACAGCCATTTAGGCAAGAACACAGTATAGAAGGCACCAAAAATATCCACTCTCCAGTTATTTGAAAAGGGCCTTCCATTCTTTTAATACCTTGAGAGACACCACAAGGGAGAAGATGCTACACACAGTTTCTCAGGAGGTCAAAACCCACACTTTTACTTGCAAACTTTGGAAAATAAGGGAGCTTGGCTAAAGTTGACCGGGCAACATTCCACCAGAACAGAGCATTCCCCAAAGCACTGACTGATCACAAGCCAATCCATGTGGGAAAACAGACCCTCAGCGTCCCCGATGGCCCAATAGGAAAGAGGGTTCAGACACTTCCAAGTCGGCTGCAAAATGGAACACTTTATTAAGAGGGCTCCTGCCTTTTATAGGGCAGGAGCAGAACTTGCTGGAACAAGGGGAGTAACTGGGGAGGAACAAGGGCAGAGTATGTAAACTAGGACCATACAGGGAGAACAAGGGGAGGAACAGATTGATATGAGGGAAAAATGGCCATATAAGGTAGGTACTGCAATGCAGAATCAACTGGCCAAGAGAAACACAGGGTCCGAGGGCATAGGGAAAAGAGGGGTACAATGAAGGGGAACAGTACAATAACATAATAGAGTAACTTGACATAAAATTAAAACACAATATTGTCTCCAAAACCTACTCCCTACATCTCCCCCTTCTTTGTTTTATAAAAAAGCAAGTTTAAAGGAAACTTTCTTAATATGAAATAAGAACTGACTTTTAATATATACAAAAGTATATAAAAATATATGTAAACAAATGTGGGGTTTTTTGTCTATATACACTCTAAAGAAAATTATACATTAAATTATAAGCAAAACGCTTCAAAACTAGGTTTGAGGTAGAATTGGTTAAGGAGATGCCTTAACCCATGGTAAGTTTGAGCTTTATTCATATTTATTTTTTCCATCATAGCTTTCACATTTATACTTGAGTAAACTAAATTTAAAAATGTATAAACAAGTTATAACATAATTAAAATAAAACTGTTACCAGTAAATTATTAATTAATATGAAATGTGAATAGGTACTGGGATTTTAGGGAAAGGTTGGTTCTCCACAGGTGTTCACTTCTGTTTCTAGGGTACTTCAGTACAGTCAGGTCCAGGGACTCTCCTGCCCCCCCTGGGCTTTTCCTTCACCCCATGGGGCCTTATGGGCCTTGCCCCAGTTCCCCATCCCTTGGGTTCCCTTTGCCCAGTTGTGGTGACCAGTGGAGTCATTGTCTGAGGGAAAGAGGGTCTGTTTAGACACCACTGTCAGCGTGGCCGCCGCCTTTTCTATTGAAAGGCTCTCGCTTGAGAGAAGTGGCAGCAGCACCAGCCCTGCAGTGTCCAGTCTAATATGGTTGGGAAAGTCAAATTTTAACTTAGAAAACTAGAAAGCATAGGAGGACTTAAAGAATAATCAAAATAATAGTTATACACGGTTACACATGACATTTACAAAAGTTAAACAATTCAAACTTTGAAAAATATCAATATAAAATACTTATAATTAAAGAATACAGTTATCTTTTAAGAATATACACTTTTTTATGTCACTCTTACTTCAAGCTTTGCCAGTATGTGGCGATGTCAAAGTGGAATTCTTCCAGATACAGAACAAGATGTTGAAAAAGGATAAAATGTATTATACTGATTTAACTTACTTAAAATTCAAAAGGATGTAAATATTCCTGTAGCTTAAAAGTATTAGAGAAACTTAAAGATACAACATTTATTACAAAAACAATCTGCAAGATTATTATTTTAAAGTAATATAAATGGTAAACTACTGAGTAAGAAGACAATTCTATTACAATGCAACATATAGTAAAAATCATAACCTATAGATTACACTTTAAAGAAAAGAAAAAAACTGAAAAGGTTTTAGTTCCATTTTGGTTTCGGTTATGGTGTTGATGATTTATGAAGAGAAAGATTTTGATGTTTCTTGTTTTGTATCTTCTAAGGAGTTTTGGCAAAATTGGTTCAGTTCTTCTGTTACTGAGGGAGCTGCCAGTTGTTTTGCTTCAAATTTTTTCCAGGCCTTTTGTTTTTTCCCTTGCTCCCTTTGTCACTGTGGTGCAGACTGAGCTGCCCTTACAACTGTTGTTAAATTGGATTCTGTGCGGCGCCGGGGTAAAGTGCCGATAAGATGTCCATAGGCACCCCTGTCTTTGCCTCTGTTTACACCCGGTGCCAAGAAAGTTGTCATTGTTGGGCCATCAGCTTGGGTTTTCTCTGCTTCTGTTGCTAAGGGAAACAATGTCTGGTTGCCAAGGGCATCATCTTGGACTCCACTTTGACAGAGGTGGCTGGTTTTAGTTTCAAGGTTGGCATCATTTTGTAATCCAAGAGGATGATTTTTTTCCCCATCAGAGTTAGTAGAGCAGCCCTTTTTAATTTCAAGGTTACTAAGGCTGTCACTTGTAAAGTAAGGACAGGGACTGCTTGGAATAGGAGTGCACTTGGCAATGGATTTTTCTTGCTTTAGGGGTACATTTAATCCTGATGCCGAATGCGCAGATCGATCGTGAGTCCCTCTGTCTGTAGCCTTTTTAAAGATGGTAAAAACACTTTTCCAGGCAGCATTGGCTTTTGCTGCTTGCCTGTCGCCCCTGAAAGTAGCTCTCCCAAGTGCACATCCTATTCTGTCCCATTCTAAATTATTTAAATCTTCTGGGACAGGTTCATGTTCATGAAGCCATTTTGTTAGTGCTTTTAATGATTTTTTATCAACGGGGACCCCATTTTCCTTTAAGAGGTCTTTCAGGAGCTTATAAAATTCAATCTCGTTTTTGGATAATCGGGCTCCCATCTTTTAGTTTTAGGATAGGTAGGGGGTTATCAGGGATGAAAGTTTCTTCACCACCTCTCACCCAGATCCTGTCGCTTGGTCCAGGTGCACGTCTGGTGACTGTCGGGATCTGCTGTCCACTCTGCTTCCACACACTCTCCAAGTTGGCAGGCGAGTTCTCCACACACTAGAGACCTCAAGCCAGTCCCTCCTGGGGTGCCACCTGTGAGAAACCAGGCCTTCAGTGTCCCCAACAGCCTGATAGGAAAGTGGATTTCAACACTTCCAAGTCGGCTGCAAAATGGAACACTGTATTAACAGAGCTCCTGCCTTTCACAGGGCAGGGCAGAACTTGCTGGAACAAGGGGAGTAACCGGGGAGGAGCAAGGGCGGAGTATGTAAACTAGGACCATACAGGGAGAACAAGGGGAGGAGCATATTTATATAAGGAAAAAATGACCATATAAGGTAGGTATGGCAATGCAGCACCAACTGGCCAATAGAAACACAGGGTTCGAGGGCTTAGGGAAAAGTGGGGTAAAAGGAAAGGGAATAGTACAATAACATAATACAATAACTTAACATAAAACCTGGGCACCCCTGACTGCACCCCCACCCTCACAGCCCACAGCCATCCCTGGGAGAAGGAGCTGTTCCTCCCTGTCCCTCTGATGGGGTCTCAGGGAAGCCCTGCCCTGGAGCACATCCTCCCCCTGAGCAACAGAGACACTGGCAGAGTCCTGACAGATGCCCAGGGCTGGGGGATGTGCCAGCTTGAGGAGAGTCCTGCAAGCACACAAGCTAAATTGCCCTGCATTTGTAGACTCGCTCTGCAGAGAGCTGTGAGATTATGTCCCCAAGTGAAGTGTCAGCTGAACACCTCCCATCTTTCCACTGCCTTGGACCTCCCTGTGCCTTGCTTCTCTTCTCTTGTGTTGCAAGCAGTGCCCTCAGCCCTGCTGGGCTGTGCAGAGGAGCTGCTCCTGGGCAGAGCTGTGTCTTTGAAGCTGTTCTTGGTTGCCAGGAGCTGCCTGTGTGCCAGGAGCCTGGCCCAGCTCAGCAGCACAGCAACAGCCCCAGGCATTTCATCTCCCTTGGGGGCTTTGGAGATGAGTCCCTGAACATCAGACCCTGAGGAAAGTTGCAGGAACCTCTTGAGAGGCCAAGTGAGATTCAACTGTAAAGTTTCTTGTAGTGTTAATGAGAAAACATCCCCAGGATCTTGTAAGAGCACAAACCTGGAAACTGTGATGACAGGTCGCAGAATCACAGAATCATCAGGGTGAGAAGATACTTTCAAGATCTTTTGGTCCAACTGTCAACTAGCACCACCATAATCACCCCTAAACCATATCCCAATGTGCCATATGCTGATGCCATCTGAACACTTCCAGAGACTCCACCACTTCTCTGGGCTACTTATTCCAGTGCGTAAAGAGAGTGCTTCTTGTAAAGAAGCAACGCAGGGAGCAATGGAAATGTACAAAGGGCTGTATCTGGAGGAAGTGAGAACCAGAAGATGCCTTGCAAAGAAACTGGAAATGTAAGTCCATGCTTTTTATGGAGTGGTAATAAGAGACTCCTTTTTCTTCATTCATTTTCCTTCGAAATCCATCTCTACTTCTCACCAGCATTACTGCCCTACATAGGCCAACAGGGTCTGATGTAGTTGCCAAGACACTCTCCTTGATATTTGAAAAGTCATGGCAGTCAGGTGAAGTCCCAGGTGATGGGAAAAAGGGAAACACACTGTACCCATCTTTAAAAGGGGTAGAAAGGAGGGCCCTGGTAACTGCCAAGCTGTCAGGCTGCCCTCTGTGCCTGGGAAGGTCATGGAAAAGATCCTTCTAGAAGCTCTGTCAAGGCACAGGGATGACAGGGAGGTGATTTGAAACACCAGCCCAGCTTCACCAAGGGCAAGTCCTGCTTGACCAACCTTGTGGCCTTCTTAGATGGAGTGATTGCATCAGTGGCCAAGGGCTCCAGAAATCCCTTCCCTGTAACTCTGGAAAGCCTTTGGCACAGTCCCCCCAAACATCCTTCTCTCTAAGCTGGAGAGAGGCAGATTCGATTTGTGGACTGTTGATGGATTAAGAAACTGGGTGACCAGTCCCATCCAGAGGTGGTGATCAATGGCTCAGAGTCCTGAGGGACAGCAGTGCCATCAGAGCGGGGTCTGTGTTGGGACCAGTGTTATTTCCTGTCTTCACTAAGGAGGCAGACAAAGGGATGGAGGGCACCCTCAGCACATTTGCAGCTGACACCCAGCTGAGGGGTGTGGTTGACACACCTGATGCCATCCAGAGGGTCCTGGACGAGCTGGAGAAGTGGGCCCATGGCAATCTCCGGAGGTTTAACAAGAGCCAGTGCAAGATGCTGCCCGTGGCTCAGGGCAGCCCCCTGGATGGATGCAGGCTGGGGGATGGACAGAGGGAGAGCAGCCCTGCCCAGCAGCACCTGGGCTGGATGAGGGGCTGGACAGGAGCCGGCAATGTGCGCTCGCAGCCCACAAAGCCGATTGTCCCCTGGGCTGCAGCAAAGGCAGCGTGGCCAGCGGGGCAGGGAGGGCATTCTGCCTCTCTGCTCTGCCCTTGGCAGACCCCACCTGGAGTGCTGCATCCAGCTCTGGGCTCCTCAGCACAGCAGGGACCCCCACCTGTTGCAGGGAGTCCAGAGGAGGCCACCAAGGTGGTTAGAAAGGTGGAGCACCTCTCCTGGGAGGAAAGGCTGGGAGAGCTGGAATCCTTCAGCCTGGAAAAGAGGAGGCTTTGGGGCAACCTAATTGTGGCCTTGCAGTACGTGAAGGGAGCCTACAAGAAGGGTGAAAGGAGTCCATCTAAAAGAGCATGCAGTGGGAGGAAAAGGGGGAATGGCTTCAAAGGGAAAGGGAGGAGGTTTAGATTTGATACCAGGAAGAAACTGGTTACTGTGAGGGTGGTGAGGAACTGGAACAGGTTGCCCAGAGAAGCTGTGGATGCCCCATCCCTGGAAATGTTCAAGGCCAGGCTGGATGGGGCTCTGAGCAACCTGGTCTTGTGGAAGGTGTCCCTGCCCACAGCAGGGCTCTCAGAGCTCCCCAGGGATCAAGGCGTGGGGACACCAAGGGACACCCACAGCAACCCCGCTCCCCCCTCCCCTTAGCCCCCCTCTCCCATCCCTTTCCCATCTGCCCCCCAAACCCCGGCTCCCCCCAGCTCCCTCTGTGGATGACCCGCCGCCCCTTGCGCTCCCTTTCGGGGTCCCATCCGCTCTTTTCGCTTCTCTCCTCCCTCTCCCAACGTGTTTGCCCCGCTCCCCCGACAGCAGCGGGAAGGGCGGGGACAGGGCCGGAGACTGGAAGAAAAGGGAGAATAGGATAGTAATGACTGAAGAGAATGATGCAATCGGGAACTGAGGATCTTTAAATTCTTTGTTTGCTGAACATGTGTGACTGAGAACGCTGGGGGGGGCTGGTAAGGGTTGGAATTGTCCAAAGGGGACCAAAGGAACCTTGGACTCAGTGGAGCCTCAGGAAATCCAGGGACCACTGTGACACTGTAGAACCACATGGAAACAAGGGACCATCCTGATGCTCTGGAACCTCCTGCAACCAAGGGGCCATTGTGTCACTACAAGGACTTATGGATCCAAAGGAAGACAGGGACCCTGTGGCATCTCCTGGAACCACGGGGCCACTGTGCCATCTGGGGCCTCATGGAACAGAAGGAACCCGGAGACATTTTGGAAACTCATGGGATAAGAAGGGCCATTGTGACAATACAGGGCCTCAGGAATACTGAATGCTGAATCATTTTGGAACCTCATGGAACCAAGGGGCCATGGTGACACTGCAGGGTCTTATGGAAACAAAGAAACCCTGGGAAACTGCAGGGAAAATTCTGGAATTTAATGGGCCATTGTGATTAAGGGCAATCTCATTGAGTCAAGGGGCCATGGTGACACTGCCGGGCCTTACGGAACCAAAGGAATGTGGGAACACTGTGGAATCTCAGAGCCAAGGGGCCACAGTGACACTGTGGAGCCTCATGGAACCAAGGGGCCACTGTATCTCCCCAGAACTCCATGGAATCAAGCAGACCCACTGCCTTCCCCCGCCCCCCCTGGGCACCTCAAGTCAGCGTTTCCCTTGGCAGCACAACTTATCTCGGACCAGAGAGTTTGCCAGAGTTGCCTTTTCCCCCTCTTTCACATGGTTTTCTTTTTTTTTTTTTTTTTTCTTTTACCCTGAAGGGAGAAGGGAAGTGCCGTGAGGATTTTGGGGGGTCGTGTGTCCCCTCCATCCCTGCTTTTATTCTGATACCACCCAGCTGCTCCCAGTGATCCCCAGTCCCGGTTATTGGGGGGCAGTGGGAGAGGGGGCTTGGAAGGACCCTGTGGGCTGGAACAGAGTTTGAGGGGGGCAGAATCGGCCCTGGGATGGATAGGGAATGGGGAGCCCCCCTTTGTTCCCCCCGTGTCACCCCACTCTGGGGGGCTTTGGGAGGGTACCTGCTCCTCAGTAGGCACCCAATGTACCCCAAAAGGTGCCGGGACCGCCCCACAGTCCCCCAAGGACCCCTGAAACCCATTCAGAGCCCACCCAGGACCCCCTCAATCCCCTTTTCTGGAGGGGCCTTTAAGGGCATTGGTGGCTGAGCTGGGCAGGAAAGTTCATACCTGCCTACAGCCTGAGTCACTGAAATGCTGATTTTTAAGCACAGAAAGGAGAAGCTTAAGGCAGTTTGTCAATTTTGAAGGCAGCAGAATTGACTTCTGATGTATTTTAATTACTTCTCAAATGCTTCAAAGCTTGGTTTTCAGGGTTTTATTTAATTTGGCAAGTTCTCAGGGTTTTCTTGGGCTTTTGTTCATTGTGTTTTACAGTTACTTGTCTTATATACTTGGTGTTTTCCCCAGGAGAACACTGACTTATGTAGAGACAAAATCACTGGAGAATATCTTAATCTGGGGACAAAAATACTCCTCGGGAAGGATGCAGGATGAGTTTGTAGTATTTATTTGAGAGTTTCAGGCCCACAAGGAGCAGTTTCAGCCAAGTTTTCTAAGTGACTGAGGAAGCCTTTTCTCAAAATGTGCTCCCCCGGGACAGTTTCAAATCCCCAGTTGTGATTCAGTTTTCTAGAATAATTACAAATTAATTAAATGCTTTTTTGGGCCATCATCGAGGCAACTGCTGCCGTGAATAACATCGACTGCAAGAAGGCAGAAGAGAAGGACATGAAAGGGCTGCCTGTGAGCAAAATGTATTTTTAATTTCCAATATTCTCTGAATTTTTGTTTCTAGTTTTCTGTTTCTGTGGAAGAGTTCAGTGTCCTCCCTCCTGGGAGGGAGGGGAACAAATGATTAAACATGGAAAACATCCTGGCTGAGCCGTTCCAATGCTGCAAACTGGAATTTGTCCAGATGGTCTAAAGGTGTCCAGATTATCGAAAACCTTCCATATTTTTCTTTTCAGGGAGAGAGAAATATTTGATGAAGAAATCCAGCAAAGGCAAAAGTGCAAGGCCAAGCCTCAGCCTGCGGAGAGCTGAGGGGTAGCACTTGTCTGCTGCAGAATTACATAGAGAAAACAGGTAACATGGGAATTTTGGGGTGGGATCGAGCAATTTTCAGTGGGATTGATCCACTTTGAGGTGTCAGATTGATCCCTCTTGAGCTGGGAGAGACTGGAATGTTAATGGTCCATGGCTCCAACACTCTCCAGTTGCAGCAGCAGCAGCGGGGGCTTTGCTGCCCACCGGCAATGGAACGAACCGGGGCAGAGGGGGGAACACCCACCTTGGAGGGGACAGGCTGGGCTTGGAGCCAGAGAGGGGAAGTGTTATTTTTATGGTTTTCTATCACTACAGACAGGAGCCAAAACTGCCCCAAAACTAGTTTACATGGAGACAAAATTGTTCTAAACTAAACCCTACATAGAGATAGATATAGATATAAAGTATCCCGGGGGAAGAGGGTTCTGCATCTTTGTACTCTGATACTTTCTTTCTTTTTCCTTATACATTTTGGTGTTATTTTTATGCTTTCATATCACTGTAGACAGGAACCAAAATGGCTCCAAACCTGCTTTGCATGGCAACCAAACTGTTCTAAACTGAACACTATATATATGTATCTATAAACACCAATCATTCACTGTCACTCTAATCTGCCCCAAGGGCTGGATTAACAGGATCTTGGGTCACCCTCGCTGTCAGGGGGGTCAGGACAGGGGCTAGACATGAGGGAAGCTTCTGGCAGCTGCTCACAGAACCCACCCCTGGAGCCCCCCTGCTACCAAAACATGGCCATCCAAACCCAACACACTGCCCAGTATGGATCACCTGGAACGTGGGTCACCAGGTCTGTTCCCAACGTGGGTCCTTGTGGATTATCCAGTGGGGGTCCTTCGATGGCTGACTGAGTTGGAGCAGTGGCCGAAGCAATTCAATTTCATCTGCTGTTGTTATTGTGGGAATTGGTGGTGTCTCTTGTTTGGTTACAGTGACCTTCCAATGCAAAGGATTGGTTTGGGTGGCCATCGACATATGCAGAAGCTTCATTGACCGGCCCATTTTGCCAAATTAGGTAATTGGTCAGTCCAAGTGAGGGATGTCCAGACTGACAGCACTCCCTCAATATCTGTCGATCTATGCCCAACTGTGGCATGTGGGCAGGACTTTGGATAATAAACATGGATAAGTTATTTACCTATGTAATTTGTATCACTTTTAGTTTTAGTTCTATCACTGGTAAGTGACTCCAAATGATAGGGAGAGAGGAGGCTCTAACCCCTCCTCCAGACTGGGGCAGAGGTCGACTCAGTTACCCATGAAGGGTATCCAGCGGGACCACGAGGAGGTGCGACCTCTGCAGCTGAGCCCAGTTAGTAACTAGCCTCTCCCCTTAAGAGAGTCATAGTTACTCCCGCCGTTTACCCGCGCTTCATTGAATTTCTTCACTTTGACATTCAGAGCACTGGGCAGAAATCACATCGCGTCAACACCCGCCGCGGGCCTTCGCGATGCTTTGTTTTAATTAAACAGTCGGATTCCCCTGGTCCGCACCAGTTCTAAGCGTGTTGCTGAGCCCTGCCCAAGGCGGGGCACTGGTGTGGGGCCCCCCCTGGGGACCCTCCCCCACATGAACCGTGGAGCTGATGTGTCCCCACCGGGCAGCGTGGGAACCCTCCAGACCCAGAGGTTCCACCCTGGGGTGGAGTTGGCACAAGTAAATTGGGATAATGAGTGATGGGTTACTCAGAAATCTGAAAATTAAATAAGACATTCTTTAGAAGATTTGGTGAAGGAATTGTACTTTCAGTTAAATTATGAGAAGGAGAAAGAGAGGAGAAAGAAAGGAGAAAGACCTTTTGTGTTCAGTGGAGGAGCTGGGACAGGGTGAATGAGTGTTATTCTGATAAAGAGCAAAGCCTAACATTTGCTTTGACATCTGATGATGAGGAAGTAACATTACAACCCATAATTAAAATTGAAACCACAAACGATTGCCAGGGTCAGCAAACTGCTACTGAAATGGTGCTGTATACAACTACGGAGACGTGAAGGTCTGGCCATGAATCAGGTGAGATTGAAATCTGGTCAATAGTAAAGCTGCAGGATGCTGAGAGGCCAGATGTGCTTCCCAGGTAGCAAAGAGTTCAGATCTCTGCAGTAAACAGAGCAAGTGTGATTTGCCAGACTGCTGAGGTTACTTTATGGCTCCGTGGAAAGCTGTTAATCTTAACCCTAAAGGAAACGCAGGGACTGTGCTCTCACAGTGCTGGGGTGTTGCTGCAACACAGAATAGAATTGCTGAAGCTATAGCTAATTTGGCTCCCCTAACAGCTGCAGAATTAAATGTTGCAAACCTAGGAACCACAGTACCAGCACACTTGTGCTTCAGCACTGGAGGAGTGGTCTCACACTTCCCTTCTCTTACCTGGGCACTTTCTTACGGACAATTAAATACCAATGCTTGGCCTTTAGCGGCTGCTCTGCCAACCAGAGGAGACCCCCATGAAAAACAGGGGAAGTTTGTGTTTTCTTTTTCCAGGAATACCAGCACTGCCCCCCACTGAAGATCACAGGAACGAGTTCCAAGCAGGGAAGCTGCCAGCGGATTTACCTGAGAAGGCTCACAAACAGCCCAGATGTGATAATCATTTTTCCTTTAGGTCCTTTTAACTTTTGGTTACTTGCCGCTTTAGTAGCATCATGCCAGACAAGACATTGTTTCTTCTTTTTAATGATGGGTCTAGTAGGCCAAATTTTCACTTTTCTTTTTATAGGAACCTGCTGACAGGTGAGACCCAGCTGCCTGAAACCAATGGAACTTTTAACTGCCCCATAATTGCTTGTGCTGTCAGATTATTAATGTTTGTGATTTGTTTGTGTTTTCGCCACAAGCGACTTGTTGAGAACTAAAAATATTAGTAGGACTATATAAGACAAACCATTCTATGTACTGACAGTTTGGTTTTTGCTAAATTTATTTTGTCTTTTTACTAAAGAGTAGGGGAAAACTTTTATCATATGGATGTATAAGTTTGTCTCAGAAAACTCAATCAGATTTAGCCTGGGAGTTGGTACAAGAATTTATGCATATTTGGAATCATATAAATATGTGTTAACCTTCCCGTTCTGCCTCAGAAGGATTTAGATTTATTATGATTTGGCTAAATTTTTCAGAGAAATTAATGAGTGAACTAAATCATCTTAACAAAGCAAAAGAAAATATTACATGGGGAATGGTTGAGTCCCCTTTCCTAAACCAGAAGGAGGGATGGCCACGGACTGCAAATGGGACATGGATAAAATACAGAAAGGCCTTTTACCAGCTCTCAAGACCTGTAACCAGTTTTGGAAACACTTGTATTCTCACTTGAATGTGTCTGATGTACTATAGGGTTTCCTACCGTGTGTCCTAAGCAGGTTTTTTACTTTGCATCTCTTATTTATGCCAATCAATATGATAACTATAGTACATTCGGCACCCCACATGCTTCCTAACTTTGGGTGCAATTTACTGTAGCAGCATTTGTAAAGGAATGTGATGAGGGTGATTTGCCCACTAAAAAAAATAAAAAAGGCAAAGCAACTTGGGATAATACGATTAAATTTGAAAGGGAATTAATTTCATTTATGGCCCTACCAACAGTAAAGCCACAGCTTTTTGTTTTGTGCCAAGATTAAATCCCAACAGAGCTATCCCCTGTACTTTATCCCCTGGAGAATGGAGTATAGGCCCGATGTAACGATGTGCTTATATGAAAACTTGTTATATTTTGTATGAGAACTTTGTACGCCAAAAGTTAATTTTTCATGGTCTGTAGAATTACCCAGTGGGGCAGGTACATTGCCTAAAAATTCTTCCAACTTTATGTGGATGTGACCAAGAGGGAACCCTATTTTAAAGCCTTTGAACTGTATGAACACAGCTCCTTACAAACCCCTTCACACTTGTTTCGGTGTGCAAAGGTAACCAATTTACTGTGAGACCTGGAGATCCCCTTTGAGCCTTGGCTGAGAAATACGTGTCTTACTACGTGACATGTATTTGTTGGGGATCCTCCTCTATGGGATTTAAGAATCAATACCTGCTGGGTAATTCTGTGACTCATTTCAAGCCCCAAATGTACTTGATAGGCATCTGGACTTGCAAGACAAGCAGCTCTCCTGTACCACTTGGCTTAGCTTGGGGATGTTCCTGACTCATCACTCTGGTCTAAGGTGTGGGGTATCCCATCCATTTGCCCAAATTCTGTCTCTCCTTACCCATTGGCAGGATGGACACGGCAGGAACTGAGTTGTCCTGAACAAAGCTGAGACTGGATCAGCTTTGTACGTGCCCCAGATTATTACACAGTCAGGCAAAAGACAGATTTTCATCTTTGGGTATTTTTTACACCTTCTACACTTATAACACAACACCAGTGGGCCTTGGAAAATACCACATGGCAGGTGCATGCCCTCAGTAATTGGTCCAGGGGTGTGTTCAGAGAGCTGAACTCGCCACTCCAGCGAGTGTCAAAAATGGCTTTACAAAATCAGTTGGCATTATATGTGTTATTGTTAAAGGAACAAGGGACATGTGGAATGTTAAATATTACTGAATGTTGTATTGCCATTCACAATGTAATGTCATCAATTGAAAACACCTGAGCCAAAATGAAAGAAATGGCTGATCAAACATCAGAACTTTTCCAGTCACTCCAACCCAAGGACTGGCTTCAAGGAATTGGCCCCAATTCCTGGCTGATGTCCATATTCTCATCCTTGGGACTCATGGGGTGGGGCAATGGCTAATGAGAATTGGGTTGATGGCTGCAAGAGGATTTACATGTGCAATGATTGGAATACCTGTATGTGGTATGATTGCTCTTGTTGTTGTTTCTGCTGTTTCTGTCTTTCCCCCTCTGTCTTTTCTATGCACACCCTGATGGAAACCCCGTGAACTGAGGAAAAGTCTCTGGAAGACAGCGTTTGAGCCATGGGGTGGTGTAAGGACTCAAAGGCAGTTGCCTGTCTCAAAACCCTGTCAAAGCCACAGAAGGAACTTGCTGTAAGAGAAGGCACCGGACAAAAACTCCCCGCTGTGCAGACTGTGAGAACCTGAGGTAAGCACAGAAGGGAGGAGTTTGCAAGAGGAAGGAGCTCAGTCGAGGCAGATGGTGAGGCAGATCTGGGTAACCTCATTCATGCATCTGAACAGAAGTCCCCACTGTGTCAGACTGTGGGAAAGGAAACAACTGCTTACACATGTGCCATCCCAAGTAATGGCAATGGGATCTAGGCCCCTTTTAAACTCCATGAGATAAAGTAAGACAGTAAAACTTAGGAGACTGATGTATCTCAATATACTTAGCGATAAGCTCCCCTATGCAGTGGATGCTTTTATAGCATGGAGGCAAGAGGTACCTGCACTACCACTTCATGAGGTAAAGATGACTGACTGTAGTCCAGGGGTGGGCTGTGGCAGGAGGGCCAACCCCAATAAAGCCTAGAATCCCATCAGAAAATGCACACAGCGCAAGCTCTCATGCAAGCTGTCTGATGGGTTACTGGTGGCACCATGGTGGTGGGTTTTGGAGTTGAATTATGCTAAAACCAACCTGGTTCACCAAACTCCAAACTCTCATCCTGCTTTTTGAAGTCGGATGTGGCAGAAAAGCTGGTGGCTGGCTTGTAAATTTGTGGCTAGCAGTCAATCACTTTATACTATAAAAGTCCAGTCCACTTTCCTGCACTCAGGTTCTTCAAACATAACCCTTCTTGGGGTGTATATATGGAGATTCCTCCCTTGGGCTGGGGACCCCCAAGAATACTCCTTGAGGTTGAGCAAAAGAGCATTAGTACGAGTGAGTTACATCAAATCTCTACTTAATGATTATTTCCCTTTTGCTAGCTTAAATATAATTGCTTCAATAATTGCCTCAATAGAGTGCACTATCCTATCTTACCCTATACTAGTAGTAGTTTTAGCCTTTATATTGTGTAGTAAATCTGATTAAGATCTTCCCTCTGTTCACTCAGCTGTTCATTTGTCTGATCATTTGTATTAAGAAATTATTCATTTTATAGAAAGAGTCTGTTTGTCATCATTAAAACCTGTAGGACAAAAGGGGTTCAATCACACCTCTGTAATTCCTCAAATTTAAACCACTAACATGATCTAAGACTGGATCCAGCCACACCGACACTGCTCTCCGAGAAGGAGTTTAGAAAGTAAGGGGGTTCCTCTTTGCACCTCGTGACTCCAGCAGGGCTTCCATAATAAATTTTGTCTAAGCCTTCCACTCCCACCCACGACAGTGATCTGGGGGTGTCTCGGCCCTCCTGGTCTTGGAGCCAGAGGAGCCGCTCCCAGGGCTGCTCTCAGTGCTGCTCCTCATGGGGAAGGACCTCTGTCACAGCAGTCACACCCTGAGGACATCCTGCTTGTCCTGGAAAGGGAAAGCACAGGCTCTGCTGGGAGGGCTGAAGGTTGGTCTGTCCTCCCTGCTGGGAGGGGTTTCCCTTTCTCCTCTGCCCTGCAGGAGAAGGGCTCCCTCCAGAGCAGAGAGAGCAGCTCGTCCCCGTGCTGGCACCCCAGGCCTCACTGCAGAAGGGGCCCAGGACTTGGCTGTGTCCCTACAGGGAGCCCCCAGCCTCGGGCATGGTGCTGGCAGGCTCCTGGCTTGGGGTGCTTCCTCACCCAGACAGCCCTTCCCAGCCCCCCCTCTCCTCACATCCCACCAGGCACAGATGGACCCACTGACGTGGCCATCCCAGCTGCAGCCCAAGGCCTGGGAAGCAGCACCTCTCTCCTCTCCCTGCTCACAGCCCAGTCAATTGACCAGTACGTAATGGAAGACAGGGTAAATGTCTTCAGAGAGCTGCATTCCCAGCTGCCAGGGAAGGGATGTTGCTGCTGGGTGCAGAAATACA
Source organism: Pyrocephalus nanus (assembly GCA_038380795.1). Taxonomy (NCBI): domain Eukaryota; kingdom Metazoa; phylum Chordata; class Aves; order Passeriformes; family Tyrannidae; genus Pyrocephalus; species Pyrocephalus nanus. The sequence goes on from JAWZSU010000039.1 coordinate 493,850, forward strand.
TATTGACCCCTTTTGACCATTGTTTCACAACTGTGCCAGGAGAAGAGAAAAGGGAGCACTTGAGACTCTGCAATGAGGAACCTTGCACCCTTTCCCAAGCCAAGCTTTACAGATAGTCCCAGGCTCAGCCCAGGACCAGCTCTGGGTCCAAGCCCACGTGTGCTCTGAGGTATCCACATTCAAACACCTCGCTGCTTCTCTCCTCCCCATCGCACCTTTTCCTCCTAAGTTGCTGCTCCCCTCCAGACTCTTCCACTGCACCCCTGCTCTTCCCCTCCCACGTACTCGCCCTTTTAACCCCAAAGCAAAGCCAGGGAACAAAGTCATGGGAAGGGACCAAGGAGTTCCTGTACTCGGGAAGGGACTCGGCAGGTCCTTCACAGGCAGCACTGGGGAAGGGACTCAGCAGCTCCTCCACACACAGCACTGCTGCATCCTGCCCACAGGAACCTCCCAGGCTTCCCCCGCTCCTTCTGCTCACTCCCAGCAGTTCGGGATCGCCAAAGCCTGACCTTGCAGCAGGCTGACACTCACCATGTTCCCTCTGAGATCACAGGGAGGCATCCAAGGCCACTCCAGCCCCTGTCCCCGGGATCCCGGCCAAGGAGCCGACACTCAGCACCGCAGACGGCGCACAGGATCCGGCTCCTCCACACCCGACTGGGCACGGCAGGGCGAGAGGGGCGTTCCCACGAAGGGGATGCACCGCAGGGCTGCGGAGAAGGCAGAGACAGGCACTTAGAAGGGAGAGACACAGGAGACTGGGGCTGTTCCCTGGCTAGGCTGGGGCTGCTGGGCCGTGTGGGATGAGCCAGAGGGTGTGGGGAGAGCTGCCTCCCTAAGGGGGACACAAAGAAGCCCTTGAGGCAAATGAGGAAGACAGAGAGGGGCAGAGAGCCTGTGGGTCTTTCCCAGTGGGTTCCTACCCTGCAGGAACTGGCACTGGGTTGGTAAGGCAGAGCAGTTGGCTGGCTCTGGCTCAGAGCAAGGAGTCACAGCAACTTTGTACCCCCCCCAGTCCAACACGGAGCTTTTGGGAAAGGGAAAGACCTCCCCATGACCACAGCCCCCTGCCCAAACCAGGGGTCTGAGAGTGCCGTGCCGGAGCTGTGGCCACTTTGCCCAAGGTGAGGAGCACGGTGTCACCAGGGCCCTGCCCCGTGGCCTTCAGGTGGCTCTGGAGTTTGGACACAGCACAGTGGCAGCAGGAGTGGGCCAGAGCCACCAAGATGTCACTCACAGATGCCGTCACATCATCTGTCACACCCTGAACAAGCACCAAGGGACAAGCTTGTGGCTTCCATTATCTGGGGGTTTGGCACTGTAATGGAACTACAGTGGTAGTTTTTTCCTGTCATGGATGCTTGTTCCTGTAATGTACGTGCTTTGCCCATGGAAATAGGGAAGGATCTCCTTTCCAGGACAAAGCCATCCCAAATGTCCTCTTGCTCTGGTGGCAACTCATGGAAGTTGTTCATTTCTGCAGCTTTATTTGCAAGCTCACTCCTTGCACCTCTGGTTCAGGCTGCTGAGGCTGCACCAGCAGATCCACTGTGCAGGGAACAGAGGCTCTGCCTCTTTGTTCCCTTAAGTATCAGCTCATTTGGATCCTCCTCTGGAAACCACCCTCACAAAACCTTCTATTGATGCATAGATAGCACATAACAGTGATAAAGGAAAGCTGATATCCAGTTGAAAATCTCAAACTTGTAATAAATTAGTAGTAGTAGTTTAAGTTTACTCATCAAATTAGTAGTAGTAGTTTACTCATTAAATTGTATTGCATGTTATATTCTTATATACATATATGTTATTATAATCAATGTTCTGTTGAGGTTGGGAGACTGTAAGTTGCAGAGTAGTTCATTAATCTGTCAGCATTGTAAGCTGATAGTCATTCAGCTTGCAGTTCTAAAGCTGGAAAGACAAATTATTGTGCCTTGCTGAAATAAGTATTTTGTATCTTATTTTTATAAAAAGCTTATTGTCTCATAGCACACGCATAAAGTAACGAAGGGAAGGACAAGGATCAAAGGGCCAAGAAGAAGAACGCAGGGGGGATGCTGCTGCAGCAGGCAGAGTGCCTGGGGTACGAGGAAGTAGTTCTGCATTGTTTGGGAAACAAGGCATGTGATGTGAATCATCGTGACACCGCGGGTTCCTGTGCCCTGCACGAGGCCTGTGCCAGAGGCTGGCTGAGCATCGTGTGGCATCACCTCAAGTACGGCGCCGATGTCAACTGCAGCGCTCAGGATGGAACCAGACCAATCCACGACATGGTCAAAAACAACCACTTGGAAATTGTCCGCCTGTTACTGTCCTATGGTGCTGATCCAACGCTCACAACCTACTCCGGGAGGACCATCGTGAAAATGGCCCACAGTGAGCTCATGGAGACCTTCCTCACAGAGTATTTAACTGACCTGCAAGGTCTCCAAAGGCTTGCCCGTATTCCCGGTGTCTCCGCACATGAAGAGCCTTTCATCCGCCAATGCAAACAGCAAAAGGCAGGCTCAGCCAAGCTGTACTCCAGCCTCGAGGTTGGCTGCCAAACAGCAGAAAATTAAAGAAAGCCGGAAGACAGATGGGCTGTACACAGACGAAGAGGAGGATTTCCAACATGCATCTCTTCTGAAGAAATACAGCGAGTGTGAGAAGCCATCAGGGAAACGTCAGTGTAAAACAAAACACTTGGCACTGCAGGAGAGGAGAAGGAGGTCATCTCTGACAGGGGATGACACCACAGATATTGAAAATGCTGAAGATAAGGTAACGGTAACGAGGAAAGTCAGGAAGCGGCCGGAGCCTACTTCAGACTGCGACTCCTCGCCGGCCAAGCCGTTCGAGCAGAAGCCGTTCGATTGCCTGCAGCAGACTCCCTCATTACTGCCCATCTCACAGCCCTCACAGCCCTCACAGCTGCCGATCGCCAGCCCCCCTCAGGAGACCACCCCGAGCCGGCCGATGCCGCCTGAAGCGCAGAGCTCATTGTCGACAAGAATGCAGGGGAACTGATAAGGGAATAAAAGTTACTGTTTTTGCTTGCTGCGCTTGCGTGCCATGAGTGGAGCATCTGCTGTATGGTGCTGGCGTGCTGGTAAGTGCCCTGTCCTCTCCCCTCCCCACTACAGGAAGGGAGGCAATAACAAGCTGATCAACATCTTCCACCGGGAAGGGAAGTATGGCTTCTCAGAGCCCTTGACTTTTGGCTCCATGGTGGAGCTCATCACCCACTACCGGCACGAGTCGCTCGCCCAGCACAACGCCAAGCTGGATACCAGGCTGCTCTACCCCATCTGGAGCTGGCAGGCAGCCTCCTCTGCCTCCCCCACTCCGGCTCACAGCCCCCCCTCTTTCTCCCAGGATCCTCATGAACTCGGAGAAGCTCAAGTCGCGCATCACAGAGATCCACGACAGCAAGATGAAGCTGGAGCAGGACCTGAAGAAACAATCCTCGGAGAACCGGGAGATCGACAAGCGCATGAACAGCCTCAAGCCAGACCTCATGCAGCTGCGCAAACTGCGGGACCAGTACTTGGTGTGCGTAGCTCCCCTCCAGCCCGGCCCGGGAGCCATCCAGCTGGCTCCTCGAGGGCTCTGGGGCTCGCTGGACCGGCTGGGAGCCTGTTTGGTGCGGGAGTGAACTCTGCTTTGCTGCCGCGGGGCTCTGAGAGGGGCGGCTGCTGCCCTCGGGTGATGGCCCCACCCGGGAGCCGCGGCCCGGGCTCAGCTCTGCCTTTCCTCCCCCAGGTGGCTCACGCAGAAGGGTGCCCGGCAGAAGAAGATCAACGAGTGGCTGGGCATCAAGAACGAGAGGGAGGAGTGAGTGTCTCCCTGTCCCTGCTCGTGTGGGGGGGCCATGGGCACCTCCCAGCTCCCTGCGTCGGACCTGAGGAGCCTTCCCTGCTGGAATGGGTGGTGGCAACAGCAGTGTGGGGGAGGTGTGGGTGCCCAAACTGAGGGAGTCTGACCCTGCCTGTGCTCCACTGCAGCCAGTACTCCATGATGGATGAGGAGGAGGAGCTACCCCACCACGAGGAGCAAACATGGTACGTGGGGAAGATCTACCGTGTGCAGGCAGAGCAGATGCTGTGTGGCAAGAGGGACGGCAGCTTCCTGATCCGTGAGAGCAGCCAGAAGGGATGCTATGCCTGCTCCGTGGTGTGAGTATCCCAGTGCAGATGTGGAATGGGGCTGGTGAGGGCTGTGTTCCCACACGGCTCCACCCTCCCCTCGCCAGATGCTGGAGGTGTCAGACTTTCCCAAAATCTCCTCTCTGCCTTGGCTCCTCCTGCCAGGGCCAGGTGTATTTCTGGGCTGCTTTGGTGGCCCCTGCTCATGCCCTGCTGTCCCTGTCCCACTGCTGACCTGGGCTCTTTGTGTCCCTGGCAGGGTGGACAGTGACACCAAGCACTGCGTGATCTACAAGACGGCGACGGGCTATGGGTTCGCTGAACCCTACAACCTCTACGCCTCCCTCAAGGACCTGGTCTTGCACTACAAGCACACGTCCCTGGTGCAGCACAATGACTCCCTGAATGTCACACTGGCTCACCCGGTCCTTTCCCAGCCACCAGCCAGATGAGCAGCCCATGCACAACACAACAGCTGCCTTCAGCTTCTCCCCAGGGCGCTGCTTTCTGGCTCTGGACTCTTGCACCCTGTATAGTTGAGTCTCTGTGCTCCTGCTCCTTCAGAGCCTCTGAGATGTCTGTGACCGTTCCTGGTGTCCCTCTTGGTCAGTAGCTGAAACCCATGTTGGCTGATGGGACAGAAAGGCTGGGCTGTTGATTCCCAGCGGGCTCCAGCCTCTAGGAGGTGGGATCCAGTTGTGATTGAGTTCTTGGGGGTGAGCACAGCCCCCTCCCCTTCCCTGATAAGCAGGTCAGATCTCCTTCTTGCTGGCAGGTCACCCCACTATGCATCACTGTAGAGCTTGGTTCCTGATTCCTCGGAGCGCTCCGGCTGGGACTGAGGGGCTTCCTGTCTGGATGCTGGAGGAGGCAGAGGAGGACCGTGTGCATCCTTCAGTCTCGCTTCCCTCGGTGCTCTGGCAGGCTGTGATGGTGTCTGGTACGAGGGCTGCTGCTCTTGCGTGCAGAGACTCAGTTTGGAAGGAGAAACCTCACCCTCCGTGGGGCTCCCCGGCCAAGATCTCCCCACCTCACAATCATTCCCTAGTGTCATAACCACCTCTGGAGTGTTGCTGCCCAGGCAGGGAGCATCCAGTTAGCAAGGGATCTCTTGCCATAGTTGTGCCAGCGAAGCTATGAAACCCGTGTTGGTACCCGTGTTTTTCCTGGCAGGATCTGTGGGGATGCACAGCTCGTTGCTCCCGGCCGGCTTCGGTGACTCTCTGCACACGTAACCCGTTTGAAGCTGGACTGTAGCTCTGTAGATATGGTTCTTTTTGTGAGCTTCCCTGGTGCTGGTGTTTGCTGAGCCTCCACTGCCACCCCCAGCGTGGGCAGCAGCTGCCAGGCTGCCCTGGGCCCTGCAGCTCGAGCAGGAGAGGGCTGGAGTCCAAGGCACACAGGCCCTTCATGGAATGAAGGACCTCTCTGCTGCAGGAGGACAGACCTGCTGGGCCCAGGGGATGCTGAAATGTATCTGCATGATGGTGAACTACGTATGCAAAGCACTTAGAATCATGGGTACTGTATGGGGTCCGGGGCAGGGCTGCCCACTGTGGGCAGGGCGTTGTGTCCAAGTTCAGAGGGCCCGAGGGCAGCCAAGGTGGCTCTGGAAGAGCTTTAAAAGCTGAGCTGAGAGGCTGTGGTGGCATTTGCTTCCCTGGGTTATCTCATCTGCTTGGCTTAAGGAAAGCATTCTTGTTCTTCTTGATTTGCAGGAGAGGCTTGTTCCTTTTTGGGGGCTGCATCCCAGGGATGGGGTTTTGCTGCTTCTGTTTCCCATAGTAGCTCAGGCTCTGCTGGCTCCACGGGGTGCTGTGTGCTCATCCTCTGCCCTTGATGTGCCACCTGCATTGGGGACCATGCTGTCTCTCCTTCCCTGGTCAGCTCTGCTGCTCACCTTGCCCTGGGCTGGTCCCCAGATCCTTTTGGAGCTGGGATTGCTGGCACAAACGCCCTCCCTCTTCCAATTGCTTGTGGCAGCTCTCCTGTGCTCAGTTGTACAGCCCCTGTTCCCTGCTCTGCATGTCCTCTCTGGGCCCTGGTTTTTGGGTCTGTTTTGTTGGTGTTTGATGCTCTGGTGCAGGTGACAGGTCAGGGGAGCTGTGTTTGACTTCGGGGATCACTTGGGAAAAGCTGCCAGGGATAATTAAGGGAATTCTTTGGGCTCGAGCACGTGAGAGACAAGAGCATGTGGGAATGGGGCAGGAAGGCTCCATCCTCGTAGTGCTCTCCAATGACCTACTGGGGTCTGTGGAATGGCTGAGTGGGCTGCACCAACACCCCAAAGCTCTGTCAGTCTGCCACACTGGTCAGTGTGGCACATTTTCAGCCTGGGGACTCTGTGCTGCTCCTGTGCTTGTCCCTGCACTTCCATCGTGTCCCTGTGCCACGGAACAGACTGCAGGGGGTGGGATCATCATCAGGATGGATGATCCTCAGCCTCTCACCCCATGGGCTCCACGTTCAACCCCCACCCCCCCCAAAGTGAGCTCAGGGCCAGTCCTGCCAAGGGGAGTTGCTCCCAGCTCATGTCAGGACTTGCTGAGCATCTGAAAGTCTCAGCTTCAAGCTGTCACCTGTCAGCACTTCGCTTGGTGCTCGCCCGGCTCTGCTGCCCACTGAAATTCCAGCTTCTCTTTACCCTGTTTTTGTATCCTTTGGGCTGAATTTCTGCAGCTCTCCCCGTGCTGTCCCTTCCTGCTTCCTCCCCAGGAGCAAGGAGGGGATGGTCATGGTGAGCCCTCTGCACCTTTCAGCACTGCCATTCTTGTCCATTTGGTGGCCTGTCCCCGGCAGGGCTCTGCTCGCACGTCCTGTGTACGACGAGGAGGAAGATGCCCTTCCCCAGGGCTGCCTTTCCCTGACGGTGCTTCACTCGGCTCCCTCGGCATAAGCTCGCTGTGGTTTGTCCTTTGCTGCTTTCGCTCGTTCTGCACCCGCTGGCGCCGCGTTTGGAGGCGCTAGGCTGTGCTTTGCTGCTTGTGACCCCCCCTCCGCATCCTCCAACCGTGCCACGGGTGCAGCGTGGCTGTTCCTGCTCCCCGGGGACAGCTTGGGGCTTGTCCCTCCGTGTCCCTGCTCGGGGGGCTCCATGACCCCCCTGTAACCTCCCCACAAGGGGTGCTGGTGGAGATTTGTGCTCAGAGGGGACGTGGTGGCTGCGTGAGGTTTTAGTTTTTTAGGCGTATTCGATAACGAATAAGGTGACCCTTCCCTCCCCGCGAGCTGTCCGTTACCAGCAGTATGCTCTCTGCTCTTTCTGTTGATGTTTACTAATGTAAACCCAGTATTTGTTACTGTAAGAGGATTTTTTTTTTCTTTTTTGTAAGGTACTTTGAAAAAACCCACAATAACGACCATTAAAAAAAAAAAAAAAAAAAAAAAAAAAAAAAAAAAAAGAGGAAAGAAATAAAGAGAGTTAATGACCCGGCTGCCGGATTGCTGGGGGAGGGTGTTACGTGGGGGAGCGGAGGAGGGAGGGCCGCAGTTCCTGGGCTGGGTGCGGGATGTGACCCATCCTCCGGATGCTGCCAGGACTCTCCTCCGGGGCTTTGCTGGGCCAGGGCACGTGGGGACCAGCCCTGGGCTCGCCAAGGGGCGAGAAACGGCCGGAAGAGGCGGCTCTAAAGAGCGGGGGAAGTGCGAGGTTCCTCCGCAGTCAGCCCCGGAGTTGGGGCTCAGGGGGGATGGCTCGGGCAGCACCCCCTTCCTGTACCCGGAGCTGCCACCCTGGGGGTGCTCCAGCTCCAGCACGGCCCCGGGGGAGTCCGCGGGGGCTCGGCAGGGATCCAGCCCCTTCCCCGCTCGGGAACCACCAGGCGTGGGCTGCTCCAGGTCGGGTTTCAGTCAGTCCCAGGCGCGTCGCAGCCCGCGGGGAAGCAGCAGCTGCTGGCGGGGCTGTGACCCCGGAGCTCGGTGGCGGGGGGGACAGCGGGGACGGGGTGGCCGGAGCCCCCCATGAGGCGGCAGCGTCACCGCAGAGGCAGGAAGGGCAGGGAGGGCGCACGGAGGCGGGCGCAGCCGAGCTTTAAAAGTCCCCATGGACCCCGCGGTGCCGCTGCCCGCCCTGGCCCTGCTGGCCCTGCTGGCCCTGCTGGCCCTGCTGGCCCTGCTGGCCCCGGGGCTCGGCGTGGCCGCCGGGCTCGGCGTGGCCCCCGGCTGTGACCTCCCTGCCCACCTCTGGTGCAGCTCGCCGGAGACTGCCGTCACCTGCCAGGGCTGCCCCACGCAGGGCAGGGTCACCTCACACGTGGGAACATGTCCTGCCTGCCCGGCGGCGGGGCTGGGGACGCGGGGGACGGGGTTGGGGCATTGCCCGGCCGCGGTACCTGGAGCCAGTGGCGGCTCCGAGCGCCGCTGTGGCACTGGCGGGCACAGCGCGGGGATGCTCGGAGACCCCGTGCCACACCGGCATCCCTGGTGAAGCCGAATTTTGTGCCCCAAAAAGCACAGAGAGACTGCTTTAGAGACAAAGTTTGTTTCTTTAAAGCAGGAGGTATTTTATTTCAACGCGTTGGAGAGCCTCCAGGTCGCCCTGGACAAAAGGCTCTGTTGTGCACAATCAGCATAGCTCTTTTATACAGTTTTTGAGTATAGGATTACAACATAATCATGCATATTCATTATATTGCAACATTTACTTGTAATATTCATGTATAGGCAGAGTCTGGGCGGAGTCTTCAATTTGGGGAGGTTTAGAGGTGGGAGTTCCTGTTGCCTTCCTCCGGGCGGGGGTCATCTTGTGAGTCTTCCTCACTGTGAACTTTCGAACTTTCTTTAGATCTTCTCCTTTTAGGGTAGTTTTGGAGAGCATGATAGGGTCAGGTTGACTTTTGGCCCATCCTAGGATTTGCTGAGTTGCTATCTCTCTGAGGAATGCTGCTATCTTTTGAGGAATGCTCTACCTAGTCAATATGCTCTGTTCTTCAGACAATTTATCACTCCTTCTCTGGTTTCTGGTTTCCTAATGCTAGGGTTTTGAAATTTCTTTCACAATTTTGTGTTTTAACCTCTTGTTTCTCAAAGATTGACTTAACTGAGTGGCTTCACTGGGGAATTGCTGTGCTCCAGCCGGACCCGGACCCTGGACCCTCCCCGACCGCCGCCGGCACTACTTTTTAAGCAGAAAACTTAGGCTTTTCAGGTTATTTCTGCCGCGAGCAGCCCCAGGCGGTGACAACCGTGTGACAGTGGCTCTGGCAGTGCCCTGTGAGCCCTGCGGGGCTGCAGCTGCCACCCTGCAGTGGGGTCCGCAGCCGTGTGCCCCCTGTGCACCCTGACACTTTTCCCCCATGCAGGTGGAGAGCCGCTGCCCCGACCCACCTCGCCCCGCGGCCGCCTCGGTGGAGCTGAGCCTGTACTACGAGAGACTGTGCCCGGCGTGCCAGCAGTTCCTGGTGCTGGAGCTCTTACCCACCTGGCTGCTGCTGCCCTCGGAGATGCTGAACATCACCCTGGTGCCCTACGGCAATGCCCAGGTAGGATCTGGCCGAGCCGGTGCTGCCGGCCCCGCTCAGACCGGTTGTTCCCGCAGGAGAGGAACGTCAGTGGGAAGTGGGACTTCGAGTGCCAGCATGGCCCCGAGGAGGGTTTGGGCAACATGATCGAGGTGACGGTCCCTGTTCCCGTGGTGCTGGCACAGGGGGAGCCAGCGGGCCCCGTACCACCCACCCTGTTCCCATAGACCTGCCTGATGAATGAGGCCAAGAACTTCAGCACCTACTTCCCTGTCATCTTCTGCCTGGAGTCAGGCAGCTCTGTCACCAAGAACCTGGAGGCTGTATGTCCCCTCCCCTGTCCCTCATGCCCTGCTGTGGGGATGTCCCTGTCCCTCATGCCCCACAGGGACATCCCTGTCCCCTCTCCTGGCAGTGCCTGCAGATGTATGCCCTGGAGCTGGACAGGGGCAGCATCTCTGTCTGCATGCAGGGGGACCCAGGATTGGCCTTGATGCACCAAAACGCCCAACTGACCCAGGCACTCGACCCCCCGCACCAGTTTGTGCCCTGGATCGTCATCAATGGGGTATGGCAGAGGGGACCAGGGTGCCAGGCAGGGCTGGGGCACCGTGGGGACACCCCTGAGCAGCCCCTTCTCCTCCCACAGAAGCACATGGACGAGATGCAGGCACAGGCAGAGGCCTCCCTGCTGGGGCTGGTTTGCCACCCCTACCAGGTAGGACAGGGATCTGGGGGGACAGTGGGGCTTGGGGGCATGTCCCTGTCCCTGCTGGGGCTCTACTGGCCACTCTCTGGCAGGGGGAGAAACCCGAAGCCTTTGAGGGCTCAAAGGCCCCAAAGAGCCTGTTGGGCTGCAGACGCTGAGGGAAGATGAGGGAGCACCAAGGGAGAGGTCAATAAAGAGGATTTTTTTTAAAAAACACAAGAATCTGGAATGGTGTGTTGGGAGGGGCAGGCAGCTGGTGGCCCTGCCCCACCATGGTGCAAGGGGGTGGGAGCTGGGCTTCAGGGCAATGGGACTGGCCTCTTCCTGCACCCAGGGCGTGTGACAGGATGTGCTGGGCAATCACCTGCTCCTGGGGATCACAAAGGAACTCCTTGAAGATTTCCTTGGAAATCTGCTAAGCCCCTCCCTAAGGAACAGAACATTTGCTCTCTCCAAGCTCAGGGAAGCAGCTCTGATGTCCTTCTTTCTCCTTACACTGAAAGCATTAACCATTTCAGCGGCTCTGTGGGCCAAGACCATCCCAGCTCCCCCCAGTCCTTCTCCCTTCCCAACCAGCAAGTCTAGGACAGTGCCTTTCTTGGTGGCTCCCTGAGTACTTGGGACAAGAAGTTCTCTCCCCCAAACCTGAGGAATTTCCCAGACCTGCTGGCCAGAGCAGGAGGCCATTTCCAGCTGGGGGCTGGGAAATTGAAGTCCACTGTAAGGACAAGGACTCCCGATCCAGAGAGTTCTCCTCCCTGCCTATAGAAAACTCCTCAGTGCTGGGTGATGGGCACCAGCACCTACTGCAACCTGTGCTTTTTTTTCCATCCCCTTCATCCTCCCCCAGAGGCTCCCAACCACATCACTCCCAACTATAGGCACTGTTTCAATCCTCTCCCTCACATCTAGGGTGACACCTTCCCCTCTCCAGCCCTACTCACCTCTCCTGAACAGCCAGGATGTCCATCAGAGCACTCCAGGTGTGGGACAGCCCCCCAGAGCCACCTGTAGGGGATCAGGGACACTCCAACCCCCCTGAGCTCTTCCTTTCTCCCAGAGGAGCTGTTTAGGGCAGGGAGGACACAATGAGCCCCATCCTGGGAGATGTCAGGGAGCCCTTGGCAGCCAACAGCCAGAAGGAACCGTGGCCCTGCTGCCACAGCAGCTCCCAAGACATGGTCCTTGGGCCCCCTGAGTCCTTTAGCCCTTGGGGCTCCCCAAAATCTTCTAGTCCTGAGGTGGGGTCCAAGCTGAGCCCTTCAGCCAGAGGATGCTCTGGGGTGGGGGGGCAGGAACAGAGGTGACCAACAACCATCAGTCCTGTCCCTCTCAGTTCAGCCAAGCTGTGGCCCCTGCCCTGGGCACACCAAGACCCCACCCTAAGAACAACAAGGGAGGCAGGCAGGGACCCTCCTGCCCTTGTCTGCACCTCAGGCAGCAGCACGACCAGGAAGGAGGGAAAAAGGTATAAGAAAAAAAATAGAAAAAAAAAAATCACACCACCAGCCAGAGAGTGCCTGGAAACTTCATCTCTCTTTATTTGCCCATTTCCCATCCAAAACCTGGACCCCATCTCAGCTCTGGGCCCCAGGAAAGAAGAGTCCCACACTGGTAGAGCACAGCACAGCTCCTGCTGCTGCTCAGCCTCTCGCCTCGAGCGTCGTCCCAAAACTTCCGTCCCCTGGAGCAGCTGCACCGCCAGCGCCCACAGCTCTTGGGGCCACGGAGAAATCTTCTGCTCGAGAGAAGGAGGGAAAAGAAAGAAAATAAACAAGCCTCAACCTCAAATGCGAAGGAGCCTCAGCGCCGGAGGACAAGCTCTCCACTCCTGAAGCCGCTGCTGAAGCCTTTGGTGTCATCAGGGCTGAGGGGCAGGTGAAGGGCCCAGCCTGTGGGGCTGGGTGAAGTCCCACAGGCTAAGGGGCTCAGACACCCACTTTGGGGCCAGGGAGTTTCCTGGAGGAAGTTCAGTGTCAGGAGAGGGGCTTCTGCTCCAGGGTCCCCAGACACCCGTGCTGCCCCCCCAGCCACTGCAGGGGCTCTTGGTGCCGCCCTGGGGGCTGTAGCAGCTGCTGATTCCCAAGCCAAGCCCAAATGGAGGGAAGACCTTGCTGCTGGTGAGGAGGGATCTGGTTAAAGTGCTGAAATTCTCAGGCTTGAAGTCTCCGCCGGGCCAGGCAGGTGCCACAGCATCCTTGTTCAGGAGGGACAGCGGCCCCGCGGCATCCTCCGACCCCGGAGAGCTGCAGAGCAGGGAGTCATCGTGGCTGTAGGGCAGGCTCAGGGCAGCTCCCTGCACCTTCCAGCCTGGCTGATCCACCCGCTTCTCCACCACCTCCCTCTCTTCCCCGGGTTTCTTCCTGTTCCCCTTCCCGCACAGCTGGACCACCTTGAAGGCCCTGCGGGCGCTGTCCAGGCTCTCGTACTCCACCAGGGCACAGCACCTGCTCAGCAGCTCGGGGAACTTGGCCAGGTATCTCCTCACATCCAAGGGCAGCTTCCGGCCCGGCCGCAGGACGCGGATGGAGGCGATGGCTCCGAAGGGGCTGAACATCCTCAGGATGGTCTCCAGGATGTTCTCCTGGAGCGGCGGTGGCAGCAGCGGGTCCTGCCCCAGGAGCTGCAGCTCCCAGGCCAGCAGCAGCTTGCTGGGGGGAATGCTCAGCAGGGCCTCAGGAATGGGCACCCAGTGCCTCACTTTGGTGCCGTCCTTGTTCACCTCCAGCAGCTCCAAGAATTTCAGGGTGTAGAGCGTGAGCTGCCAGTCCCATGTCAGGTACTTCACCTGGGGAAGAGAGGGGGCTGCTGCATCCCTGGAATCTCCCCAGGCAGGGAACACCCTAAACCCACCATCCAGGCAGGCTGCAACCTTATCAACACACAGTCACGGCAAGGCAGTGTCCCCCTCCCACGTGAGCGGCCTTGGGGCCTGCAGGAAGTCCCCAGTGTCCCCTGGGCTGTGGCAGCGAACCTCAGCTTCCCCAAATGTCACACCACCAGAACTTGCCTGGGTTTTTCACTTAAGGGATGATCTCAAAGCAGCCTAGGGGGAAATCATGGGTGAATCCAGCCCCAGGAGTGGTTTGGGGACTGTTCACTGTTCCCCCAGCCCCCCTCCCTGCAGGGCATTGAAGGCAGAGAGCAGAGCCCAGCTCTGCATCACCAGGGCTTTGCTGGCAACAGCCTGAGGGGAGTCTGGACCTGCCTGTACACCCCACTGGAGACAGCAGAGCACACCTGGACATCCTCCACCCTTCCCACTCCTCCCCAGGCTCCCTACCTTCTTGAAGGATGTCAGTAGTTTGATGCTGGCAAAGCCCATCTTGTTCTCCTGGACGTGTTTCAGGAGGAAAGCGTCCCTGGCCAGGTTCTCGTCGGACAGGTAGAATTCCACCTGGGACACGATCCTGTGGACCAGCTGGGAGTCCAGGAGGGAGCAGCTGCCGTCCAGCAGGTCAGAGCCCAGAGCACCTCTCAGGTCACAGCCCCTCCTGGCAGAGCTGTGAGGACACAGGGGTGAGGTGAGGACTTGCAAAGCGTCCCCAAGGGCTCAGCAGAAGTGCCGGGGACACCCAGAGCCACCCGCTCTGCCTCGGCTACAGGGAACAACACCAGCCCGTGCCCTGCGAGCCTCCCTGGGCTGGGAGAGCCAGACCGTGAACTTGAACACCTTCCAGCCAAGGCACACATTCCCCTCTGAGGTGCACGGGCTTTATGAGGACAGAGCCTTTATGAGGTTTATGGCATTTATGAGGACATCTCCTTTATGATGACATCCCCATGATCAGGTTTATGGGTCTTATGAGGACAGGGGATTTATGAAGCTTGCACCACTATGAGATGTGTGAGGTTTCTGAGGACAGTTCCTTTATGAGGACTGCACCAGTATGAGGTGTATGGGTTTTATAAGGACAGAGACCTTCTGAGGCCTGCCCCATTATGAGGTGGATGGGGTTTTGATGACATGGCCTTTACGAAGAGAGCCTCTTATGAGGTTTAGGGGCTTTATGAGGAGAGCACCAGTATGACATGTAAGGGTGTTATGAAAACAGAGCTTTTATGATGACAGCTCTTTTATGAGGTGTATGGGCTGTATGAGGCCTGCACCGTTATGAGGTGGATGGGGTGAATCTGAAAAATCTGGTAAAAGAACTGCCCAGAAACTTTGAGTCTTTGGAGCAGCAAAGGGTTTTATTCGTCAACGTCGGGAGCAAGCGTGGTTCGCACCACAAAAAACTTGCTCAAGGTAGCACACAAAAATCAGGGGTTTATACAATTTTCCTACATGATTCTTTACATATGCATATGATTATATCATCTATCTGTACATATTAATACTAGATGGAGTACAGGTGGAGCTCAGGCGGAGCTTAGGGTGGTGCTTTTCTTGATCCTCAATTTTAGGGGTAGTTCCATCCTTTGGCCTCGTGGGTCTGGAGGTGCCAGTGGTCTTCCTCAGTTTGACCTCTTTACCTTTCCTTTGTTCTTGACCCAATCACTGAAGCTTGGAGAAAGCCTTGGCTTTAGGCCTACTTCTCTAATTCAAATGTCTACCTTGGCTTACTTTGGCCTTGATTTATCACCCCTAAGCCTATTGAATAATCTTTCTAGCATTCTTCTAAGTTTCAGGTCCAGTGATCAGAACAGAACAGATTTTTGTTTAGATGAGAGTCTTCCTTCTAGGAATGAAGTTGGGTTGACAATGTTAGTCACCTGAATGGTTCCGTCATCTGACTCAGCCAGGATCACCTGGTATTTCAGGAACTGGGAAGGTGACAACCAGTGGTTCCCTTTTTGTTCCAGCACTGCTGATACAGTGTGGGACACCAGCACAGTCATTTTCTGTCCCATTGTGAGTTTCCTTTTTCTTATATCAGGGTTACTTTGTCCCATAACCACCCCACCAGTTGTTGTTTCCCTGTCTCTGATGACGGATCCAGGGTAGAGTATTTTCTCCTGGCAGCTCTAAGTCTGTCTAAAATGCCGTGGGGGTCTCATCCCATCCTTGCCTTACATCGTACGAGGCAGCCCAATTCACTGCTTTAGGTGTAGCATTCCACAACCCCACCTGGACCAATCTTCTATAGCGATCCAATAACTTATAATGGTCAGGGTTATTATTTGGGGCCCAGTTAGGTTTTCATACTGGAAAAATTTAATTTATGTCTCCCCTTAAAACATTTGTTGCAATCTATCCTTCCACGTGATTTTTTGCTGGTTTTATTACAAGCTCTTTTTCTGTTTCTGTCAGTTCTGAGAGTATCAAATGTATGTCTGACCAACCAATGTCCTGATTTTTCACAATTAATTCAAATCTCTTAGCCACCCTCTCAGGATTTTCTCTAAATAGTTTTGCTTCCTCCCTCCAGCTGTTCAAATCACTCTCTGAAAAAGGTACTTTCCCTTTTGCCCAATTACCTGCAGGTGTTATTACCTGCCTCAGAGGAGCAACTGTGTGGCCAGTCTCAGTTTTAGCTTTTCTTCTACCCCCAGGCTTGCTCTTGCCTTTCTGTCCCATGGTCAGACCCCGATGTGTGCTGTTCACCGCTCTTCTGGGTGCTCCACACTCCCTGCTGTGCTTTCAGAATCTGTCCCATCCCGTCCTGACTCCTGCAGGCTGCCAGGTCCCTGCCCAACTGGCTCTGGTGCTCTACAATGAGGCTGCAGTTCGTGAGGCTCTGGGATACTTTCCTCATCACTCTCTCTTTCCCAGCTTGAGACCCCCCTGACCTGTGCTGCACGCATCACAACAACGCTTCCTTGGCCTGCTATTCTTCTGACTCCTCTCCAGTGCCAAAACAAGGGGGTCTTGGGGGGCTGTATTAATACCACAACTTTTCTGCCACTCAGGTTTATTCCCTAAAGTGAAAAACATGACTGCACACATCACCTCATCCCGCTTCAGCTCCCTGCAAAGGAACAACAAAAGCCGTAAAATTGTGTTGTAATTAAGACTTCCTTGCCGTGGCCATTTTTCACTATCATCTAATATATACAGCGGCCACCAATTCTGGCAATATTTTAAAAAGGTCTTTTTACTTTGGTTCTCTCTGGGAATTCCTCCCAGGTCTCTCCAGTGTTTTAATATACACCCCACATGACTTCTGGCATTTATTTTTTTACTCATTTTGACTCCCATTATGAAGATAAACGATTAAATCTGTAATATACTAACAATCACAACTATTATATTGCCAAATAATATCTACTCTTCAAATTCAAGTAACTATTCTCGATCTAAATCCACGACTCACAGCCAATCTGTACTATCGCACAAATCCATAAGATCTCGCCCTAAGACAACCAAATATTTGGCCTTCACAATAAACCTGTATATCTACACCAATCCATGAGATGCCACTGCTGACCACAAAATACACACTCTAGAGTAAATCTGAATGCATCGAGAAATACACAGATCTATGCGTGCTACAACAATCAAACCTGGCCCACTGAGTTTCTTCCAAGTTCTGATTAGCTCCACATCTAATACAATATAAATGCAAAGTCCGATCTAGGCATGTTTCCTGCATACCACGGGGTCCAAGAATATCTTTTGCAACTATTACATAAAGCAGGAACATCTAATGAACAGTTACAGCATGGACAAATTCTAGTCTTGGGCTGTGTGGTGTTTTCACACTCAATTTCTCAGATCCCTCTCCCATAACAACTCCTTAGCAAGATGTTTCTATGACTGGTTCACAACAAACAAAACCTCCCAAGTTCAATTTTGTTTCCAGCACAAAACAAGACAACACAAAATTAGCAAAGCAACATATAACAAAGTACTGTGACAGCTGCTGCACTGCAGGAGTAATGCAACAGCAGTGCCCCAAATCCCAATTCATAGGGTGGTTATAAATTTAAGGGAACTAATCCCATAAACAAAAGAACAACCAAAAGGAAACGTAGATATCTTGTTTCCCTCAAAACAAACAATATTTGGCCAAATAAAAACAAATCTGGAACAGACCAGCTCTCAGGGGTCACACCCCAGGAAAAGCGTCCTTGTCCGTTACTCCCAGCGAGACAGTGTCCTGTCCTCATCTTATGGGAACCCCAAACCCAAAACAGAATAAACCAAATATAAAAACTTTTAATCAATAGGCAGCGAGTCCTTTTCCAACCCCGCAGTGAGTCGTCGAGGACGGGAGCCCCTCCGAGTAAATCTTACCCGGGGCGTGCCCAGGGGCTCCCGAGCTCCGATGGATTCTGCAGCCAGGCGGAGAAAGTTGTGCCATATTCATATGATTACAACACCTAATCATGCATATTGATAATAGGCAGAGTCTGTGGGGAGCTTAGGGCAGTGAGATCTCAGTTCACTCTTTTAGGCCTTGCTCTCGTTTCAGGCTTGTTGGCTGCGTGATGTGTCTCTGGTGGCTGTGACATCCCAGAGGACAGGTGACAATGGGAGCTGTCCCCAAGGACAATATCAGGCAGCCCCAGGGCAGTTGGACTTGGGTGATCAGTGAGTGCATGTGCAGGGGGAAGGCTGGGATGGATGGGCCATGGGGAAGATGCCCAGGGGGGTTTGTAGCCCTGAGCGAAAGCCGAGTCCCTCCCAGCAGGGCCGAGTTGTGCCCCTGGGGCCTGGCACTGGTGCTCAGGGCTCTCTGTGTTGGCAAGTGCCCCAAGAAACTTGTCTCCCATCTCCTGCAGGCCATGGATTCAGCAATTGTGCTCCTCCTGGCTGTTCTGGCCATCCTGCCCGAGCCCACACAGAATGGCCAGAGTGATGCAGTCGCTGTCCAGCGGATGAAGGAACGGCAGATTTTTCTAGAGGAGAAGATGACCCAGCTGTGGGAGGACATGGAGTGGAGGAGGGCCCTGGAAGAAGTTCCCCTCCTTTGGATCTTGCAGCACTGGCTCTTGTGGGTGGCTGCAGGAGCTGAGCTCTGCTGGCTGGGCTGGCAAAGGGAGGAGGCCTCTGGCCGGGAGCAGGACCGCTCCAGAGGAGAGGAGGAAGATGAGCTGAGCAGAGCAGTGGGTGCTGTCAGGCTCTTTGCAGAGCTCAGCCTGTCACCGCTGTAGGAACTGCCCTCCATGGGCCAGAGCCTGAAGAAGCTGGTGCGGGACCTGCTGGAGGTGTGCCAAGTGCTCTCCCACAACACCCTCATGCCAGAGCTGCACCCGGCCACTGGCAAGCAGGGCCCCCTCGAGTCCTGGAGTGACCTGGGGCACTGCATCCTCTACCAGCTGCTCGTGTTCCTGAGGCCACTCCCCAGGCACTCTTTCCACCTGCAGCTGCCCGAGGACGGGATGGATGTGCCAGAGAGGTGCTGCCCCATCCGTGTGCTGCTGGAGTGCTCGTGCTCCAGGATGACAGGGGACACCTTGTGCTTCATCCACCCCACGCACAACAATCAGCCCTCGCCCCTGGTGCGCACCCTCTGCACAGACTCCCACTCGGAGGGGCAGAAAATCACCGGCTGGGTGCAGAGTTTGGTGGAATCAGCCTGGGAGCGTTTGCCTCAGTGGCACGACTGGCAGCTCCAGGTGCTGCCCTCCTCCAGCTCCTGCAGCTCCTGCTGACCAGCCCTGCCAGGGGCAGCTCTGCCCTGTGCTGCTCTTGGCACTGCAGCAGGGCCGCCCAGGCACCTTCCTGCTCCTGGAATAGGCAGCTGCAGCTTCCCCACTTGCTGCTTTAGGCTGGGCTAGAGTTACAGTACGATAGGCCTAGATAAAGTATAGAGTTTCCCTTATTACATTTCCAAGGGTTGGTTTAGGCGGGGGTAGAGTTGGGGCTCTAGTATGGCCTTAGACTCATGGGGGGTTAGATTTTAACATAGTGCTTTCCCAAGGGCTGATTTAGGCTGGGGTAGAGTTAGGCTAAGATACATAGTCAGTATAGGGTTAAGTATTCTGCACCTACTCCACATGGAGTTCTATTTTTCTACCTTTCTGCTTAATATTTGAAAATAAAGAGAAAGGTTGAGCAGAGCTTGCCCAGTGTCAAGGTCTTTTCTGCTTCTCGTACTGCCAGGCTGGGGCTGGGGCTGCCTGGGGAGTTGTCTCTCTTTTTCTCTCTTTCTCTCCCTGGCCCCTTTAATTCATCTCTTCCCTTGCACCCTACCCCTTTTGCCAAAGCCCACTGCTGTGTGCTTATACAGTAGCTCAGGCACTAACATCCCACCGTCCAGGCCAAGCATGGAATTTACTACTTGGAGGTTTTGTGGACCTTGGGACTTTGGGCATTCCTTTGGAGCAGCAGCATTTCCAGATCTTGGGGGATCCCTTCTCCTTAAGGGTGCGATGCCTGAGCAAGCTGGTCGAGTGGAAGGTGTCCCTGCCAGTGGCAGGGGGGGGTTGCAACTCCATGGTCTTTGTGGTGCCTTCCAACACCAAGCAGTCTGCGATTCTGTGAAGGAGGGCTTTTGCCCCCTGCTCCAGCAGGAGGCTTCCCTTCACCCCTTCCCTTTCATCTCCTTCCTTCAGCCTGGTGGGGGGAGGAGGCAGGACACCCTTGATCTTTTGTTTCCTCGTTTTTGAGCCTGCATGGCTCCAGCAGTGCACCTCCTCCTCTCTGATCCTTTTGAACCTTTCTAGCTCCTCTCTCAGCTCCACCAGCAGGCAGAGCAGATCATCCACCTGGTCACACCTCCCCAGCTGCTGCCTCTGCTGCCGGCCAAGACCAGCACCAGCTCTGGACTCCCTGCAGCCCGAAAGCTGGGTGGCTGCAGGTTTGTATGGCAGCTCCCACTGCGCTGCCAGAGCCTTTGGGACGCGTGCAGGGATGTGCCTGTCAGCCCAGTGGATGCCGTGGCTGAGCTCCGTGCGAGGGGGTGATGAGCCCCGAGGGCACCCCTGGAGCTGCCACCCTCCCTGCTGAGGGGGCAGAGACGCCGCTGAGGTGGAGCTGCGGCGATTCCCGCTCGGGGAGGGGGGGCCAGGACACCACCCGGAATCCCACAGAATGTGCCGAGTTGGAAGGGACACACAAGTCCTTGAGTCCAAGACTTAGCCCTGCACAGGACCATCCCCAAGAGTCACAGCATGTGCCTGAGGGTATCGTGCCAATCCTTCTTGAGCTCTGGCAGCCTTGGTGCTGTGACCACTTCCTCCAGTAGCCTCTTACAGTATCCGTAAGGTAAAACATATGCAAGGATTCTTCCCAGGAATGCAAAAGCAGTGGAAGGATTAAGAAAAGGTTTCTTTAAGGTGCAAGACCACTTCTCAGGGTCACTGCATGCACCGGGCAGCCCTTTCCCAAGAGAACGAAAGCCTGTAACCTTTGGGTTTCAGGTGCAGTTCGTGGACCACGCTGGGCACTCCATGGGCAACAAGAGCTTTCTGTCCTGCCACCTTTTGTCTGGGAGGAATCTTCAGTCGGGTTCAATTCTCTAAGTCAGACTGGCAATTTCAGCGCAGGGCTCCTGCAAGCAGATGACAGCCCTTTCCCCTAGGAAAGAAAGCTCTGACCCTCGGGGTCTCAGGTGCAGGGGGTGGGCTGTCGCACTTTTGACCCTGGCTGGATTTTAAACGCTCACTGAAAGTTGCTACAGCACTGAAATCACCCTCCCTCTGCCGCTTGGCAGAGGAGAGGAAAAAAATAGCTGAGGAATTCCTTAGTAGAGATAAGAACTGAGAGATGTTACTTACTGATCACAGTAAGAGTCTGTTTTGAGAGCAAAACAGACTCAAAGGCAATAGAACCTAAATTTATTGCTAACAAACCTAAACTAAAAGCTAAATATATTGCTAACAGAGTAAGAACTAAGCAGTAAAAGAATAAAACAGTCTTAAAACACATCATCTTTTCTCCCCACCTCCTGTTCTTCCATGTTCTCAGTCCTCCCCCCAGCAGCGCAGGGAGACAGGAAAGCGGGGGGGGGGGGGGGGGGGGGGGGAAGTCACAGTCAGCCATTGCTTCTGCCACTGTTAAAATCCATCTCTTAGATAGGAACTCTTCCCAATTCACTATCCTGGGGGATCACTCTTCCATCAGGTGTAGAGGTCTCTCTCTCTGCACTCTGATGGTCTCCATGGGCTGCAAGGGGACAACTTGTTTAACCATGGTCTTCCCCTCCTGTTCCCAGGGTCATCCTGGGAGTCCTTCAGAGCTGCCCTCCTGGGGCAGCTCCTGCCCAGCGTGGGCAGGCACAAGGTCTCTCCCCCTGCTCCTCTCACCCCACCAGTGGCACTGTTTGCTGCAGCCTCCTCCTCCTTGCCCAGCACAGCCCAACATAGGGAGAGTTGGACACAGCCCTGGTTCTACCCCCTCCTCATGGCCCTGCCCAAGCCCCTCAGCTCCAGCCTGATGGCCAGAAACCTTCAGGGCAGGGAGGCACCAGGGAAAATGCTCAGCACTGTCATGGACTGCTGGGAGAGACCACTGGAGTGGTGGGTCTGTAGGGAGAAATCACTGCTGCCTCCCTTCTGAATCCCCCTCAGCACCTGGGCAAGCCTGTAATTTGTTTTGTTTCCATGAGGCCCTGCAGTGCCACAATGGCCCTTTGATTCCAGGAGGCTGCACAGGGTCATCACAAAGCTGAGCCCATCAAAGGGCTTTTACTTTAAAAAGTATAGAAGGCACCAAAAATATCCACTCTCCAGTTATTTGAAAAGGGCTTTCCATTCTTTTAATACCTTGAGAGACACCACAAGGGAGAAGATGCTACACACAGTTTCTCAGGAGGTCAAAACCCACACTTTTACTTGCAAACTTTGGAAAACAAGGGAGCTTGCTAAAGTTGACGGGGCAACATTCCACCAGAACAGAGCATTCCCGAAAGCACTGACTGAGCACAAGCCAACCCATGTGGGAAACCAGACCCTCAGCGTCCCCGATGGCCCAATAGGAAAGAGGGTTCAGACACTTCCAAGTTGGCTGCAAAATGGAACACTTTATTAAGAGGGCTCCTGCCTTTTATAGGGCAGGAGCAGAACTTGCTGGAACAAGGGGAGTAACTGGGGAGGAACAAGGGCAGAGTATGTAAACTAGGACCATACAGGGAGAACAAGGGGAGGAACACATTGATATGAGGGAAAAATGGCCATATAAGGTAGGTACTGCAATGTAGCACCAACTGGCCAAGAGAAACACAGGGTTTGAGGGCACAGGGAAAAGAGGGGTACAATGAAGGGGAACAGTACAATAACATAATAGAGTAACTTGACATAAAATTAAAACACAATATTGTCTCCAAAACCTACTCCCTACATCTCCCCTTCATTTTATAAGCAAGCAAGTTTAAAGGAAACTTTCTTAAAATTAATATGAAATAAAAACTGATTTTTAAGATATACAAAAGTATATAAAAATATATGTAAATAAATGTGGGGTTTTTTTGTCTATATACACTCTAAAGAAAATTATACATTAAATTATAAGCAAAACACTTCAAAACTAGGTTTGAGGTAGAATTGGTCAAGGAGATGCCTTAACCCATGGTAAGTCTGAGCTACATTCATATTTATTTTTTCCATCATAGTTTTCACATTTATACTTGAGTAAACTAAATTTAAAAATGTATAAACAAGTTATAACATAATGAAAGTAAAAATGTTACCAGGAAATGATTAATTAATATGAAACGTGAATAGGTACTGGGATTTTAGGGAAAGGTTGGTTCTCCACAGGTGTTCACTTCTGTTTCTAGGGTACTTCAGTACAGTCAGGTCCAGGGACTCTCCTGCCCCCCCTGGGCTTTTCCTTCACCCCATGGGGCCTTATGGGCCTTGCCCCAGTTCCCCATCCCTTGGGTTCCCTTTGCCCAGTTGTGGTGACCAGTGGAGTCATTGTCTGAGGGAAAGAGGGTCTGTTTAGACACCACTGTCAGCGTGGCCGCCGCCTTTTCTATGAAAGGCTCTCGCTTGAGAGAAGTGGCAGCAGCACCAGCCCTGCAGTGTTCAGTCTAATACGGTTGGGAAAGTCAAATTTTAACTTAGAAAACTAGAAAGTATAGGAGG
Organism: Pyrocephalus nanus; assembly: GCA_038380795.1. Classification (NCBI taxonomy): domain Eukaryota; kingdom Metazoa; phylum Chordata; class Aves; order Passeriformes; family Tyrannidae; genus Pyrocephalus; species Pyrocephalus nanus. The sequence goes on from JAWZSU010000039.1 coordinate 517,069, forward strand.
ACTTAAAGAATAATTAAAATAATAGTTATACACGGTCACACATGACATTTACAAAAGTTAAACAATTCAAACTTTGAAAAATATCAATATAAAATACTTATAATTAAAGAATACAGTTATCTTTTAAGAATATACACTTTTTTATGTCACTCTTACTTCAAGCTTTGCCAATATGTGGCGATATCAAAGTGGAATTCTTCCAGATACAGAACAAGATGTTGAAAAAAGATAAAATGTATTATACTGATTTAACATACTTAAAATTCAAAAGGATATAAATATTCCTGTAACTTAAAAGTATTAGAGAAACTTAAAGATACAACATTTACAAAACAATCTGCAAGATTATTATTTTAAAGTGATATAAATGGTAAACTACTGAATAAAAAGACAAACAATTCTATTACAATGTAACATACAATAAAAATCATAACTTATAGATTATGCTTTAAAGAAAAGAAAAAACTGAAAAAGGTTTTAGGTCCAATTTGGTTTTGCTTATGATGTTGATGGTTTATGAAGAGATGGATTTTGATGTTTCTTGTTTTATGTCTTCAGAGGAGTTTTGGCAAAATTGGTTCAGTTCTTCTTTTACTGAGGGAGCTGCCAGTTGTTTTGCTTCAAATTTTTTCCAGGCCTTTTGTTTTTTCCGTTGCTCCCTTCGTCGTTACGTTCTAGACTGAGCTGCCCTTACAACTGTTGTTAAATTGGATTCTGTGCGGTACCGGGGTAAAGTGCTGATAAGATGTCCATAGGCACCCCTGTCTTTGCCTCTGTTTACACCCGGTGCCAAGAAAGTTGTCATTGTTGGGCCATCAGCTTGGGTTTTCTCTGTTTCTGTTGCTAAGGGAAACAATGTCTGGTTGCCAAGGGCATCATCTTGGACTCCACCTTGACAGAGGTGGCTGGTTTTAGTTTCAAGGTTGGCACCATTTTGTAATCCAAGAGGATGATTTTTTTCCCCATCAGAGTTAGTAGAGCAGCCCTTTTTAATTTCAAGGTTACTAAGGCTGTCACTTGTAAAGTAAGGACAGGGACTGCTTGGAATAGGAGTGCACTTGGCAATGGATTTTTCTTGCTTTTGGGGTACATTTAATCCTGATGCCGAATGTGCAGCTTGATCACGAGTCGCTCTGTCTATGGCCTTTTCAAAGATGGTAATAACACTTTTCCAGGCAGCATTGGCTTTTGCTGCTTGCCTGTCACCCCCCAAAGTAGCTCTCTCAAGTGCACATCCTGTTCTGGCCCATTCTAAATAATTTAAATATTCTGGAGCAGGTTCATGTTCATGAACCCATTTTGTTAGTGCTTTTAATGACTTTTTATCAACGGGGAGCCCATTTTCCTTTAAGAGGTCTTTCAGGAGCTTATAAAATTCAATCTCATTTTTGGATAATTGGGCTCCCATCTTTTAGTTTCAGGATAGGTAGGGGGTTATCAGGGATGAAAGTTTCTTCACCACCTCTCACCCAGATCCTGTCGCTTGGTCCAGGTGCACGTCTGGTGACTGTCGGGATCTGCTGCCCACTCTGCTTCCACACACTCTCCAAGTTGGCAGGCGAGTTCTCCGCACACTAGAGACCTCAAGCCAGTCCCTCCTGGGGTGCCATCTGTGAGAAACCAGGCCTTCAGTGTCCCCAACAGCCTGATAGGAAAGTGGATTTCAACACTTCCAAGTCGGCTGCAAAACAGAACACTGTATTAACAGAGCTCCTGCCTTTCACAGGGCAGGGCAGAACTTGCTGGAACAAGGGGAGTAACCGGGGAGGAGCAAGGGCGGAGTATGTAAACTAGGACCATACAGGGAGAACAAGGGGAGGAGCATATTTATATAAGGAAAAAATGACCATATAAGGTAGGTAAATGCAGCACCAACTGGCCAATAGAAACACAGGGTTCGAGGGCATAGGGAAAAGAGGGGTACAAGGAAAGGGAATAGTACAATAACATAATACAATAACTTAACATAAAACCTAAAACACATTGTCTCCAAAACCCACTCCCTACAAACCCAGACAAGTCAGCTGGATGGTTCATCGACAGTGTGTCCCGAGGGGCGGCACCTCCGATACAACAGAAACCCCTCCCTGTGCATTTTATAGCCTTTCTAACTACAAAAGCCCCGTCCAACTTTCATGTAGCAGATTCTTCCCCAGACTTCCTTGAAGTATGTGGAGCTTCTCCAATGAAGCAGGGACAGCTCTTCATGGTCACTGCCCAGGGGTTAAGTGAAAGAGGGGGAACTACTCCCTGTCGTTGTGGGGTGAGTTACCTCAATCCCTATTTCAGGATTGTTCCTTTTTGCTGCCTTTGATCCAATTGCTTTAATAGAATTGCTTAGATAGACTGCACTGTCCCACCTTACACTATACTGCTGGGAGTTTTGGGCTTTTATACTGTGCAGTAAAAAATTCTCTTTAAGGTCTTTCATCTGTTCACTTGTCTGATCAATTTTCTGTTCATTTGTCATAATAAATAATTCCTGTTATAGAAATATTTCTGATGTGCTATCACTAAAACCTGCAGGACAAAGTGATTAAATCACACCTCTATAATTCCTTCAATTTAACCCAAAATGTGAGGCTAAGATTGGATCCAGCCACAGCCAGGCTCCTCTCTGAGCAGGAATTTAGAAAGCAAGGGGGTCCTTTCTGCCCCTTGTAGCTCAACGAGAGGCTTCTCCAAGAAACTTTGTCTAAGTCTCCCCCCCACCCCCAAGCCGTGACACACGGGCATGTCCTGTCCATGCAGGGCAAACATGGACTGCTGAGCTGGTCATTTCTGTCCCTCCTTGGAGGGAAGAACAACCTCCCTGCCCTGGGCTGAGAGGCCAGTGCTGGGAACACCCTGGCTGTGCAAGGGCACTGCTGGGTGCCCCCACCCTGAGCCCTCCCACACTTGTGCTGCTCCTGCTGTTTTCCTCTGCAGGGCCTTGTGTTGGGCACAGCCTGCAGAGCCAACTGGAGAGGAGATGGAAGCTCTCAGGCCCTGCCCTGAGGAGATGCCCCTGCAGGATGGCAGTGCTGCTGCAGAGGTCAGCTCTGTGCCAGCAGTGCCCGTGGCTGTCCCTGCCTGCAGTCCCTGCCCAGTCCTGCAGCAGGACTGGCCCCGACTGCCCGAGCACTGAGGCCTCAAACAACACAGGGCTCTGCAGGACAGTGGGCAAGGGCAGGAGGAGGAGGCCCCGGAGGAGAAGGGCTGCTGCTCCCTGGCAGGGCTGCTCTGCTGGGACTCTTTCATGGCTCAGCTCTGCACAGAGGCACCGACCCTGCAGCTCCAGAGCAGTCAGAGAGGGAAGATGTCAGGGAAACCAGTCAATGCACAGTTCTTTATTTTTATGCTTATCTTTATTACTCACAGAATGAGGACAATTCCCAATTTGTACAGCCTCTGGGCCAGGCTAGAAAGCCAAACTTTGAATTGAAAATGGTGCTTTTACATATATATATATATATACACACACATATTCATTTATATATATATATTCATCTTAACACATATATTTATATATCTAAAGGTTTTTTGGTGTGAACAAATTCTCTCAAAAATAACACCCTACCAGGAGCATGAAATAGAGAAGACATGGTGGGCCTTTAATGAAGTACATGATAGGACTGGCTTTTAATGAGGTACATAACATGCAGAAGAAGGAGAGTTTATTGCATCTGAAAAACACCCAGTTATCAGTTTCCTCAGGGCATCCTTGAGCTCCTGGTTCCTCAGCTGTAGATGAGGGGATTCAGTGCTAGAGGCACCACTGAGTACAGAACTGACAGAGCCAGGTCCAGGGATGGGGAGGAGATGGAGGGGGGCTTCAGGTGGGCAAATTCTGCAGTGCTGATAAACAGGGAGACCACGGCCAGGTGAGGGAGGCACGTGGAAAAGGCTTTGTGACATCCCTGCTCAGAGGGATCCTCAGCACAGCCCTGAAGATGTGCACATAGGAGAAAACAATGAAAGCAAAACATCCCAAAACAGGAAAAGCACTAAAAGCAAGAAGCCCAATTTCCCTCAGGTATGTGCCTGAGCAGGAGAGCTTGAGGATGTGTGGGATCTGAGAGAAGAACTGGCCCAGGGCATTGCCCTGGCACAGGGACAGGGAAAATGTCTTGGCTGTGTGCAGCAGAGCAGTGAGAAACCCAGAGGCCCAGGCAGCTGCTGCCATGTGGGCACAAGCTCTGCTGCCCAGGAGGGTCCCACAGTGCAGGGGTTTGCAGATGGCAACGCAGCCATCGTAGCACATGATGGTCAGGAGGGAAAACTCTGCTGAGATGAAAAAGGTAAAGAGAAAAAGCTGTGCAGCACATCCCTGGTAGGTGATGGTTGTGGTGCCCCAGAGGGAGTTGTGCATGGCTTTGGGCACAGTGGTGCAGATGCAGCCCAGGTCTGTGAGGGAGAGGTGCAGCAGGAAGAAGTCCCTGGGGGTGTGCAGGTGCTGGTCGCAGGCTACGGCGCTGAGGATGAGGCCGTTGCCCAGGAGGGCAGCCAGGGAGATGCCCAGGAAGAGCCAGAAGTGCAGCAGCTGCAGCTCCCGCCTGTCTGCCAATGCCAGCAGCAGGAACTGGGCCATGGAGCTGCTGTTGGGCATTTGCTGTTCCTTAGCACAGGGTCTGTTCAGAAAAGGAAATCACAGGGAACAATTAAGACAGCCCCCTCTAAGCAAAGCCAGTGCAGTTTGCAGGGCAGTCCCCTCCAAGTAAAGGCATTTCTTTTCTCAGCTTTGTGCTCTCTGAGGGTGCTGTGAGGAGCAGGAGCTCTGCCCATGTGCTGCCAAGGACTCAGCTTTGCTCTGCCGCAGTGCAGACATGGAGCTGCTTTGGGACAACTCTCATGAGCACAGGGGATGTCACATGGAACCCAGCTTGGATGGAAAAGTTAAATTCCTGTACTCTTGTCTTGGAGCAATTTGGGCTGCACTAGAGAGGCACAGTGTATCCTTAAAAAATTATTTACTGGGTTATTTGGTTACGGTGTTGAGACAGGACAGGCAGAAGGGCTGAGCTCTCTGTTGCTCTTTGCAGAGCCAGAAGAGCTGCAGTGCCTGTCAGCCTGTTTGCCATCTGCCCTGCACTGTGCCTTGTGCTGCCTTGAAGATGACTTCACACACAGATGAGTCTTTACAACACCCCCCCCCCCAATACCTGTGCTGAGAGCAGGGCAGGGCTGCTGTAAAGGGCAGCTCTGTGCAGTGTCCCCTGTGCCAGCCCAGAGGTGCAGCTGTGCTGGACAGAGCAGGACAGGAGCCCTCCTGCAGGGAAGCCAAGGGCTGGCCCAGGACAGTGCCCACCCCCAGGGGAAGGCTCAGCACTGCCCAGGATCCTGGGCTCATTTTTGACACTGCCTGAAATATTCACCTTGGAGATTAAAAGGGTTGGAATTTCAGTGCAGCCTCCTGAGCTGAGAGAACAATGTCTGTGCTGCAATGCTTAAGCAGGAAACACACAGTAGGTCTAATTCCTTTCCTGGAGCCTCTGTCTTTTCTGAGCTGTGCCAAAAATTCTCCATGAAATATCCTGCAGTGGTGTGGAGCTGTGAGCAGGTCTGAGCCTGCAACAGCGAGACATGGAAAAGATCCTGCCTGCCCTGCCAGGTTTGCTCCTTGCCCAGAGCCCTCCTGCCCCAGCCCTGGGAGCAGCTCCCCGGGCCGGCTGAGATCTGCCCCTGGCAGGCAGCAGAGTCCCTGCCCAGCACAGCACCCTGGGCTGCAGGACCCTGCTCTGCCCCACAGCCTCTTGCAGAAAGTGGCTGCTCATGGCCTGGACAAGGGAACTGTTTCCTGGGGGAAAAACTGGCTGATGGCCCAGAGAGTGGTGGGGGATGGAACTAAATCCAGGTGGGGCTGGTCACTAGTGGGGTTCCCAAGGGCTCAGTGTTTTGGCTGGTCCTGTTTGACATTGTTATTGGTGATCTGGATGAGGGGATCGAGTGCCCCCTCAGGAAATTCGTGGATCCCATGAAGTTGGGTGTGAGTGTGGATCTGCTGCAGGGCAGGAAGGCTCTGCAGAGGCATCTGGACAGGCTGGATCAATAAAGCCACGTGTCAGGGCCTGCACTTGGGTCCCAAAACCCCCTGGAAGGCTCCAGGCTGGGGGCAGAGGGGCTTGAGAGCTGCTCAGCAGGAAGGGACTTGGGGGTGCTGCTTGACAGTGACTGGATATGAGCCAGAGTGTGCCCAGGGGGGCAAGAAGACCAAAGGGCATCCTGGCCTTTCTGGAGAACAGGGTGGCCAGCAGGACCAGGTCAGTGATTGTCCCTCTGTGCTGGGCACTGGGGAGGCCCCACCTGGAGTGCTGTGTCCAGTTCTGGCCCCTCAGAGCAAAAAGGCCCTGGAGGGGCTGGAGCGTGTCCAGAGAAGGGAACAGAGCTGGGGAAGGGTCTGGAAAACATGTCTGATGAGGAACAGCAGGGGGAACTTGTTATCTTGAGTCTGGAGAAGAGGAGGCTCAGGGAGCACCTCATTGCTCTCTACAACAACTGAAAATGAGGTTTTAGTGGATGTGGGGCTTGGTCTCTTCTACCTCTCTCCTGACCTCAGTGCCTGGCAAGGTTATGGAGCAGATCATCCTAAGTGCAGTCACAGAGCATCTACAGGATGGACAAGGGATCAGACCCAGCCAGCACGGGTTTAGGAGGGTCAGGTGCTGCCTGACCAACCTGATCTCCTTTTATGATCAGGTGACCCACCTGGTGGACGAGGGGAAGGCTGTGGATGTGTCTATCTGGATTTCAGCAAAGCCTTTGACACTGTCTCTCACAGCACACTCCTGAAAAAGCTGCAGCCCATGCCTTGGACAGGGGCACTCTGTGCTGAGTTAGGAACTGGCTGGAGGGCCAGGCCCAGAGAGTGATGGGGAACGGTGCTGCATCCAGTTGGGATCCAGTCACCAGTGGTGTCCCCAAGGGATCAGTGTTGGGCCCAATCGTGTTTAATATCTTTATCAACGATTTAGATGAGGGGATTGAGTCTACCATTAGTAAATTTTCAGATGACACCAAGCTAGGGGGGAGTGTCGATGAGCTGGAAGGCAGGAGGACTCTGCAGAGGGACCTGGACAAGCTGGATCCATGGTCTGATTCCAAGAGGATGAGGTTCAATCAGGCCAAGTGCTGGGTCCTGCACTTTGACCACAACAAGCCCTGGCAGCCCCACGGGCTGGGGACAGAGTGGCTGGAGAGCAGCCAGGCAGGAAGGGACCTGGTTATCTGGAGTGACAGGAAGCTGAACATGAGCCAGAGTGTGCCCAGGTGGCCAAGAGAGTCAATGGATCCTGGCCTGGCTCAGGAAGAGTGTGGCAGCGGAAGCAGGGAAGTGATTCTTGCCCTGCACTGAGCACTGGTGATGCCACCCCTGGAGTGCTGTGTCCAGCTCTGGGCCCCTCAGTTCAGGAAGGAGGTCGAAGGGCTGCAGCAGGTGCAGAGAAGAGCAATGAGGCTGGGGAAGGGACTGGAGCACAAGTGCTGTGAGGAGGGGCTGAGGGAGCTGGGGTTGTTGAGCTTGGAGGAGACTCAGGGGAGACTTCATAACTGTCCTCTCCTTACAGGACACTATCCCAGAAATCTTTGGGAGGGCCTTCTGTGTATATTGTTGGTTCCTGATTCATCCTGGGGACCTGAGGGACCCTCTGTAATCCCATCCATGGGGCACAATCTGCTCTCCAGAGCTCGACTCCCTGAGACTCCCTTTGCAGGGAAATCTGTGCTTGCAGTTGATCCCTGAGGTCAGTTTGTATCCCCCAGTGTTGATCCACCCTTGCTACTCAAGGGATGCTCTGCCATTCCATCCACACAGCAGGAGTCACCCTCCTGCCCTTGAGTCCCTGCAGAGGAACAAGTGCCATGTCTCTGTTTGGGAGCTGCCAAGGATGGAGGGCGGAGCGGGGCAGTGCCGGAGCTGGGGGACTCCTGGCAGGCTGGAGGGGGAAGCACGGAGAGGGAGGAGCCCTGGGACCCCCAGGAGCCTGAAAGGGAGAGCCGTGGAGAAGGGGAAGCTGGCACAGTGGGGACCCCTGCGATCCCCAGGACAACAAGGTGGAGAACCTGGAGAGGGAGAATGTCTGGGAACGCAGCACCCAGAAGGCGAGAGTAAGAGGAGAAGGGACCCTTAGGACCCCCAACACTCCCAGCATACCTAAGCGGGACCCCCAGCATCGCGGAAAGGGGAGAACCTCTGAACCCTAGAGAGAAGAGACCAGAGAGGGAACTCGTGGGAGAGATTTTTTGAGCTAATCTTCATATTTTGGAGTATTTTTCTTCTCAATCCTAACTTTTTGCAGTTTAGGGCGGGGTTCATCTTGCTATTTCTGAGGGGAATTTGCCTGAATCTTGGTGGGTTTGGTGTTTCTGGGATAAATCTTGGTGTTTTGGAGTTTTTATGGTCACAGGACACCTGGTGAGTTCTAGAGATGGACTTGGGCAGGAGGAACACTCAAGCAAATGTGCTCAGCCCTTGTTTTCCCCCCCAGTAGGATTTGTCCTTTCCAAAGCTTGGGCAGATGGAGGAGGAGACTGCGAGGAAGATGCCGCGGGTCCCCCAGGTAGGTGAGGAGGAAATCAGTGCCCCTTTGGCCCTGTCTTGTGGTGCCTGTGGCAGCCAAAACCTGCCCCCGGCTACAGGATAACCCCGCTGCCACCACCATCCTGCCAGGCCTGGATTTGAGCGGATGTCCTTGGCCTTCCCTCTGGACCAAAGGCAAATCCCCTGCCTGTCCTTCTTCCTACCTGTCCCAGGCCCCGAGCTGAGGACGGAGAGCACGGAGGACAAATCCCCCCGGCAGAGCCTGCTGGGAGAGGCCGTTTTGAAGGGCTCCCCGGCGCAGGAAGGCAGCGGGGAGGAAAAGGCCTGGAGATCCCCCCCGAGGAGGGGCTCTAAGGCAGAAGGGAGACCCATCCACAGGGATTCTTCTGTCTGCAGTGCAGCAGCTCTCCCAGAGGCGCTGGGAGAGATGGAGTCTCTCTCCACAAGGAAGCCAGGTGCGCAGATATTCCTCCATCTGCTCCTGCACGACGGGCTCCAGAGAACGCCAGGGAGAGGGCAACCGCTGCCTTTGCCATGGGGAGATCTTGTTCCGCACCGCCTGTAGCCTCTTCTTACATGGAAGCATCCTGGGAAGCCTGGATTGGGCAGTGACAGGTCCGGGACACTTGCTGCTGGGCCACCAGCTGTTCCTGGGAATGCCTTACTGCAATGGCCTGGACTCCCACTCATATTTCCAGCCTTTCCCTGGCCATGTGCATCCTCTGGGAGTGTTACAATCTGCTTAAATATTGCGGAAAGAACTTCAGATTTGCATATTCCCTTGAGAAAAACTAAAACTCACACAAGTTATCTGTCGATACCAAAAACTGATTTTATTAATTGCTACGAGATGCAAAGAGAAAGGAAAAAATAAGAAAAGGTTTGAAAGTACTAAAATTATTTCTAGAAGCAGAGAAAAAATACCTCTGAAAACTACCTTTCTGCTGTGCTGGTGTGAGTGTAGGGCAAGAATCAGTTTTCTGCCTTTTTTGCCTCTGCTGCTTTTTGATGTTATCTCTTTAGCTGCAGGGGGTCTGACAGCTGTAGTTCTCTGGAATGCAGGATGTGTGGTTTCACTGCTCATGCCGAGCCATGTCCCAGGCCTTGCAGGGTCTCAGTTCAGCCGCAGCTCCCTGGCCCTCAGAAATATAGTGAGGCTGGAAGGATAAGATATAACTCACACATGTGGCACGGTTGGTCTCAGTTCTCACCAGGCCAGCAGAGTCTCAGTCTCCCGTGCCAGGTAGGCAGCACACGGTGGCAGAGAAAAGGGGAGGTGAGGAGAGACTCCTGGGGCAAACAGTTCTCTCTTTCTTTCCTCTTCCCTGATTTTCCAAAATTTGTCCTCGAGTTTTATAGTGTTCAGAGGACGTTGTACGTGGTTTCTTGGCATGTAGCCAGTTCAGATGTTTGAGGAGATATGAAAACCTTAAACAATGGCAGGATCTTTTGGCAGGAAAAGTCCCATGGGAAGTCCTGGTGAGAACTTGTGGCAGAGAGCTGAGAGAATTTTTGGTAGGAAGTTTCTGACAGGCAGAAACAATGGAGAAACATAATTTTTGGCATTTCTATATTATCTGTGTGTTCCACTCCACCCCGATGATTCAGCATTGTTTCTCAGCACATCAATGTAGTTCCTTCAGTGATGGTGATACAAATACAGCGAACAGAGGGAGAGAAGGAAACCAGCAAGCGGTTTATTGTGCATTTAACTAGGCCAATGCCAATAATTAGGAACACAATTCCAGTGACAATTGCTATTCCAGTTTGTGCTATCCCCTTTCCCCATCCGGTGAGTCCAAAAGACTCCAGGACGTCAGTAACCCGTGATCCATCCAACACTTCTTGCGGTTGTATTGCATAAACCAAATTTTTAGTGTGGTCACTTCTCTCTCTTATTGTTGTTTTTTGCCTCCTCAATGGAGGTCAAAGCGTTATAAATTGTTGCACAGCATTCAGTTTCTGATAAATTGAACATTCCACACACACTTTGTTCTTTTAACAGCATCAGATCTAAGGCTAATCTGTTTTGCAATGTCATCTTAGCAGTTTGCTGCACTTGAGTGTTTAATTCTCCAAATGCACGATGTGTCCTGTTGCTTAAAACACTTCATTGCCAGGCAATATCTTCTAACAGAAATTGGTGTATTTTTAAGGTGATAAAGGGGGTAAAGACATTCTCAAGAAAAAGGGATGCTTTTTGTCCAGTGGTATAATAATCTGGAAAATCAATCCCTTTAACTGCCCATTCTGGCCTTTATGTTGCTTTTGAAGAGGGAATAACACTGTGATGGTGATGTTCTTTAGACACTTTAGAAAAGTAAAGACACGTCTGGGGCAAAGGGAGGGAATTCCAGGTCCACACCTAAGTCCATCATGCTGCTGTAGTGACAAATGTGAATAAAACTTTCCATCAGAGCACCCCCAAGCCATTTCCAGAGGGGCTTTATATTTTGCAGTTTTGCAATCAGTACTGTCTGCATGATCAAGGATGGTGATCTTTGGTTTAGTATTTTTTGGGGTCCTATGGATTGGGTAGGGAATTCTGCAGTGATAAAGAAGATATTTCTATTTTGAGTTACGTGATTCATCCTGATTTCTCCAACTTTTGGAGGGGTATCTCCAACAAGTACACATGTCCCTTATTAATGTTCTAAGGGAACACCACGTTTCTGGAGGATCTCCTGGTCCTTCTTTGCATGTTATAACCTTTCAGCAATTGAATAAAGGACTGTCTTCTACTTGAGGCATGGTTAATTTGGGTTCTGTAAATTTGGATTCAAAAAATGCTTTTACAGACCATGCCCACATTAAGTTTTTCCAGTTAATTGGGGTTATATTGGTTATATTAGGAAGTTGTAGACACCAGGAAGGACTAAAAACTGTGGCATATTTACTTCCATATATATATGGCATTTGTAATGGATCAAAGAGGGGATCCCATGAGTAAATAAGGCAGGGTTGTCTGGCATTATATTCCTCAAAGGTTATCATTCCAGGTTTAAATTCACCTTTACTTGATCCAATAGATGGGTGAGGGGATTCAATTTGAGATAAGATAGTTATATCTACTTTTGATTCCACATTTTCACAAACCCTTGGACCAGTTCCCAGGTGAGGTTCCTTTGATTTTCACTTTTAACAGTCTGTTCTGCTGAGCACATGGACAAGGTAAATAACCACACAAACATAACTAACAAATAATAACCAGTAAACTGAACCATAGTCCAACTTTGAGGTTTTCATTCACGGTTCTGAATACTTTTCTCCATTTGAACAGATCCTTGTAAAAGAAAAGAAGCCCCTTTAGGGTCAACATTAAAATGTAGGAACAATCCACTGAGAGCTTATTTTGTGTTCTTTGCCATGAGCATCTTTTGCTTTCCAGGTGTCTATGTTGGAGGGAGTGGCAAGGACCATTGGTACAGCTCCTACAGAAGGCAGTGCCACTGATACAGGCTGTCCAGGAAGGTGAGAGGGTTTTTGATTACCCTTATGTTTTGATGTTGCTGGTATCAAAGAGGGGGGCTGTGGATAAAAAGCTGTGGGTCCGGGACAGCCATTCACTCCCCATCCGTCATTCACCATTTTTACAGCATCCCACAGTCATTGAGTCCAATTGGATTTCTGAGGTTTTAGAAATCATTTAAGCAGACCATTTGTTCTTTCCACTATGCCATTTGCTTGTGGATAATATGGGTTGTGAAAAATCTACTGGATTCCTTCTTCCTTGGCCCACTCCTGGACGATGGCAGCTGTGAAGTGTCACCCATTCTCTGATTGGATAGATCCAGGTTTTGGGAAAAAACTGAACCCCATTTTAAGAGCTTCTGGAGTGTTTGTACTGGTTGCCCGAAGGAAAGCTTCTGCTTGCACTAATCCTGACCCAACTTCCACTCCTACTAACACATACTGTTTTCCCTCAGATTTTCTAAAGGGTCCAATCTAGTCTGTCTGCCACGTGTCCCACAGCCCTTTTCTGTCTCTTCTGTGTAACGGGTGTTGTTCTAAAGGGTGACACTCCAGTTGGGTTCTGCATTGCTCACATGAGGATGTGCAGGTGGGGCACATCTCTCGAGTCACTGCCCATCCATCCCCCGTTCCTGCTGCTCTGTATAGGTCTTGTGCCCCTGTGTGCTGTGGCTTGAAGTGCAGCCATTCTAACAGTCTGTCCCAGCTCTCTGCAGGAGTTGTTACACTTGGAGGGGCTAATCTGGCCAGTTCATCTACTTGGTTGTTCCAGTGGCCAGCTGGAGTTTCATTTTCCTGATGGGAGGCTGCCCATCCGACTAAAAAATTCCCTTTCTTTGCTATAGCAAGAATTTCTTGCCATTTCTCCTTTTGCCAAACAAGGATTCAATTCTCTTCCCAGTCATTTTTGTCCCAGAAGGGGAGCCACTCAATACACCCTTTGAACACAGCAAAAGAATCCATGCAAACATAAACAGAGTCAGAGGTTTCAGCTTCATGGTTAAATACCCTCCAAAATGTTCCTGATTCTCCTGCCTGTGCCCTGCCTTCTCTTTCCGGTACTATTTTGTCTCCTGCAGGTACCTGTAAAGCCACAGCACGATATTTCCAAACTTCACCTTCAGCACAGCTGAGGCATGAGTAAACCCCCCATCCTGCAATTGCTCTGAGTGTGGGGGTGCCCCTTGAACCACAGAAGGGGGAGAATCAGCTGTGCTATTTACAGTCACCTCATCTTTTCAGGGAGGATTTTTGCAAGCTCCTTCTGTTCCCTGAAGGATGGTGCAATAATGTTCAATTTGAGCCTTCCATTTCCCAACAGGAGCTGGCTGGGCCACCCCGTCAGGGGGTGGGGTTCCTGTCAGAACAGGCTCGATGACCTTAAAGGGTCCCCTTAAAATTGGAGAGTGCTGAGGGACAATTTTTTCTGCTCCACAAAAGCAGTGCTCTCCACAAATTAGCCCTTTTCCCAGGGAGAATATTGTTTTGGGGCATCTTTAACATGGCGTGAATAAAACCCTACAGGCCTGGTGGGACCATCAGGGCCTCTCTGCCATCAGCCCCAGCAGGACAGCGGCACCAGCGGGGTTGTCCTGCAGCTGGGGCGATGCTCGGCTGCCACAGGCACCACAAGACAGGGCCAAAGGGGCACTGACTTCCTCCTCACCTGCCTGGGGGGCCCGTGGCATCTTCCTCTTCCTTGCAAACTCCTCCTCCATCCGCCCAAGCTTTGGGAAGGACAAATCCTGCTGGGGAGGAAAACAAGGCCTGAGCATGTTGGCTTGGGGTTTCCTCCTGCCCAAGTCCATCTCTAGAACTCACTAGTCATCCAGTCTCCATAAAAACCTGCAAAACACCAAGATTCATCCCAGAAAAACACAAACACCAAGATTCAGGCAAAATACCCCTCAGAAATAGTGAGATGAATCCCCTTCAAACTGCAAAAAGTTAAGGTTCAGCAAAAAAATACTCCAAAATATTAAGATTCCACCCAAAGAAACTTCCCCAGGAGTTTCTCCTCTCTGGTCTCTCCCCTCTGGTATTCTGAGGGGCTTCCCTTTCTGAGATGCTGGGGGTCCCACTTAGGGATGCTGGCAGTGTTGGGGGTCCCAAAGGTCCCTTCTCCCCTGACTCTTGCCTTCAGGGTTCCAGGTTCCCCACCTTGTTGTCCCGTGGATCCCAGGGGTCCCCACTATCCAGGCTTCCCCTTCTCCACAGTCCCCTGTTTCAGGCTCCTGGGGGTCCTGGTGCTCCACCCTCTCCATGCTCCCCCCTCCAGGCTGCCAGGGGTCTCCCAGCTACGGCATCACCCTGCTCTGCCATCCACCCTCAGCAGCTGCCAAACACAGAGATGGCACTTGTTCCTCTGCAGGGGACTCAAGGGCAGCAGGGTGACTCCGGCTGCATGGATGGAATGGCAGAGGATAGCTTGGGTCCCCAGGATGGATCAGCAGTGGGGGATACAGACTGACCTTGGGCTCAGGATGCAGCTGCGAGCACAGATTTCCTTACAAAGTCTGCAGGGAGTCGAGCTCTGGAGAATAGATTGTGCCCCACGGATGGGATTGCAGAGGGTCCCTCAGGTCCCCAGGATGAATCAGCAACCAGCAATATACAGAAAGGGCCCTCCTGAAGATTTCAGGGGGAGTGTCCTGTAGGGAGGGGACAGTGTCACCCCATGAGGGCGGGGCTGGCAAGTGGGAGGCTGCTCTAGCTGTCTGCAAGAGGCCTTGTGCAGTGCTCGGCCCCATCAGTGGCTGGGTGCAGGTAGCTAAGGTCTGGCGGCCGGAAGATCTCGGGATGTACAGAAAGAAAGGGACCCCCCAATGCTTAGGAGCCAATAATATTTAAGTGGTGACATAAGCGGATGGAAATGACGTTGCAAATCTACACTATTTAAAGCTGTGCTGCAGACCAATAAACGCCATTTACCATCCACCGCGTTGGTGTCTGTGAGGTAATGGCCCGAGCGGCTAGGAGTCAGTCGCCATGCCATTCCTGAACCAGGTCACCACGCAACAAGTGGTGCCGAACCCGGGAAGCCCGGAAAGCTTGCCGGGCATCGGGATGGGGATTACGCCTGAGATCGGGTGAACAGTGGCCAGAGTGGCGGGACCAGCCTGGCGGGGAGGATGCTCCCGGACCAACAAGGAGGATGGAAGCCCTTGTGAAGGTCGTATCAGAGGTTCATAAGCGTGGGGTATTGATTGTAAATCTAAGGATTTTATTCTCACCATTGCGAGGTTTATGCAAATTGGGGTCGTTGACCAGCCGGTGGACATTCTCCACCCTGAAATACGGGATAAATATACCAAAGTGTTAGCTGAGGAAACAATGTCCTCAGGTCATGGAGCCCACCTTAAAGCATGGGGGAAAGTCATGTGTGCCTTACAAAAGGCCAGACAGGAACAAGAAACCTGGAAAGCAGCTGAAAAATGTCTCCGAACTATCCATAAACTGGGAGTTGGGGCAACCACACGAACTTCGGAGCCCCTTACTGGTAATGACTCTGTTGTGCTTAAACATCCACAAGAGGGATTTTCAGATCTTGATCCACTTGCAGAGGGGTGAGAACGAACTTAAACTGTTTGGGGGGAATTAGCTGAAGAAGCTAGAAAGGTTATGGAAAAGGCAGAGTCTGAGGGAATTAAAGATAAACCACCACCCTATGCACTTCAAAATGGCACTGAAGGGCAAGAGGGAGGGCAGAGCAAAGATACTGCCAGCGGGAAAAGAAGGGAAGTGACGGGGCTCGTGGGTATGGGCAGTAACCCCTCTTAAGGACTGGAGGAAAATTAAATCTGCTTGCTGATTGGATTCAGTCAGCTTCACTAGCATTCCCAGTCCAAGTAACAGAAGGAGATCAGAGAGTTCATTCACCAATAAATCCAAAGGATATACAAACAATTATTAAGGCAATAGCAGATAAAGGGCTCAACTCCACTATGGTCTCTACTCTCATAGATGGCATTTTTGGAGGAGACGACCTGCTTCCGTTTGATATAAAACTAATGAAAACTGTGAGTTTTTACTTACAGGATCATATCACTGGGTGCCTTTTTAACCCATATGTCACAGTGCCAGAAGAAAACGGTGCACCGACCAACGTCCCGTCCGGACCTGAGAATCCCGCGCAGACAAGAGTCAGATGACACCAAGACAACTATTGCCTATGTCCTTGTGTAACTTTAGTCTTGGCTTTCGTCATGGTAAAGCAGGAACATTTTCCATCGAAACATCTGTCAACATGAGAGACTTCCTATGCTTTAGGCTGCAGCGGCTCCAAACCCCCTCAGACACTGTCAGCAGAGCTGCCAGGTAAGCCATGCTCTGGGTGTTCACCTTGAACTTGTCACAGTTCCTGTGTTTGTTAACCAGAGCGAGGAGTGTGTGCAAAAAAAAAAAAAAAAAAAAAAAAGTGGCTTAATCCTGATAAAGAAAGAAATTGTCCCAAATGACCCTCTGCCAGTAGGCCCAAACCAAATGTTGACTGATGACATACCTCCACCACACATATCTACCCCTGAACATCGCAACACACCCACAAATGCACCCATAGATGACACAAACCACAACACAACCATAAGAGGTCGCACTATCGTGCCTATCACACCATACACCTTTACTGATCCAATTAATAATGATCCCCATCCTCTTTGGAAAATGACGCAAGCTAGTTATCAAGTACTGACTGAACAAAACTAATCCAAACCTCACAGAAAATTGTTGGCTTTGTTATGGAGTAAGACTATCTTACTATGAAGGCGTAGCAGTAAATGACACGCCAACACAAGCCAATAGTGACAATCCAGCCCAGTGTTTATGGGAAATGGACAAATAAGGCATTACATTAACAGAAGTTGTCAGAAGCAAAACATGTGTAGGCCAAGTCCCACAGCATAAAAGGCGGCTATGCGCTAGTAAAGCACATTATACAACCCAGACGAAATGGTTAATACCAGCCAAAAATACCAAATGGTCCTGTTCTTCTTCAGGACTTATGCCTGTCTGTCCTTAAAAGTGTTTAACAAATCTTCGGATTACTGTGTCCAAGTGACCATAGTCCCCAAGATCTACTACCACCCTGAAGACTATGTCTATGGTTCTATAACTATCCCAGACCATCATCTGACAAAGCAAGAACCTATCACAGCATTGACAATATCCCTGCTGATGCTTGCAGGAAGTACTGGAGCGGGTACAGGGATAGCATCTCTGGTACTCCAAAACAAAGAGTTTGGCGCTTTAAAAGTGGCAATAGATGAGGACATAACCAGGATCGAAGAGTCAATAACGGCCCTTGCAAACTCACTTAAATCGTTATCTGAAGTAGTATTACAAAACCGCAGAGGGCTAGATGTGCTCTTTTTACAAGCAGGCGGAATGTGTGCTGCTCTTAATGCTGTGTCTATGCAGACCTCACTGGAATAGTGAAAGATACCATGGCTAAGTTACGGGAAAGGTTAGAAAAACGAAAAAAGGAACTAGAAGCTCAACAAAATTGGTTCACATCATTATTTAACCAGTCACCATGGCTTACCACTCTGTTATCCTCTCTCATCGGTCCAGTCACAATAATCTTTGTAGCACTGATTTTTGGGCCTTGCATTTTGAACAGACTTGTGTCGTTCATCAAAAACCGTTTAGAATCAGTCAACATCATGCTGGTTGAGCAACAGCAGCTACTTTGATAACACATGTTCAGTATTGTTCTCAGTTGTCTTGCGACAGCTTGTCGCAACACACCCTTGGCATTTGTCTGTTTCCTTTGATTTTGGTGCTCAAGTGGTTGTTACGCCTTAAATTTGGCTACCCTATATTACCTGTACTTTTATAATGTTTTAACTTTGTTATATTATGCTCTTTTATACGGCATAGAGAAGAGGGAAATGTAGGTAGCTAAGGTCTGGCGGACGGAAGATCTCGGGATGTACGGAAAGATAGGGACCCCCCAGTGCTTAGGAGCCAATAATATTTAAGTGGTGATGTAAGCAGACGGAAATGACGTTGCAAATCTACACTATTTAAAGCTGTGCTGCAGACCAATAAATGCCATTTACCATCCACCTTGTTGGTGTCTGTGAGTTAATGGCCTGAGCGGCTAGGAGTCAGTTGCCGTGCTGTTCCTGAACCAGCTCGCCACGCAAGAGCTGGGACCAACACCCCTGGCTGCCCCGGCCCTGGGCAGCTCTGCTGCCACAGGCTGTGCCCTTACCATGTCCCTGCGATGTCCCTGGCTGTCCCTCACCTGTGTCCCTGGCCCTTGGCTCTCTCTGCCATGTGAGTGCGGGGCACACTGACTGGGGGTCTCTCCCACACCCCCCGGGCAGCCAGCGTTGAGTGGGAGGATGTGAGGGCTGGGCCTGCTCAGGTCAGCCCCATCCTCATGGCCAGCGGCTCCTTCCCGAGCTCACCTGGCAAAGACGGGATGGAGACAGGACCTTCTCACTGCTTAGGCACTCACAGCTGAGCCTCTTCCCTAGCATGGGGCCTTGCTTCCTCAGCAGCACCTCTGCCTTGCAGTTATTCTCAGGGTCACCCCAGGGCCAGCTGTGGAGTCACCTCCATGACAATTCGCAGGGTTGCCTTAGGGTCTGGTCTCAAGGACAAGAACCTGCAGGCAAGGGAGATGATGCAGAAGCTGAGGGGTGCCTGCTTGGACTGGGCCGTAGGCTTCTTTCTCTTTCTAGAACCATCCCAGAACTTATCCTGCTTTTTTAACACCACATCTTTACAGACTAAACTTGTATGTATATATGTCTAGACATATCTATCACCATGTGTATAGAGCCTCAAGCATGTGCTGCCATAGGAATGGGATTCATAGAATCAGTGAATCAGCTGGGTTAGAAAATATCTCTGAGATCATCAAATGCAACCCCGCAGTGGTTCCCATACCATGGCACTGATGCCACATCCAGTCTCACCTTAAACACCTCCAGGGATGGAGAAGACACCAACTCCCACTTGGCTACAACCTCCTGTTAAGGAGTTGGAGAGATTGATGAGGTCTCCCTTGAGCCTCCTCTTCTCCAGGCTCAACAACCCCAGCTCCCTCAGCCCCTCCTCACAGCACTTGTGCTCCAGTCCCTTCCCCAGCTTCATTGCTCTTCTCTGCACCTGCTTCAGCCCTTCCACCTCCTTCCTGAACTGAGGGGCCCAGAGCTGGACACAGCACTCCAGGGGTGGTCTCACCAGCACTGAGTGCAGGGCAAGAATCGCTTCCCTGCTTCTGCCAACACACTTCCTGAGCCAGGCCAGGATCCATTGACTCTCTTGGCCACCTGGGCACACTCTGGCTCATGTTCAGCTTCCTGTCACTCCAGACAACCAGGTCCCTTCCTGCCTGGCTGCTCTCCAGCCACTCTGTCCCCAGCCCGTGGGACTGCTGGATGTTGTTGTGGATAAAGTGCGGGACCCGGCACTTGGCCTGGTTGAACCTCATCCTCTTGGAATCAGACCATGGATCCAGCTTGTCCAGGTCCCTCTGCAGAGCCCTCCTGCCATCCAGCAGATGAACACTCCCTCCCAACTTGGTGTCATCTGCAAATTTGCTCATGAAATGCCTGGTTCTGCAGCAGCTGGAGATGCTCAAAGGGCAGCAGGACCAAGTCAGGAGCCTGGAGTTGCCTGGGGGACTTTGGTGTCTGGGAGGGTCCTGGGGAAGCTGGGGAGGGGCTTAGGGGATTGGGGTTACAAACCAAAACAGAGCAGTACCTCCTCACTGCTCCCCAGATCTCTCCTGGAGCTGGGCCACATTGTTGTGGGACACCTGAGCCCCTCCAGTGCCTTCCCATTAGAGTCCAGTGCCCTTCCAGTACAGCCCACTGTGTTCCAGAGTGCAAGCTGATCTCTCTTTGGGGGGGTTGGATGGGGATTTGGTGGGTTTTGGGAGGCCCTGGGTGCATTTGGAGGAGTTTAAAAGGGTCTTGGGGGCATTGGGGGTCAAAGAGATTTGTGGGGGGAGGGGATTAAAGGGAAAACGGGAGTTAGGGAACATTTGGAGGTGGTTAATGGGGCCTGCGGGAGTAGAGGAGGGGCAGCACCACGAGCAGGTGTGTCCTGAGACCCCCCTGGTGTCCCCAAGACCCTCTTGGTGTCCCTAGTTCTCCCCTTGACACCCCAAGACCTCCATGGTGTTTCAAATGTCCCCAGGGCCTCCTCATGGCACCAATTCCCCCCTTGATGCCTCCAATTCCACTGTCCCCAATCCTTTCCCCACTGTCCCCAAATCCCATCCCTGATGTCCCTAACCCTCCATCTCCCCCTGAGGAGCCCCCCTGCCCACCCCACTCACAGAAAGGCCAAGACACTGGGGACACACTGGGGACAGTTGGAGACCTTTGGGGGGCACTGGGTGATTACTGGGAGATACTGGGACACACTGGGGTATTAGAGATAACCTTTCTGGAATTTCACCATATGGACAAGGAAAAGAAGAGTTTATTAACCCACTGGACAACAGAACTGCAGTGGTGTAAAAAGACTGTGCTGTAAGTGACTTTTGGGCTAGAAACCATTGCTGGGTTGAAGCCTCAAGTTTCAAAATGTTGCAAGTGGTTGCCATGAACTACACTCTTAGAAGCAAGTGTCAGCTACCATTGGACAGTTCATGGCACCACATCTGTTTAACCAATCCCTGTTTGTACCTTGTTATTATCCTACCCCTTCATGTTTATTCATGTACCCTCCACCTATCCCATGTTCAGGTTTTGAATATCCCTCCTACCTTCTAGCACCTTCCCCAGCCTACCCTGTAAAATCCCTGCATCTTGTTAATAAAGCAGATCAGCTTTGAGCATTGCTTGGGCAGCACCTGCAGCCCTGTTCAAGAACCCCGCTGGTCTCCTGTCTTATTCCTACAGGCTCATGACAAATGGCGCTGCGACGTGAGACAGGGTTGTAGTCTCTCCTATTGAAAGATCTCCCCTGTTTCTCTGCGGCATTCACCTGCACCTGGCTGGGGAGGTGCAGTCCGGTGAGCACCACAGCTGAACGGCGCATACAGACTTCAGCTGGCAGGCTCCAGCGCACCTCTGAGAGGTGAGCAGCTGCAGAAATCCCTTCCCTATCCTTCCCCCTGTCCCAAACACCCAAGAAATAGAAGAAATTAATATGGGGGCTCACCCTTCAAGGGAAGATGCTGACATGTACAATTATTTGATGAATTTAATTCGGAAAAATGATTACCCTTTAAACAAGAACTCTCTAAAAGCTTTAACCAAGTGGATCTACAAAAACATAGACCCTGTTCCAGAAATCATAACGTATTTGGAATGGGCAAAAATTGGTTCTGCGCTAGGAAATGCTATCTTTGCTGGAGACAGTCAAGCTGTAAAAACTTTAAATGCTTGGAAAACAATTTTTATAATACTAAAAGAGACTGTAAAACAAAAACCACAAGCTGAGCAAAATCCAGAAACAGCTGTGGAACTACACCAGAAGCAGAAAAATCATAGTCACTCTTCTCAAACTTCCAACATCAACAGTGATAGCACTTTGCAAAATCACACCCCAGCTTCTGCTGCATATAGTTATTTTCAAAATGGCGGTGGTCCCTCAGGAGAAAGTCACACCACAAAAATTCCTAAGATGGCGGATAGTGAAGAAGAATGTAGTGGTATATGTAATAGCAGTGAAATTGAGAGTGAGGATTACTGCATGCAAAATGGTGGTGACAAAAGCGGCGCGTCACACCAGGGCCGGGAAGATTTTCGAGGGCAGGATGACAGCAGAGGGAGTGGTGCAAGAGAGCAAGTGCGGGAAGTTGTGTACCCACCTACCTGCACGTCACCTTTTCCCTCCTGCATGACTGTCGTCATTGACACCGCCCCGAAAGTCCCTGAACATCCAAATGGCGGCGCCCATGGTACTTCCGCCATTGAGAACGTAAACATCCAGCAAGATGGCACCGCCCTACAAACATTTACCGGTACTTTAAGGCCATCACTTAAAATCACTGAGTGCCCTAGTAAATCCAGCTTGTCAACAGATGCACACTCCAATTCAAGTCTCCAACTACAAACCGTCACTTCTCAACCTGTCTAAATCCCTGATTGGTCAACTGAGGGAAATAGAGACAATCCAGAGGCATCTTTGACAAAAACTGTAACAACACGTTACCTTAGTAGTCAAACTGTTCACCGAAAGAGAAGACGTCGCAGAACTCCACGACAAGCCCCTTATCCAATGCCACAACGATACACAGAACAAAGCCATGGGAATATTATTATAGTAAAATATGAAATTTACAACAGTCAGGGAAATTTGCTTTCAAGAACAACAAAAGGCTACAGTGCTCATGGATATTTTTACCAACAAACTAACTTTTAAATCATGCTAATAATTCAAATATTCAGATACATTTATAACTACACTATAATTTTGCAGCTGCTCTTTTAGTTTAATTTTAATAATATTTGTATTTCATATATACTTAATATCTTATTGTCTATGACAAAAATTTTGTTATGTCTTTTGGTAAGTTTTGTTATCCAGGACAAAAGAACAACAACGATGCTGAGAAAATAACAGAAAATTCATGTTAAAATAGTAACGAGTTGCACAACAAATAATAGTTTGAAACTGTGCACATCTTTATACATCTGAATGATTGTTTTTTGTGTATCGCTTTATATATTATTTTACTATTTAATAATTATCTTCTGTATTTACACTAAAAATCCTGCTAATGACACCTGTCTTAAAATTATTATATAAATTCTTACAACAATTAAAAATAAAAATTAACAAACGTAAAAAATACAGCAAAACTAAAACAAACACAACAAAATCCTTCTTAAAGAAAAAATAGAATATAACACCTTGTAAAAGAATACCTTATTTTCCACTACTTTTTACAAAGGAAAAAAGGGGGGAATAGAAGTAATGGAAATAATAATGAAGAATAAGGTTAGAACACTGGTAGTGTTATACAAAATGACAAGAATGTTTCTTTTTACCCATAATAATTTCTTTTGTCACACTTTTTTGTTTACTTTAAAACATGCATGTTTTAAGTCTTCATGCTGAAATTGGTATTACAATTTGTAGTTTAGTCAAATTTCAATGATAACTTTAAAAGGTAAATTCAAGTGTGTGTTTGTAGGAATGAAAGGAGGCCTTCGTCAGTGTGGTGAGAAAGTGTGAGTGTATGTCAACTTGAGAACCTTTAAAGTGCTGAAAAGTTCATTAATATACCAAGTTCTTCCTTATTGAAAAAGCATTTGTTCTCCCAAATTGTTATGGCCTAATGTTTAATACTACAAGTCACAATAAACACAGATACCATCACTGAAAATTTTAGTTTAACTAACAGCCTTTCAAAATCTTCACCATCTGAACATTCTGGTAGAAAAGATAAAGCTAACCAAATTCTGCATTACACACACTACAAATAACAGCATAAAAAGTTACCACTGGTAAAAGCAGTCTCTTCTAAAGAAAAGCAGTGATGAAACCAGATAATAAAACCTTTGAGATCAATCTTATTACATTGCACTCCAACAGAAAGTGTAGTTTCAGTTTTTCCTCAAGTTTAATGTAACTCTTGCTCTTTTTTGTTCTTGAGTCAAAAATTGTTGATTTTACATGTATTGTACTTTGTTCCTTATATATATATATATATGTAAATCCTGTATTTCGTTCATCAATTTGTGATGTAATGCCATGTAAAGTTGTATTTTCTTTTTATAGTTTTTATTTAAATGTCCTACCTCAACTAAATTGTGATTACCTTTCTTTTCTATTTGTTGTTAATATTGACTTATAAAATATAAAATTTAAAAAATATGTTATATATGATATTTTCCAGCTTTTTAATTTCGTAAACAGAAAAGGGGGAGATGTTGGAGATAACCTTTCTGGAATTTCACTGTATGGACAAGAAAAGGAAGAGTTTATTAACCCACTGGACAATAGAACTGCAGTGGTGTAAAAAGACTGTGCTATAAGTGACTTTTGGGCTAGAAACCATTGCTGGGTTGAAGCCTCAAGTTTCAAAATGTTGCAAGTGGTTGCCATGAACTACTACCATTGGACAGTTCATGGCACCACATCTGTTCAACCAATCCCTGTTTGTACCTTGTTATTATCCTACCCCTTCATGTTTATTCATGTCCTCTCCACCTATCCCATGTCCAAGTTTTGCATATCCCTCCTACCTTCTAGCACCTTCCCCAGCCTACCCTGTAAAATCCCTGCATCTTGTTAATAAAGCAGATCAGCTTTGAGCATTGCTTGGGCAGCACCTGGAGCCCTGTTCAAGAACCCCGCTGGTCTCCTGTCTTATTCCTACAGGCTCGTAATACTGGGGGGAACCAGGGGCATTGGGAGGGACTGGGGGGTTATTGAGAGATACTGGGAGGGCACTGGGGCACACTGGGGGACACTGCCAGAGGACTGAGGAGTTACTGCGGGATTACCAGGACACACGGAGGACACTGGAGGGTTACTGAGCCATACTGGGGGTTACTGGGTGCTCAACTGGAGGATCATTGGGCCATACTGCAGGGCAGTGGGAGGTCACTGGGACACACCAGGTGGTAACTGGGGGGGTTACTGGGCCATACTGGGGGTTACTGGGTGCTCACTGCAAGATCACTGGGCCATACTGAGGGACAGTGTGAGATCACTGGGCTATACTTAGGGCACTGGGCCTCCCTTACCCAAATGTGATACATCTCTCCCCCAGACTTTGGGGGGCACCCTCAGAACCCCTCCCCTGGGGGATGCCCTGAACACCACTGCTAGGTTTTAGGGGACCCCTGTCCCCCTTCCCTATGGGGTCTCTGTGTGCTCAGTTTTGGGGGTCTCTGGCGTTCGGGGGGGGGGGATAATTAGGGTCCCCTTTCCCTGGGGTCGGTCCGCCAGGCCCCTGTGACAGGAGTTGCAGTTCCCTCCTCATGACGCCGCCGGCTCACCTGCGCAGTGCAGCCAGGGCGGGGAGATCCCCCATCGAGCACGATCAAAGGCCGCGTGCTCTGCTCCTCAGGACCCCCCGAACCCCCCCACTCACAGCTGCGCTCCCTGCAGCCCCGAGGGGTTCCCCAGAACCTCGCTCTCACTGCAGCCCCCACCAGCTCGCCCAGTGCAGCGTAGCGTCCTTCTGCCACGATTCCCCACAGCCAACATGGCATTTTGCGCTCCGCCTCTATAATACCCCGCCGCAGCCACAGGCAACCACCCTTGTGTGGGGCTTTGTAGTATCCCAATGGTCCTTTAATTCCATGAGTTTCCACAGTGTCCCAGTGGCCTCTTGGTTCCATGAGGCCTTGCAGTGTCCTAATGGCATCTTGATTCCACAAGGTTTCACAGTGTCCCAGTGTTCCTTTTATTCCATGAGGGTCCGCAGCGTAACAGGGTCCCTTTGGGGCTATAAGGCCCTGCAGGGTCACAATGGCCCCTTGATTCCATGAGCTCCCACAGTCTCCAAAGGTTCCTTTAGTTCCATGAGGCCCTGCAGTCCCAAAATGCCCCTTGGATTCTAGAAAGTTTTGCACTGTACAAAAGTCCCTTGTGCTTCATAAGTATATGCAGTGGGACAGTGACCCTGTAATAAACTAATAGTAGTAGTTTAAATTTTCTCATCAAATTAGTAGTAGTAGTTTACTCATTAAATTGTATTGCATGTTATATTCTTATATATCTCCATATATGTTATTGTAATCAATGTTCTGTTAAGTTTGGGAGACTGTAAGTTGCAGAATCTGTCAGCATTGTAAGCTAATAGGCATGCAGCTTGCAGTTCTTAAGCTAGAAAGGCAAATTATTGTGCCTTGCTGAATAAGTATTTTGTATCTTATTTTTCTAAAAAACTTATTGTCTCATAGCACACACATAAAGTAACGAAGGGAAGGACAAGGATCAAAGGGTCAAAAACGAGAACGATACAAGGCATTCAAGATGGACATCTGGAGATACAAACACACTAAGCTACACACTAGGCCTCAAGGACTAAAGACTAATTGAAACTATGGAAGGAAAACGCCTGGCAACTGAAACGGACTGCAGGGAAGCCAACCAGAACCAGACCCGCAAACTCGGATCCAATAGAAGGATAACAAGTGACTATGGGAGGGGAACTGATAAAGGAATAAAAGTTACTGTTTTTTCTTACTGCGCTTGCGTGCCGTGAGTGGAGCAGGAGCCTCCCCAGCCGCCCAGCATGCTGTTTTGCTTATTTGCCTTTTATATAAATCTTCAAAAATTTTTATTGCTATATTTCAGCCTAATTTCATTTACTTATAACAACCCCTTCATTCCATGGGCTCTGCAGTGTTCCAGGAATCCTTGGCTTCCATGAGACCCTGCAGTTTTACAAGGACCACTTGAATCCATGAAGTTCTGCAGGGTCGCAATGACTCCTGGATTCTGTGAGGTTCAGAAATACTTTAGGGCTCCTTTGGTTCCATGAGGACATGCATGTCACCAGGAACCCTAGATTCCAGGATGTTTGACAGTGTCCCAGAGTTCCTTTGATTTCATGAGGCCCCAGATTGTTCCAATGGACTCCTGACTCCATGAGCCCCCTCAATGTCACAATGGACCCTGAATTCCATGAGTTTTCCCAGGGTTTCAGTGTTCCCTTGATTCCATGAGATTCCAGTGTCCCAGGGCTCCTTTGTCTCCAGAAGGCCATGCAGTGTCACAATGGTCCTTTGTTCCATAAGGTTCCACCACGTCCTTCCTGGAACATCTGTGGTTGTAATGCCCCACCAGCAGAGCTGCCTCCAGCTCTGGGGAGGAAGGACACAGGAAGGACATAGAGCTGTTGGAGCAAGTCCAGAGGGGATCACCAAGAGAATCATAGGGATGGAGCAGCTTGGCTGTGAGGAATCTCTGCTGAGATTGTTGAGGCTGGAGAAGTGACCTCATTGTAGCCTTCCAGTGCCTGAAGGAAGCAAACAAAAAAGATGGAGAGAGACTTTGGACAAGGTCCTGGAGTGCCAGGACAAGGGGTAGTGGTTTCACATGGCCCCCATCCTGGGGAAGGAAGGAGGGGCAGCAGAACTGACCTCTTGAACATCTGGCAGGCAGGCTTTGGCTTAAAATGGGTGATGGGCAGCTGAGTGAAACCCTCACAATCCAGGAGGAAATGGTCAGTGACCTGCTCTGCCAGGGAGACCCTCTCAAGTGCCTGGGCCCAGATGGGATGCACCCAAGAGTACTGAGGGAGCTGCAGAAAGAGCTGGCCAAGCTACTCTCACTCATTCCTCAGCAGTGCTGGAGAACTGCAGAAGTCCCAGCTGACTGGCAACAAGCAAATGGGATGCCAATCCACAGGAGAGGCCAAAAGGAGGATCTGGGCAGCTCCTGGCCTGTCACATTGACCTCAGTACCAGGCAAGTCCATGCAGCAGATCATCCTCAGTGCCATCCATGGCACGTGCAGGACAACCAGGGGATCAGGCCCAGCCAGCGTGGGTTTGGGAAAAGCAGGTCCTTTCTGACCAACCTCACCTGCTTCTCTGACGAGGGACCCACTCAGTAGCTGAGGGAAAGCTGGGGATGTGTCTCTCTAGAATTCCAGAAAGCCTTTGGCACCATCTCCCACAGCATCTCCTGCAGAAAGTGGCTACTCATGGCTGGCACGAGAGAACTGTTTGCTGGGTGAAAAACTGGCTGATGGCTCAGATCAGATGTTAAAAAAACCCTTTTTCCACAGAGGGAGTGTTCAGGCATTGGAACAAGTGACCCAGGGAGGTGGTGGAGTCTCTGGAAGTGTTAAAGTGGCATCTGGATGTGGCACTTTGGGATGTGGTTTAGGGGTGATTCTGGTGGCGCTGGGTTGACAGCTGGGCTAGAAGATCTTGAAGGTCTCTTTCAACCTTGATGGTTCTGTGACCCATCATCCCTGTTTGCAGGTTTGTGCTCTAACGAGACCCTGGGGATGTTTTCTCTGTTGGGTCCCTCGGTGGGACTCATTGGCACTACAAGAAACTTTACACTTGGAATCTCACTTGGATTTTCTTGAGAGGTTTCTTCAACTCTCCTCGGGGTCTCATGTTCAGGGACTCGTCTCCAAACCCCTCAGAGGGTGATGAAATGCCTGGGGCTGTTGCTGTGCTGCTGAGCTGGGCCGGGCTCCTGACACACAGGCCGCTCCTGGCAAGTGGGCAGCGCTGCAGAGACAGCTCTGCCCAGGAGCAACTCCTCTGCACAGCCCAGCAGGGCTGAGGGCACTGCCAGGGAGCTCAGGGACACCAGCAGGGCACAGACAGAGCTGAAAGGGGCTCAGCACTGGCAGGAGGGCTGAGAGCTCCCTGCAGGAGGAATCTTGGCAGGGCTGCACACGGTGAATCTGTGGCTGCAGGGCAGTGCAGGAGCAGCTCCTGGAGGTGTCTCCTAAAGCTGGCCCAGCCCCAGGTGATGGGATGGGTGAGGAGGGGCTGTTTTGGGACAGTTGGGAAGAGCTGTGCAGCCAGAGGTGCAGCCAGGGGTGCCCAAGGCTATGGGGCAGAGCAGGGTCCTGTAGCCCAGGGCGCTGTGCTGGGCAGGGACTCTGCTGCCTGCCAGGGGCAGCTCAGCTGGCCTGGGGAGCTGCTCCCAGGGCTGGGAGAGAAGGGCTGTTGACCCTGTAATATTTCCTAGAACAATTCAAAATCACAGCAAGGCAGTAGATATATGAAAGGGAAGGATGCTTTTCTTTCAGTCTTCCCAGCTGTGTGTTCTGGGTGGGAAATGGGACATAGAAATGTGTATATCAGTTCAGGAGGAGGAAATTAAATTCTGAATCAGATTCTCTGAGAGCTGAATAGCCTAGGCAGTGTCAGAACTCAACACCCCTTGGCTCACAAGCATCACTGTCCACTTCTGACCACAGGGACACAGCTGCTGGCAGGGACAGCTCCAGGCAGCAGAATCAGAACCACCCTCTGCATCTGTCTCTGCTCAGCTGCACAGGAAAAGAGAAGAGTTTGGAGAAATTAAATATGATACTACAGTCTTCCAAAAACCCTACTTTTCTTTCAGGTGTGCCTTGAGAGTCATTATCCTCCAGCAGGAGAGGTGTAATAAGCAGAGAGCACAGTGCAGTGAGCAGTAGATCATATGGGCAGAGCAGCTCTCCTGACTCTCCCCAGGCTTCGTGCTGAGAGCAATAGGCAAGGTGAGGGTTCCTACCCTCACTCAGCAGCACAAAACTGAGCCCACACAAAGAAGTTGAACAAAGTTCCCCCAAAGAAAAAGAAAGAATTTGGAGTAATTTGGAAAAGAGCATGGGATTGCTTTACAGAAGTCTTCCTAACCTGTCAATGCCATCCTTCAGCAGTCCACCGTTCCCAGAGAGAAGAAATGTCCAACAGCAGCTCCCTCCCGCAGTTCCTCCTCCTGGCATTGGCAGACAGGCGGGAGCTGCAGCTGCTGCACTTCTGGCTCTTCCTGGGCATCTCCCTGGCTGCCCTCCTGGGCAACGGCCTCATCCTCAGCGCCGTAGCCTGCGACCAGCACCTGCACACCCCCAGGGACTTCTTCCTGCTGCACCTCTCCCTCACAGACCTGGGCTGCATCTGCACCACTGTGCCCAAAGCCATGCACAACTCCCTCTGGGGCACCACAACCATCACCTACCAGGGATGTGCTGCACAGCTTTTTCTCTTTACCTTTTTCATCTCAGCACAGTTTTCCCTCCTCACCATCATGTGCTATGATGGCTACATTGCCATCTGCAAAGCCCTGCACTGTGGGACCCTCCTGGGCAGCAGAGCTTGTGCCCACATGGCAGCAGCTGCCTGGGCCTCTGGGTTTCTCACTGCTCTGCTGCACACAGCCAAGACATTTTCCCTGTCCCTGTGCCAGGGCAATGCCCTGGGCCAGTTCTTCTCTCAGATCCCACACATCCTCAAGCTCTCCTGCTCAGGCACATACCTGAGGGAAATTGGGCTTCTTGCTTTTAGTGCTTTTCCTGTTTTGGGATGTTTTGTTTTCATTGTTTTCTCCTGTGTGCACATCTTCAGGGCGGTGCTGAGGATCCCTCTGAGCAGGGATATCACAAAGCCTTTTCCACGTGCCTCCCTCACCTGGCCGTGGTCTCCCTGTTTATCACCACTGCAGAATTTGCCCACCTGAAGCCCCCCTCCATCTTCTCCCCATCCCTGGACCTGGCTCTGTCAGTTCTGTACCTGGTGGTGCCTCCAGCACTGAATCCCCTCATCTACAGCTGAGGAAACAGGAGCTCAAGGATGCCCTGAGGAAACTGATAACTGGGTGTTTTTCAGAAGCAATAAACTCTCCTTCTTCTGCACCTTATGTACTTCATTAAAGGCCAGTCCTGTCATGTCCTTCATGAAAGGCCCATCACGTCTTCTGTATTTTCTGCTCCTGGTAAGGGTGTTATTTTTGAGAGGATTTGTTCACACCAAAAAACCTTTAGACATATAAATATATGTGTTAAGATGAATATATATAATATGGATATGTATATATATATTTATAAGCACCATTTTCAATTCAAAGTTTGGCTTTCTAGCCTGGCCCAGAGGCTGTACAAATTGGGAACTGTCCTCACTGTGTGCTTAAACAAAATAAAGAACTCTGCATTGACTGGTTTCCCTGACATCTTTCCTCTCTGACTGCTCTGGAGCTGCAGGGTCAGTGCCTCTGTGCAGAGCTGGGCGACAAAAGAGTCCCAGCAGAGCTGCCCTGCCAGGGAGCAGCAGCCCTTCTCCTCCGGGGCCTCCTCCTCCTGCCCTTGCCCACTGTCCTGCAGAGCCCTGTGTTGTTTGAGGCCTCAGTGCTCGGGCAGTCGGGGCCAGTCCTGCTGCAGGACTGGGCAGGGACTGCAGGCAGGGACAGCCACGGGCACTGCTGGCACAGAGCTGACCTCTGCAGCAGCACTGCCATCCTGCAGGGGCATCTCCTCAGGGCAGGGCCTGAGAGCTTCCATCTCCTCTCCAGTTGGCTCTGCAGGCTGTGCCCGACACAAGGCCCTGCAGAGGAAAACAGCAGGAGCAGCACAAGTGTGGGAGGGCTCAGGGTGGGGGCACCCAGCAGTGCCCTTGCACAGCCAGGGTGTTCCCAGCACTGGCCTCTCAGCCCAGGGCAGGGAGGTTGCTCTTCCCTCCAAGGAGGGACAGAAATGACCAGCTCAGCAGTTCATGTTTGCCCTGCATGGACAAGACATGCCCGTGTGTCACGGCTTGGGGTGGGGGTGGAAGGCTTGGACAAAGTTTCTTGGAGAAGCCTCTCGTTGAGCTACGAGGGGCAGAAAGGACCCCCTTGCTTTCTAAATTCCTGCTCAGAGAGGAGCCTGGCTGTGGCTGGATCCAATCTTAGCCTCACATTTTGGGTTAAATTGAAGAAATTGTAGAGGTGTGATTCAACCATGGGGGGAGGGGGAGGATGTTTGCTCTGCAACTGTGGGCTCCTTGCTTTGTTCTCTTTGGGTCTATGGTTTAGTAAAGTTGGGTTTCATTTTCCTGCTCCGCTTGAACACCTCATGAATTCAAAATGTTTGTAACACACGGGGAGGGGTTTCTGTTGTATCGGAGGTGCCGCCCCTCGGGACACATTGTCAGTGAACCATCCAGCTGATTTGTCTGGTTTGTAGGGTGTGGGTTTTGGAGACAATGTGTTTTAAGTTTTATATTAAGTTATTGTATTATGGTATTGTACTATTCCCTTTCCTTATACCCCTCTTTTCCCTATGCCCTCGAACCCTGTGTTTCTATTGGCCAGTTGGTGCTGCATTTACCTACCTTATATGGTCATTTTTTCCTTATATAAATATGCTCCTCCCCTTGTTCTCCCTGTATGGTCCTAGTTTACATACTCCGCCCTTGCTCCTCCCCGGTTACTCCCCTTGTTCCAGCAAGTTCTGCCCTGCCCTGTGAAAGGCAGGAGCCCTGTTAATACAGTGTTCTGTTTTGCAGCCGACTTGGAAGTGTTGAAATCCACTTTCCTATCAGGCTGTTGGGGACACTGAAGGCCTGGTTTCTCACAGATGGCACCCCAGGAGGGACTGGCTTGAGGTCTCTAGTGTGCGGAGAACTCGCCTGCCAACTTGGAGAGTGTGTGGAAGCAGAGTGGGCAGCAGATCCCGACAGTCACCAGACGTGCACCTGGACCAAGCGACAGGATCTGGGTGAGAGGTGGTGAAGAAACTTTCATCCCTGATAACCCCCTACCTATCCTGAAACTAAAAGATGGGAGCCCAATTATCCAAAAATGAGATTGAATTTTATAAGCTCCTGAAAGACCTCTTAAAGGAAAATGGGCTCCCCGTTGATAAAAAATCATTAAAAGCACTAACAAAATGGGTTCATGAACATAAAGCTGTCCCAGTATATTTAAATCATTTAGAGTGGGGCAGAATAGGATGTGCACTTGAGAGAGCTACTTTGGGGGGTGACAGGCGAGCGGCAAAAGCCAATGCTGCCTGGAAAAGTGTTTTTCTCCATCTTTAAAAAGGCTACAGACAGAGGGACTCACAATCGATCTGTGCATTCAGCATCAGGATTAAATGTACCCCTAAAGCAAGAAAAATCCATTGCCAAGTGCACTCCTATTCCAAGCAGTCCCTGTCCTTACTTTACAAGTGACAGCCTTAGTAACCTTGAAATTAAAAAGGGCTGCTCTACTAACTCTGATGGGGAAAAAAATCATCCTCTTGGATTACAAAATGATGCCAACCTTGAAACTAAAACCAGCCACCTCTGTCAAGGTGGAGTCCAAGATGATGCCCTTGGCAACCAGACATTGTTTCCCTTAGCAACAGAAACAGAGAAAACCCAAGCTGATGGCCCAACAATGACAGCTTTCTTGGCACCGGGTGTAAACAGAGGCAAAGACAGGGGTGCCTATGGACATCTTATCGGCACTTTACCCCGGCGCCGCACAGAATCCAATTTAACAACAGTTGTAAGGGCAGCTCAGTCTGCACCACAGTGACAAAGGGAGCAAGGGAAAAAACAAAAGGCCTGGAAAAAATTTGAAGCAAAACAACTGGCAGTCCCCTGAGTAACAGAAGAACTGAACCAGTTTTGCCAAAACTCCTCTGAAGACATAAAACAAGAAACATCAAAATCCATCTCTTCATAAACCATCAACATCATAAGCAAAACCAAAATGGAACTAAAACTTTTTTCAGTTTTTTCTTTTCTTTAAAGCGTAATCTATAAGTTATAATTTTTATTATATGTTACATTTTAATAGAACTGTTTGTCTTATTCAATAGTTTACCATTTATATCACTTTAAAATAATAATCTTGAAAATTCTTTTGTAAATGTTGTATCTTTAAGTTTCTCTAATACTTTTTAAGTTACAGGAATATTTACATCCTTTTGAATTTTAAGTTAAGTAAGTTAAATCAGTATAATACATTTTATCTTTTTTCAACATCTTGTTCTGTATCTGGAAGAATTCCACTTTGATATCACCACATACTGGCAAAGCTTGAAGTAAGAGTGACATAAAGAAGTGTATATTCCCAAAAGATAACTGTATTCTTTAATTATAAGTATTTTATATTGATATTTTTCAAAGTTTGAATTGTTTAACTTTTGTAAATGTCATGTGTAACCGTGTATAACTATTATTTTGATTATTCTTTAAGTCCTCCTATGCTTTCTAGTTTTCTAAGATAAAATTTGACTTTCCTAACCGTATTAGACTGAACACTGCAGGGCTGGTGCTGCTGCCACTTCTCTCAAGCGAGAGCCTTTCATAGAAAAGGCGGCGGCCACGCTGACAGTGGTGTCTAAACAGACCCTCTTTCCCTCAGACAATGACTCCACTGGTCACCACAACTGGGCAAAGGGAACCCAAGGGATGGGGAACTGGGGCAAGGCCCATAAGGCCCCATGGGGTGAAGGAAAAGCCCAGGGGGGGCAGGAGAACCAACCTTTCCCTAAAATCCCAGTACCTATTCACGTTTCATATTAATTAATCATTTCCTGGTAACATTTTTACTTTCATTATGTTATAACTTGTTTATACATTTTTAAATTTAGTTTACTCAAGTATAAATGTGAAAACTATGATGGAAAAAATAAATATGAATGTAGCTCAGACTTACCATGGGTTAAGGCATCTCCTTAACCAATTCTACCTCAAACCTAGTTTTGAAGTGTTTTGCTTATAATTTAATGTATAATTTTCTTTAGAGTGTATAGAGACAAAAACACCCCACATTTATTTACATATATTTTTATATACTTTTGTATATATTAAAAGTCAGTTCTTATATTAATTTTAAGAAAGTTTCCTTTAAACTTGCTTTCTTATAAAATGAAGGGGAGATGTAGGGAGTAGGTTTTGGAGACAATATTGTGTTTTAATTTTATGTCAAGTTACTCTATTATGTTATTGTACTGTTCCCCTTCATTGTACCCCTCTTTTCCCTATGCCCTCAAACCCTGTGTTTCTCTTGGCCAGTTGGTGCTACATTGCAGTACCTACCTTATATGGCCATTTTTCCCTCATATCAATCTGTTCCTCCCTTTGTTCTCCCTGTATGGTCCTAGTTTACATACTCTGCCCTTGTTCCTCCCCAGTTACTCCCCTTGTTCCAGCAAGTTCTGCTCCTGCCCTATAAAAGGCAGGAGCCCTCTTAATAAAGTGTTCCATTTTGCAGCCAACTTGGAAGTGTCTGAACCCTCTTTCCTATTGGGCCATCGGGGACGCTGAGGGTCTGTTTTCCCACATGGATTGGCTTGTGATCAGTCAGTGCTTTGGGGAATGCTCTGTTCTGGTGGAATGTTGCCCTGTCAACTTTAGCCAAGCTCCCTTATTTTCCAAAGTTTGCAAGTAAAAGTGTGGGTTTTGACCTCCTGAGAAACTGTAGCATCTTCTCCCTTGTGGTGTCTCTCAAGGTATTAAAAGAATGGAAGGCCCTTTTCAAATAACTGGAGAGTGGATATTTTTTTTAGAGTAAAGTAAAATCCCTTTGATGAGCTCGTAGCTCAAACCTGGGGTGTTACAGTCACCATCCCTGGAAGTGTTCAGAAAACACTGAGTTGTGGCACTTGGGGACACGGTTCAGTGGTGAAGATGGCAGTGTTGAGTTAATGGTTGGACTCCGTGATCTCAGAGGTCTTTTCCAACCATAACAATTCTGTGATTCTCTGGTGACTCAACCACTTCCTTGAACATTCTGTTCTAATGCTTGGCAAGCTTTAGCCGTGCCTTTGGTGCTGCAGCCAAGGAACAGATCAGTGATTTTCACAGTGTTCCTGGATCACATGATGTCCAAAGCCAAGGGCATTTCCATCAGCACCTTGTCCTTCATGCAGATCAGAGTCACCTGAAGCCTCCAGGCCCTCCATGGTGGCAGAGACCCCCCAGGCATTAAAGCCCTGTCCTGCCAGGCTTCACAACCCAGCCCTGTGTTTCTCTGGCCCTGGGGACAGCAGGGTTTGCTCTCCTTGGGGCACCTCAGCCCCTCTGCCATTGCCATCTGCCCCCACCCCAGCAGGCTCTGAAGCAAAGCAGAGCTGAGGGCCAGCACAGCTCTGCTCTGACAGAGAGAACCTGCAGGCAGGGAGAGGAAGAGAACAAAGTCTTGCTTGACCAGCCTGAGGAAGAACGGGCTCAAGGACCTCCTGTATTCCTGGGCACTTTCATGACCCTGTGTGTCCCACCCCCCTCCCAGCAGCATTTCTGGGCCCTCCCTGATGGCTCTGCTGTCCCCCAGCTCTGGCTGCTGCCATGTGCACTTGGCCTTCTTGGCTTTGCTGCTGAGCCCCTGTGCCCCAGGACATCCCTGACAGAGCCCAGGCCCTTCTGCTGGGGGTCCCTGCAGAGCTGAGCAGATCCAGGTCACCTCCCATTGCTCTGCCAACCCCTTGGGCCTGCTCTGGGCCCTGCAGGTCCTTGCCCTGCTCCCAAGGGCTCTGGGGGTGCTTCATGCTCAGGCCTTGGGCTTTAGAGCTCAGGGTGGGGATTGGGCAGAACTTTGGCAGGTTTGTTGTTCTGCTGGCAGGCTCTGGTTCATGATTAGGGTTTGGGGCTGGATTAGGATTAAAGCTTATCTTTTCACACTAACAATGCAGGTTTGAGATTGGGGTGGGCATTAGAAGACAAATAAGAGCCTGGAATTCTGGATTTGGGCTGTGCCTTTAAGGTCAGGTTGAGGTTGGGATTAGAGCAGTGGATTCCTTTCAGCGGGAGGGGCAGCACTTTTAGGTTGGGGTTTGAGGTTACAAAGATGGTAAAGGTCCATCAGGAATATTTGCACAGTCGGTGTTTCAGCACCCTCAGCATTCCCTGAACCTATTTTTACCTCATCAAAATCTTTCCTCTCTGTTGGCTCCAGGTGCAGAGGGGGATTCAGAAGGGAGACAGCAGTGATTTCTCCCTACAGACCCACCACTCCAATGGTCTCTCCGAGCAGTCCATGACAGTGCTGAGCATTTTCCCCGGTGCCTCCCTGCCCTGAAGGTTTCTGGCCATCAGGCTGGAGCTGAGGGGCTTGGGCAGGGCCATGAGGAGGGGGTAGAACAAGGGCTGTGTCCAACTCTGCCAGGAGGGCTGTGCTGGGCAAGGAGGAGGAGGCTGCAGCAAACAGTGGCACTGCTGAGGGGAGAGGAGCAGGGGGAGAGACCTTGTGCCTGCCCACGCTGGGCAGGAGCTGCCCCAGGATGGCAGCTCTGAAGCACTCCCAGGATGACCCTGGGAACAGCAGGGCAAGACTGGATCTAAAAATCAGGCTGGGAATGCAAAGAGCAGGAGTGTCCTGGTGTCACTGCAGGAGAGTTCCAGCCCTGCAGCAAGGGCACAGAAGAAGTGACCCAGGACATCCAGGTCACAAAAAGTGTCTGGGACAAGCAGGAAATGGTGACTGTAGAGGACAGAAATGCTCCGAGCCAGGGTGCAGCTCTGCTGGAGACAACTCTGCCAGTGCATGGGTCCTGCAGAGAGCAGGGCTGGCAACCAGCCCAGTGCTGGTCATGGGATGGGGCCACCAGCAGGAATCTGTACATGCCAGAGGTGCAGGAAATGGCCCTGACAGGGCTGGGAGCAGAGACTGTGCTGTCCCCAGTCAGGGGACACTCAGGGTGGTGGAGATGAAGCAGCTCCACATACCCTTTAGGGACAACTGCATGGATGAGATCTTACTGTCCTAGTCCCTACTACTTTCCTGCTGGGAAGGGAAAGGGAGGGGCCAGAAGGCAGGGCAGTGACAGAGCAGACCTGCTGAAGTGTCCTCAGGGCAAAGCAAACATGGACTTCTGACTTGGTCACTTGATGCCCCTCCATGGAGGGACAACCAACCTCTTGCAGGTGGGGTGAGAGGCCAGGGCTGGCAGTGGGAGTTGCAGGGGCTGCTCTGTGACAATGGCCCTGGAGCCCTTTCCCAGGCTGTCCACAGAACAAAGCCCAGCCCCTGCTCTGCTGGGCCCTCAGGGCTGTGCCAGGAGCTCTGGCTGTGCCAGGACACTGCTGTGTGCCCCAGACAGCACACTCCCACTCTGAACTGGGCACTGGCATTTGCTTTGCCAGGGCATTCCTGGAGCACGTTGCTGACAGGGACTGTGGAGGGAGAGCCAAACCCTCCTGCCCTGCCCTCAGGAGATGCCCTTTGCTGCTGGAGCTGCTGGTGTGGAGCCCAGCTCTGTGCCAGCAGTGCCCAGGGCCTGTCCCTGCCTGTGATGCCAGCAGGGACACGCAGCAGGACTGTGCCCAAGCTGCCAGAGCACTCAGGCCTTGCAGCCCCAGCAGGGCTGGGAAGGTCAGTGTGGAGCTGGAAAGAGCAGGTGTGGAAGGAGCAAGTGCCCTTGTCCCTGGCTGTGCTGCTGTGCTGGGAGTCTCTTCCCTCCAGCTCTGCACACAGGCACTCCCCCTGCAGCTCCAGAGAAGGGCTGAGGAAGCATCTTGGACACAGAGGTCGGGACAGGGAACTTGATTTCATTAAATGTACAGATATAATGACTGCTGAAAGCCCTTGGGTTACAGCAGATGAGTAGATACTGATGTGGTAATAGTATGGATAAAGACAGCCAGGGAGATGCCCAGGAAGAGCCAGAAGTGCAGCAGCTGCAGCTCCCTCCTGTCTGCCAATGCCAGGAGGAGGAACTGGGCCATGGAGCTGCTGTTGGGCATTGGCTGTTCCTTAGCACAGGGTCTGTTCAGAGAAGGAAAGCACAGGGAACAGTTAGGACAGCCCCCTCTCAGCAAAGCCAGTGCAGTTTTCAGGGCAATCCCCTCCAAGTAAAGGCATTTCTTTTCTTTGCTTTGTGCTCTCTGAGGGTGCTGTGAGGAGCAGGAGCTCTGCCCATGTGCTGCCCAGGACTCAGCTTTGCTCTGCTGCAGTGCAGACATGGAGCTGGTTTGTGACAGCTCTCATGATCACAGGGGATGTCACCTGGAACCCCTTTTCAGATGGAAAAGTTAAATTCCTGTCCTGTTGTCCTGGAGCAATTTGGGCTGCAGAAGAGAGGCACAGTGTATCCTTAAATTAATTTTGACTGGGTTTTTTTGTTACAGTCGTAACACCAAGGTGTGCAGGTTCCTCCTGCAGTGAGCTCTCAGCCATCCTGCCAGTGCTGAGCCCCTTTCAGCTCTGTCTGTGCCCTGCTGGTGTCCCTGAGCTCCCTGGCAGTGCCCTCAGCCCTGCTGGGCTGTGCAGAGGAGCTGCTCCTGGGCAGAGCTGTCTCTCTGCAGCGCTGCCCGCTTGCCAGGAGCTGCCTGTGTGCCAGGAGCCCGGCCCAGCTCAGCAGCACAGCAACAGCCCCAGGCATTTCATCACCCTCGGGGGGTTTGGTGTTGTTTACCTGAGACTCAGACCTTGAGAGTGAAACGAGACAAGGCTTTCGAGGGGTTAAGAGAGATGCTTTGCTGCAAAAACTCACTCTTCTCTCCCCCCCATTTCTCTACCTTGCTCAAAGGAGATTTTGTTCTGTACAAACTCTGCAGATCTAAAACCCACAGGCACATTACACAAAGGGCTCAGAGGTAATAAGTTATGGCCAAATAGGCCAAGGTAGACACTTGAATAGATGGAATAGGCCTGCAGCCAAAGCTTTCTCTGAGCTTCAATGATCAGAACATTAGAACAACAGAAAGAACGAAAGGTCACAAAGGTTATGTGAAGAAGAGGAGCAAAATGCAGCCCCCAAGATGAAGTAAAAGGTGAATGTACCCTTAATTATTCCTCAAAATGAAGACCATGCCTCAAATTCCACCCAGACCCTTCCTGCTATGAATATTGTAATGTAATAATCCAATAACATGAATAGAGATGTTGTAATCATTACCAGAGATTGTATAAATTACCCCTTTTGATCAAACCAACTCAGAGCTGTTTTGTCCAGCACGAGCTGGAGAGCTGCCCAGTGTCGCTTAAATAAATACCTACTGTTTAAAGGCATAAAA
Source organism: Pyrocephalus nanus (assembly GCA_038380795.1). NCBI lineage: Eukaryota > Metazoa > Chordata > Aves > Passeriformes > Tyrannidae > Pyrocephalus > Pyrocephalus nanus. The sequence goes on from JAWZSU010000039.1 coordinate 556,365, forward strand.
CTCTTTCTCTAAGCAGTTTTTACCTGCCTTATTGGGGCATCAATTGTAAGTGCAAAAATCTTTTCAATAAGTCCAAGTGAAATGGAAACAAAAAAGTTTCTTGCAGTGCTCATGAGTCTCACTGAGGGACACAACTGAGAATGAGTCCCCAAGTTCCAGCTGGAACAGAAAACTGCAGACAGTGATGACAAGGATGGTGAAGCAAGGGAAAGGTGGCTCTGAAGCTGAATAAACCTTGACTTGTTTCCTTAATCCAAAGGGCCAAGGCCTGACCCCCAGCCCCTGGGGAGGCAGATCCTGTCCCTGCCTCATTGCTCAGGGCTCTTCCTGGGGCACTGGGATGTGGGATGTGCAGTGCCAAGGGCAGGACGATGGGGTGGCACCTGCCAGGCTGCTGAGCAGGGACAAGGAGGCCAGGAGGCCCCAGGGCTGCAAGGGCCACTTGTCTCCTCCTGGCATCAGGGGCACAGCCAGCAGCCATGGCCAAAGGCCTGCAGAAGGGGGCTGTGTCAGGGCCTTTCAGCTTCTGCACAGGCCTCTCTGCTGTGCAGCCCAGGCTGTCCTACGGTGTCCATGCCCTGCCCCTTTCCCTGCAGGCTGTCGTCATCCCCCCGGCTGCCCCACCTGGCTGGCCCCTTCCTGCACGACATCTCTGCATCCTCCCTGGCTCTTCCTGCACACACAAAGCCTTGGGCTCATCCAGACTCCTCCTGGGTGATGTGTTGAAGCACAGCATTTTCCCTAGAGTGCAATTCCTTTTTCCTCATGTCCACTCTAGACCTCCCCAGCTGCACTTGGCTTTAATTCTTTCTTTCTCCTGCTGTTTTCTGCTCTGACAAAAGGATCCATCATCTCTAAATCCTCCCTTCAAGCCCTCTGAGGGCTGTCCTGTATTGTCCTCTATCTCCACACTATTGAGGCTACAGCTCCTTAGCCCCTCTATAGTGGTCATGGGCTTGAAGACCTTGAAAGCCAATCTGGGGACATCTCTGGGCACTCACTAATGTTTTTGAAGATGAAAATGTCTTGCTCATAGTCTAAGGAAATCACAGAGATATTTTTTACCAAGGCCTTTAGTGCAAGAACACGGGACAGTGGCTTTGAACTGAAAGAGAAGAGTTTTCTATTGGATAATAGGAGGAAAGATTTCACAATAAGGGCAGCAAGAACTGGAACAGGTTTCCAGAGAAGTGGATGTCCCATCCCTGCATTTGTCCAAGGTCAGGGGCTGTGAGTAACCTGAATTAGTAAAAGATGTCACTGTCCATGTCCAGGGACTTGGACCAGAGGACTTTTTAGCTCCCTTCCAAACCAAACCACTCCATTATTCTTTTGAGTCTAAAGTCCCAAACTCCTTCTCCAAAGAATTTCCATGTTGAGGACATGAGTTGCTGTGTTTTTGGAGAAACCCTTCTAAGCCCCAAAGGTAAAAAATGAATTCAAAGGCAGTTCCAAGGTATCTGTATGAAACTTGAAGCAAGTGGGTCAATGGCAGAACCTCTCAGGGTGACCTTGCATCCCCTCAGGATGGGGGATTTGGCCTCGGGGGCTGAGACTCATGATGGGCAGCCAGAAAGGGTATTTTGGGACTGGGCAAGACTTGTAATGGGATGTCTAGGAAAGAACCAAAGCAAGGGTAGGATCACCATGGTTTCTGGAGGAACAAGTATGAGAAAAGAGAGAGAAGAGAGGATGAAAAAGCTGGTCATGTTAAACAGCAGCCTGGTCAAGACACGTCCCTGGCTGTGCCCTGCAAGTGATCCCCACAACCTGTCCTGTTTTCTTAATAACTCCATTGCCAAGAAGTTTCTGTGGGGAGGGACCTCTCTGCTCCTAGCACAGATTGTGGCCCAAGTTCCAGCCCCTGCAGCGGGAGCCACAAATAGTCAGGTCTTGTGTTCTCTAGGGGGACAGATTCCGCCCAGACTGGGGGGTGTGCGCGTTGGCAGCACAAAACAGCGAACAAAATGCAAAGCTAAACACAAAACGTAGCCTGACTTTGTCCCTGAGTGGGGGCTGAGAACTGGACACCAAATCCGCAGGGACAGATGGAGGGGTTTGTCCCCCTGGCCCTCCCTGGAAGGGACACCTTTCAGGAAGTGTTGTGGCCTTGGCTGTGCTGAGTGTTGAGCCGGGCAATGCAGCTTGTGATCGCAGTGGCACTGTCAGGGCTCTGCAGAGCTCCTCTGAGTTCCTGCCTTTGTCCCCAGCAATCCCAGAGAGCTGCAGGGGCTGCATTCAATGCCTTGTGCTCTTGGTGACCTCGGCTGGCTCTTCTGAAGTTGAGCAGGCCTGGAGTTCCCAGAGTGTTCCTGCCTCCAGGGTGGGGCCTGCAGTGCCGTGTTTGCAGCATTCCATTGGCGCAGTGGGCAGGATGGCCATGGATCTGTTCCTGCACAATCATGCCCCATCCCAGGCAGGGATACAGTGGGCCCACAAATGTTGGAAGGATGAGAACAAGGGAGTTTTGGCACTGTGGAACACCATGGAACCAAAGGAACCCTGGGACATGGCAGAATCTCATGGAAGAAAGAGCACATTGTGACCCTGCAGCACCTCATGGAACCAAAGAGAGTCTGGGACGTGGCAGGGCCTGATGGAAACAAAGGAACTTTATGGGAACAAAGGGACCCTGGACACTGCCAAAAGTCAGGGAGACAAAGGAACCCCATGTGGAATCTCCTGGAATCCAGGGGCCATTGTAATCCACTGGGGCCTCCTGGAACCAAAGGGAACATGTGACACTGCGGAACCTCCTGGGATCAAAAGGACCCCGGGACTTTGTGTAACGTCAGGGAATCAAGGGGCCAGTGTGACATCACAGAAACTTCTGGAACCAAAGGGAACCAACAGAACATTGAGGAATCTCATGGAATCAAGGGGCCATTGTAACATTGTGGAACCTCACAGAATCCAGGGGCCATTGTAATTCTGCAAGGCCTTATGGAGTCAAAGGGACCATTGTGACACTGTGGAACATCATGGGAGCAAGGGGCCATTGTGACACTGGAGAAAATGATGGAATCAGTGGGCCATTTTCACACTGCAGGGCCTTATGGAGCCAAAGAACGCTGGAAACAGTGCAAGCTCATGGAATCAAGGAGCCACTGTCACACTGCAGAGCCTCAAGAAATAAGGGATGCAATCTGCCTCAGATTTTGTCAACAAATTAGATTTAAGGAATTCCAGAAGTGTGATTGAACCACTTTTGTCCCACAGGTTTTAATGACTGGCAAAAGAACAATATTTATATAAAATGAATCATTTATTCTTACAAATGACCAGACAAAAGATCTTAATCAGAATTATTTACTACACAGTACAAAGGCTAAAACTACTAGTAGTAGAGTATAAGATAGGATAGTGCACTATATTGAAGCAATTCTTGAAACAATTATATGAAAGCTAGCAGAAAGAAATAATTGTTACGTAGAGTTCTGGTGTCACTCACCCAGACCAACGGTCTTGGGGAGATTTCTTTTGCTCAGCCTTGAGGAGTGTCCTTGAAGGGTGTCCCCAGCTAAGGCAGGAATCTCCACACATACACCCCAAGAAGGGCTCTGTTAGAAGAAGCTGCCTGTATGAAAGAGGACTGGACTGCTCTGGTATGAAGTGACTGACTGCTCCTCACAAATGTCCAGGCCAGTTACCAGCTTGCCTGTCACATGCAACTTCAAAAAGCAGGATGAGTGTTTGGAGTTTGGTGAGCTAGGCTGGTTTGAGCATCATTCAACCCCAAAAACATTCCCATGGTGCCAGTGGTAGCTCCCAGATCTCCCAGACAGCTTGCAGGAGACCTTGCACTGTTGACATTGTCTGATGGGATTTTAGGCCTTCTCAGGGTAGGCCCTCCTGCAGCACAGGTAGAGAGGTTGGCTGTGAAAGTCCCTCCTGGAGATGCACAAGTACCCAAGACTTGGGCTACTGAGTGACATCCAACAAGATCAAAGTATCTCAGGGAGAGCTGGACTGGCAACACAAGGGGGAATTCTTCCTGGCTCGCTGGGCCTGTGACACCTCAGGTCCTCAGGGCAGAGGTGCAACACCCAGCTGGGCTTGTGATCCAGGGGTGGATTTACCCATGGACACCACCTGCCAGCTTATCCAGAACTGTGAAACGTGCTGCCATCAAACAGGCCAAGAGGGTAAAGCCCCTGTGGTGGGGGGGATGATGGCTGAACTAGAGATGTGGGCAGGCCTGGAAGATTGATCACAGCACTCTCCCCAAACCCACCAAGGCAAGCTCTCTGAGCTGAAAATGGTGGACACAACCTCTGGAGTGCAGGAGACACACCCTGTGCCTCACAGCACTGCCCACACCACCATCCTGGGCCTGGAAAAGCAAGTCCTGTGGAGACACGGCACTCCAGAAAAACTAGAGTTGGACAGCAGGACTCCTCTCAAAAATAACCCTGTGGACAGCTGGGCCAGAGAGCTGGGCATGCAGTGGATGTATCATATTCCCTGTCCTGCACCAGCCTCGGGGAAAGTTGAATGGTAGAGTGGACTGTTAAAACCACATGGAAAGCAATGGGCAGTGGGACCTTCATACTCTGGGATCTGCATTTAGCAAAAGCCACCTAGTTAGTTAATACTGGAACCTGAAGAGAAAAATCTCCAGGCCAGTTTAGTGTGTAAGAGAAGCTAAAAAGAGCAGGTCCTTTTACCAGGCCCACAGGCCCAGGGGAACACACACGACGAGCCCTCCCAGGCAATGGTTCAACAGTTGTATAAGATGATCCGTCCAACCCCAGAACTATTCACCCCCCAGTTCTGCCCAGTCCTGCCCCCCAACATGCCCCAATTGGGTTTGGGGTCTTTGGGACCCCTTCTTCCTCATCTTGATCTTCTTCACAGCATGTCCAGTCCTTGGAGCGCCTCCAAAGTTCTGGCTTTGAAGGTTCTGTTGTGGTATCTTGTTGTCCAGGCCTGGGGTGCCACGTTGTCCAACAGAGTTGCTTTTCTACAATTCCACCTTGTAAAGAAGTCTAAACATGCTAAAGGAATTGAGAAAGTTTGATATTGAAATGGTTTGACCCTGGCAAGATGCCAGAGGCTTCTTAAAACCACTTTACTACCTTTTCTTCTCCCCTCTGCATCTGGACAGAGAAGAGTAAAAAAACTGTAAAGGAATTTTCATGAGTAGAGATCAGAATTGAGAGAAAGGTCATTATTAACAGACAAAACAAACTCAGAGTACAGATAAAACTTAGATTTATTACTAACAGACTAAACAAAAAAGCTAAATTCATTGCTAAACAGACTAAAAAAAAAGCTAAATTAATTGCTAACAGAATAAGAGCTAAAGAGTAAAAGAATAAAACTGTCTTAAAACATCTTCTTCCCCTCCCGTTCCCATCTTTCTTTCTCAGCTGTTCCTCCCCCCCCCCCCCCCAGCGGTGCAGGAGAACGGGGAGGGGGGGAGTGGTTTGCAGTCCAAATATTGTTGTTTTCCATTCTTTGGGTAGCAGCAGCTTTTATAATCAGCTTTTTGCAGTCCAAAGATCTTCTATGGTTACAAAGGGACTCATATTACCATAGTCTTTACCACAGGGGGTAATGGCTCTGAGTCCTTTCCCTGTTTCCAGAGGGGTCTCTTCCCACGGGAGACAGTCCTTGACAGATCTCTCCAGAGGGAGTCCATCCACCCCTCCGACAACAATTTGTTTCAGTTGTTGCCCCGTGGATGACTCCCCAAGGGGGTTCAGTCCTTCATGGGTTGAGCTGTATCCATATGGGAATCCTCCCAGGGCTACAAGTTCTACCTGGGAAAACTTGCTTGCACACGTAGGCGTCCCTCTCCATGGGCCACAGGTCTCCAGCACAGCTTGGTTCCATCTTAGGCCTCCCACACGGTTATGACTTCTTCCATGTATCTACCTGCTCCAGTATGGACTTCTCCAGAGAATGCAGGAAGGTTTCTACACTCTGAAAGTCTTTCATGGGCTTCAGGGGCTTCAGCTTTGCCCTGTTTCTGGGAAAGAGGGAGGGGGAAGGCCCCCTCCCTTCTCTTTGCCCCCCCTCCTGCTGCAATGACCTTGGTGACTGCTTGCTCTCTCTCAGACTGGAATTTCTTCTGTGCCACACAGCCTTCTCTTCCTCTGTTCTTCAATATGTGATCACAGAAGCGCATTTTCATTGGCTCAGCCTTGGCCAGGAGCAGGAAATTCACCTGGAGCTGGCCATCTTTGGCTTTTCATAGGCCAGTGAAAGCTTCCAGTAGCTTCTGACTGAAACCATTCTATAGCCCCTTCCGGCTATACTCTGCCAGGGATGGAGTCTCTTGCCACAAGGAACTGCAGTGCTAAGATATTCCTTCTCCTGCTCCTGCCATACTGTGTCGGGAGAGAGCCCTGGACTTGGGAACACCTGCTTTTGCTGAAGGACACAACCCCTCGCACGTTGCTGCCCAGGCTCCTGATGTGGCATTGCCGCAGCTTCCTGGGAGCCATGGCTTGGGCACCGGTGTTTTGGGGACAGTAGCTGCTGGGCCACCTGCTCCTGGCAATGCCTCACTGCAATGGCCTGGGCTCCCCCTCTTCCTTTCAGCCTTTTCCTGCCCATGTGCATGTTCAGCCAGGAGCGGGCTCTGCTGACAGCTGCAGCTCCAAGGGAGCAGGAACTCCTATCCACAGAGGCTTCTCCATCTGCAGGCCAGCGGGTCTCACAGATGGTCTGGGCAGGATGAAGGCTCTGGCCAGAAGTAACTCAGGTGTGCAGGAGATATTCTCTTTCTTGGTGCTCCACAGGTGGAGAAATGGAGCGCCCTGGAGATGGGAACAGCTGCCTTTCCCACTGGAGGATCTTGTCCAGCACCTTCCCATATGGCACTGCCATGGCGTCCATGGAGCCATGGACTGGGCACTGGCAGCACTCCCTTGCTGTCCTTCTCTCTGCACATCTTTGTCTAAATCTCCCTGTTGGTTTCCCATTCCAGGGGCATTGGAATACAGGCATTTCAGGAATGGTCCCAGGATGTAGAGTCCAGGCTACCTTGCAAAGATTTAAATAAGCTTGGCATGAACAGCAAACTGTCAGTGCAATTTCCAGGCCTACGTAAGAAAAGGATGCAAGTATGGGGCCTTAAGGGCAGCTGGGAAAATAAGACATGCAATTATTCCAGCCAAGCCAAAGGCAGCCTAAAGCAATTCAGAGACTGAGGGGGCCCAAGAGCCCTAGAAGCACACCTCAGGTTTCCCTTCCTCTGGACTGAGTTCCATCAAATCAAGCACCTTGGAAGCACTGCCCCTGGGAGAGCTGGAAAGGTGTTGGGCTCTGTATTTTCACTAAAGGCATCTCTATACATGGGACTAGATCCAGCTCTGACACAGAGCCAAGCTACAAGATACATTTGTTTTCCAAGTTTGGAGAGCCCCTTCTTCTCCTGCCTAAACCATCCTTTCCAGGAGTGCTGCAACAAAACCAAAATCCAGACTCAGCAAGTTTGGTTTCAGCATCAGAAAAATACTCAGTTGGTCACGTACCATATTCTCAGGGGCTGAAAATGTCACTTTGGAGCCAGGCTAATTGATACCAACTTTCACAAACACTTCCTTTAGATTAGAACAATCATTTAACTTCAGTTTCTCCAGTTTGGTATTTCCCCAGATAATCTCTTAAAAAGCAACAAACAATAAATAAATCCTCCTTTGGGCTTCTTACTAACTGTAGGTTCTGACTGTCACGAGCAACTGCAGCAGACTTCTTTCATAAAGACATCACAGAACTATTTGCCTCCTCTCCCAAGTCTCTGGAAACTGCTTCCAGAACTCTGCTACTGGAAAAGATAAGGCCACCTCCCAGCCCTGGGGGATTTCAGGACTCTCCATACATGCAACTTGTCAACCCCAAGGTCATTTGGGAGCTGAGGGAGTATGGGGGAAATTCCAGGTAAAACACTTTTCTAAAACAATGGAGCATTTCAGTGCCTCATCTCATTTACTTTAAGCACAGCATTGTCTGCATGTTCTTTCACTACAACAGGGATAATTGTCCAGCCACCTTTTCTCTTTCAGAACACCATAGAGTGTCCTTCACAAAGCTTTGGTGTTAGTTTGCCTGGGTCAATAAACTCTATTCACCTAAAAAAAAAAAAAAAAGTTTCTTTTTTCCTTTCCCTGGATTCTGTGTCAGTCTTAAAACACCCCAGGGATGAGCTGGTAGGGCACTGCAGCAGTGTAGTGCTTCCAGTCCTTCCCATATTTGCTGGAACAACGGTGCTCATCCCTAACGCAGAGGTGGGGGAGCAGAATGGTCACAGAAACGATGCAGAAGTAAGGCAAGATGTGTGCAAACCCACGGGCCAGGCAATAGGCCAGCCGGGTAGACCTGCTCGCCCGTTGCCGGGAGGCCTCGAGGACGTCAGGCCGCCGTCCCCGGCCGTGGCGGCCGGAGGGGCCGGGCTCGGAAGCGGGTAGACCGGATCGCGCAGAGGAGCCGGCTCCACCTGGGCGCCCGCCCTCTGCCGGGAGGCCGCGGGGCCGTCATCCCCGGCCGCGACCGGGCTCGGAAGCGGGTAGACCGGATCGCGCAGAGGAGGCGACTACACGCGACACCCTAGTCTGCCGGCTAAATTGGGACAGCAGGTCTACTACCTGCATAACAGGAACAACTCGTCTACCCGCAAAACTTGGGCA
>JAWZSU010000039.1:570000-572500 GCA_038380795.1 Pyrocephalus nanus
CAGAAAGTGCTTTGCTTGTCCCGCCTACCCCTCGCCAGGAATTCTTTGGTGGGGTAAACGTTGGCTCTTAACTGAAGGGCTGTGAGGATTTTCCTGTGAGGTATGCCTCTGTAATGCTCAATCCAAAAATTACTGATTTTATCTGCCTCAAAGTTTTCCACCCCCCGGCCCTGGGATATAAGTTTAGTCCATTTTGTAAATTCAATTTTCCTCCAATTGCAGGGCCTCAGGTATTTAATTTTGGGTGCGCTTACCTCCCACTCCGATGGTGTATTTTCGTCCCTCAGTTCGGGTGTTACTGGAGCAGGTCCAGGTTCCCAGATTGATGGCATTCTATCTTTATCACCTCCAGCTTTAATCCACAGTTTCTCATATTCCATTTCTATGTGTTCTTCTTTCAGAATTGCCCTGATGGTCTCGTCCGAAGATTGAGCGAGTCTGTGCAATCTTCGGGCCTGCACGCTCGGAATCAGTCCAGCCAATCTGGTAATGCCCAGGCCCCCGTCCTTCACGCTGGAATACAGGACGGCATCGCAGGTGCACGGTGGAAGATGTAACCAGTCTTTGACAGTTGTACGAATCTGGAGGTCCAAAGACTCAAGAAATGTTGCTTTTGTACCTGTGTGGTCTGCTAAATAAATTATTTTGGGGATGGCGTATGTTTTTAAAAGGTCCACTTTTTGAAGCGGTTTCAGCGGTGCCTTCTCGAGGCGCTGCAGCCAGTGTTCCACCATTGCCGATAATTCCGGCTTTGCTATACCAGTCCAGGGGTCGATTTGAAGGCCCAAATATTTCTCAGAACTGCCAGGGTCAATCATGTTGAGGGGCGTGCCATTCACAGTCCATGCCGGACAGTCATTGATGGTATAGGAGTTAGCTCCAGGCTTGATGTAGAAGCCGTGACACTTTTCCCCCTGGGTCCGGAGACCGGTAAGTTCACAGGAGGTCTCCAGGATCTTGATGTTAGTTCTCATCCCTTCCCAGGAACCACTCAGTAGTACCAGGTCATCAGCAAAGGCCATCGCTGTGACAGTGTTCCTTCCCTGTTGGAATCCATTTCCACATTCTTCCAGCTTACATAGCAGGGGGTCTATTGCCAGGTTGAAGAGGAGAGGTGACATTGGGTCTCCTTGTTTTACCCCAACCAGCATCCTGATCGGGTCTGTTGTACCATTCTTTGTATGGATCTGGGTGTAAATGTCCTCATGTTTTGGATGAGGCTGACGATGTGGGGATCCACTCCTTTCTGCTTCAGACCCACAAGGATGTGCTGGTGGCTCACGGTGTCAAAAGCCTTTGCAATGTCCACGAACACCACTCCAATCTCCTCCCTGTGTTCCCTTTTTGCATTTTGAATCAAGAGCAGCCAGCAGCTCTTATAAATCCTCTCTGCCTTGGGTTGATGGGGCATGCCTTAGTCAGTCGAGCAGTCAGGATCCTGGAAAACAGTCTCAAAATGATGGATCCGATTGTAATAGGGCGCCAGTTATTAATGTCCTTCAGGCGCTCAGGTTTGCTCGACTTAGGTATTAAAACAGTCCGGCAGCCTCTCACCATATCTGGAATCATCCCCGATGTTAACCATAAGTTAAAGATTTCAGCCGTCTGGGAAAACTTGGGGTCCATTTTTCTCAGGTCCCTCAGTGTAATCCCATCCGGCCCCGGGGCAGAGTTTTTACTCATCTCCGTGATGTTTTTGGAGATTTCCTCTGCCGTGATCATGGCTTGGAAGGCGCTGTTATCAGCCTGTCCTTTTGATAAAAATCCCCCAAGGCTTTTAAACGTACCGGGTGACTCCCACCTGGCTTGGAACACAGAGTGAATGTCCTGGAGTGGTATCTCACACCTCATGGACTCCAAGTCGTCCAGGATGATCCGTGCTAATTTCCCCCTGTCAAGATGAAATAATCGCTGGAAGCGTAAAAATAGTCCTCTTTTAATAGCTCTCTTTTTCATCCAGTTTTTTGCCGGGTTCCCATACCTCACCGGTCCACCTCCCAGCCGCAGCAATTTCTGCAGGTCCTGTGCAGTGTGGAAAGTGGCAAGCAATACTATGACATTTTACATTTTCCCTACCACATTTTGCGCATTGAAATTTTACTTTCCTCCTCCTGTGCACCCTCCTGAGGTGGTCAACCAGCCCGGGCACCCCCGCTATCCGGTCGTTGCAAACGGGACACGGTGGGTTGGTGTCAGGGACCTTCACCACTGGTGTTTTCTCAGGCAACCGGTCAGGCTCTTTTCTCCGGATAGGCGTGGCAGGTGTTAACGAGGGGTGGCTCTCCTCCCTGATATCCAGCTGGGGCTCCTCAGGGGGTCCGCGGCTGCTATCTCCCGAGTCAGCATCTAAAAAAAGAACTTCATACACCTCGGGATAATTTTCCAAACCCTCCCATCATACCGGGGGATAGTTTTGCCCCCCGAATTCATTAAACATACTCAAATTAAAAAATTCTAAGCCTTGCAGCTCTAAATCCTCCCCTGCTAAGTAAGCTAATTT